>JAODKL010000118.1:23012115-23032027 GCA_026780765.1 Petrocephalus schoutedeni
TTCCCCCCCCCCCCCCCCCCCACACACACACACACACGTTGTGCGTGACACTCTACCTATGTGCAATGCTAACCGCCATTCCCTATAACTCATGTTGCTAAGTAGCTTCTCTGTGCCCATGTCCCATTCCACTAAACCTTGTAAGTTACTGGGTTCTGTCTTTTGGCCATCTGACACATGATTGCCCCCTGATGCAGGTCAGTGTCGTGATTGGCTGATTGGCATGGGGGGGAGGGGCGCAAGCATTAATTCCACCAATAGGAGCCTTGCTGTGATGAGCGGGAGCGTGTCCCAAAATCTGGTTTCCCTTCATTGGGTAATGTCACATGAAGATACAGGTGCACCAAAGAGTTGCCCATCCTCTTTCTGCAATGAATTTGATTAAAATGTCAAGCAATACTGTAACATGAACTTTTTTGCGTTTTTTTTTTTTTAATGCACTGGCTGTGTGGATCTCATCCATATGACTGTCTGTACGAGTAGCCTAGCAATATGCATACGCAAAAATGAGGATGTCATCGGTGTCTGACGTGTGTTATCACTGTGTCGTGAATATTAGAGCCACGCCCTCCCGTGTGCTGTGTACTATTGTGTGATAACTCACAGCTGCATTGTCACTTACTCCCCCAAACTGTTTTTTCCTCCCTACACCATAAATGCGATTTGGTGATGCTTGTATGTCTGGCTCTGAAAATGTTCTTATTGTTACCTGATCTGTGTGGCCTTTGTATCCTTGACTTGGTGTACAGACAGAACAGTCCAGGAAAACCTTAAGAGGCCAGAATCGGTAAGCCATAGAGTGTTGTGACATGCATGTTAGCCTTTTCACCCGTCCTGCTGTCTGGCCAGCTGAGATACGAAACTGGGTCACTTTGGTTGTTTTTTTTTTTTGTTTGTTCTTTAAAAATGAGCTCCTGATTGAGGTCTGTTCCATGTAATATGATGGCAAATTTCATTGTTGCTGACCAACGATAATGTGTTACTTTGATTAGTAATGAGCCCAGCGGCCATTTTCAGCCTGCCCCTGTTTGAGAGAGGCCCTGCCCCCGCAGTCTGTGGAGGTTTTTCGGGGGGGGGAGGGGGGGGTTGGCCATGGCGCAATCCCAAGCTGAACACGTTGGCCTTAAAATCATGGAAAACTAGCTTCGTCCTCCCATGCCCTCATGCGCAGCCAGCTTGGTGTGCCCTGGGTAAGGCAGCCGGGTGTTGCTCTCTGCCGCCACCTACAGACTCTCTGCGGTTGCTTCCGGGGCACTGCTGCAGCCCCGCCTCCTCTACCCCCCTTCCCCTGCGGCTGATGTCTGTCGGTTTTATACCAGAGAGGCACCTTTGTCTACAGTAGAAAAAAATGCAAAAATAGTTTCTGTAAATATGTTTTCAAAGCTGTATGATATTTAAATAAAGGATATAGTATTTGTACTACACAGTTTGACTTTGATTTGAGTTTTTTCAGATCCTTCCAAACACATGCATACATTAAGGGTACAGATAAGCCTCATAAGTGCAAGTGGAACTCGAGCCTGTTAAATGTAGTCTTTGGGGGGAGGGGAAAGGTTTGTGTGCGAAGCCTCCCATTGGCCAGCCATTCACCATGACCTTGGGCCGACCCCAGTCCTTGGGGGAGGGGGAAGGTTTGTGTGCGAAGCCTCCCATTGGCCAGTCATTCACCATGACCTTGGGCTGACCCCAGTCTCAACCTGAGTTATTCAAAGGCTGGACAACGTGACACAGTGAGCCTTCTGAGGGCTCCTGGGGATGCGTGACACAACTGAACACCCCCCCCCCCCCTCGCTTCAGTCATCCAGCTCTCTTCCTCTCACGATATTCAGAAACCAAAAGGAAAGGGAGCTATGAGTAGGCAGGAATACACGCACTACTAGAAGGGACATTAATATGGTCGCTGTAGAGCCCCTCCGAGGACCTTGGTAATTAATCACCATGGAAGCTACATGTTTATCCATTGAGGGCGTCTCCTCTCAAAGCAGCCAATCGAGTTCTGTTTTTATCCCCGTGATCGATTATAAGCATGGGCACGTCTATTGTAAACATTCCATTTATTACCATATATGTACACTGGGCGCCCTCATTCTCCAGCTCTCCACTCCTTGATATCTTCACAGCATCTCCTTCCCTGTTCTCTGATGTTCGATGATTTTAAAACCCCGGAGTGAGGGTCCTGCTTTTACCGTGGTCACTGAGGGGGCGAGAGCTGACAAAGCCTCACCCTACACTAAATGGGATTCCAAGGAATGCATTGTATCACTGTGGGGACTTTCGATCCGTGGAGAAGCCAGTCTTAAAACACCGAATTTCCAAATAGTGCCCCCAAACATTCTAATTTGCTGCCTAGCCTTGAGCTATCTGGCATTGAGGGGTGTCAGGTGCCCTTGGAAGTGTTTGCTCACAGACCTGTTTTTAAAGCCCAGAAATCCGAGTTGTGAGATGGGCTGGGCTGAACTGGCTGGGGTGGGCGGCGGGGGGGGGGGGGGGGGGGGGAGTTTGGCCCACCGGGAAGGTTCTGACTATGCTGCTGTTTAAATTATGCTATTATCCTGATCCAGCACCTTTCTGCACGATCCAGATGAATCGGCAGATTAAGGTGTGGATTTTTTCCTCCCAAGGAACCTTCATTCAAAGAATGTGGCTTACAGATTAGCACATAGACAGACTTCTAAGTGTAATATTAAGTAAAGGTTTGAAAAGGGATTATTTTGGTCCAGTCCAATGGCCATTAGCAACCTCGTAGGGATTTTAATAGCCAAAGCACATGCTTGACTTGTTGGTACCCTGGGAAACAAAACCCCAGAGAATCGTTACTGTATTTTTGGATGTAAATTCCCTGGCTCACTGAATGTTTTTCCCCAGTGGAAAGTGAAGATATATGAATCGTTTCAGATAACGCTACATGATATTGCTTTATCACAAATCCGTCACTGACAATCCTTGTCTGTTATACGGAGCGTGAGTGTATGACTATAAATTCATCAAAATGTTACAAACGTGTTCGGCTGATGTCGTTATGATGTCACAATGCACCAAAATGCCATTGCAATTTTTTGAAACTGGCACAGCATCTGCAGCTGTGTCAGACTCTGACTAAGCATCTCTTTTTTTAGCTCGTGCTCGTCACAAACAGCCAGGGTACGCTGGGTGCCAGATCTTCCAAAGCAGGCAGGTGATATGACCTTAGGGGCCCTTTGCTCTAGATCTTACTCAATGAAAAGACAGACGTGGGAAATGGGGCCTCCTGGCGATCGGGTTTCAGTGTGCTGCCCTTGAGATCAGAAGGAAAGACAAATAAATACATAATGACACAATCTATGAGATGATTTCTGATTGGAGGGGCCGAGAGAGCCACATGAATCTTACAGTATGAACGGGATGGATGGCACACGTTAAATAAGCCCTAAAATGAAAGCAAATGGACAGGACGGGAACAGAAATGGTTCCGGGTTGGGGTGGGGTTATGGAGGTGTTGGGGGTTCCTCTAGGGCCCAAAAAAGCAAAAACGTGTTTCTGTACATGAGATGAAGGTCATTTGAAGACAATCAGCAGCCCTGGACCCCAGACCCTAACACTGCTATGCCTACTCTTCCCAGGCAATCAGCCCAAATTCCTTAATTCCAAAACCATCTCCTGGTGTCCATGTCGGCTTCCCGCCTGGACGGGCTACCAGGGCCCCTCACTCAAACTTGCTTCCTGGCACCTGTAGCATTTTTACACCGTCAGTGATCCCTAGTGGCCATGGATCCAGAGCGGCAGTCAGGCACTGAAAGTACGTCCATGTTTGCTCTTGCAGTGCTGGTCCTGTTATCGGGGTTATTCTCCTAGCCTCTTTGTGGAGAGGAAGCAGGCTGGTCTAAAATGCAGCCATGCAGTAACTGACCTAAAAGCCTTGCATGTGACCCTAAAAGTCCTAACACGTGACCTGGGCTCCGAAAATGAAGGCTTGTTTCCATGCCCGGCTCGGCAATGGCCCAAGCACCTGCCAGTTTCCGCTCGAGACTGAAAGCACAGATACAGTGTGATAAGCAGAATTACGGTCAATGCGTAGACCCAATCCCGCACCTCCTTGTTGGCTCTTTTCCGAACCAGCTCTCTAAACCTGCCTCTGGCTCTTGTCTCCTTTTGCCAACACGTGGCTCGAAACGCCAGCCATGCTGGGGTTTATTCCTGACCATGAGTGGCGTTCCGAGGACGGCTGCTTATAAACTCCAGCCCCCAGGCTCTCGATAAAGCAGCTCCAGGCTTATGGTGTGTTAGTTTTAAGGTCACTGTCTATTGATGTGATTCATTGCTACTCTATTTGACACACACACACACACACACACACATATATATATAGGAGCTCCAAATTCCCTATGACCCTGTACTAGATAAGTAGTTGAAGAGTTGATGGATGGACACACATACACATACACATACACGTATATATATATATATATATATATATATACCCATTTCTGCTTGGCTGCTTGTGCTGTCCCTGATGACCCCACCCTCTTGTCCACCCAGCAAATCAAAGGCTGTGAAGTGGGAGGGCTTAGTGCTGATAGGTGGTGTACAATTACCGGCATCACTGATACCTAGAGACTCAACTGACACAAACGATCCCAGATATCATATTCCTGCTCATTCCAGGTCACTGTTAGGGAACAACATGGCACAGATTTGAATTAGATGCCATGGGTTGCAGGATCTGAATCTAAGGAAAAAGGTGCTTTTTCGTCTTTGGCTGCTCACTAGATATTGTTTGAAAGAATTCTGTCTTATGGAGCTTAAGAGTGTGATAATAAGGATAGGAACAGGATAACTCCTAGGCACTCAGCAGGCAGTGTAGTGCTTATGAAAGTAGATTTGTATCCTGTAGGTTGCTGGCTCACGTCCTGAGAGTTATTGTACCAGTTTACAATCACAAGTACTTGCTCTAGCAAAATGTCCTATTAGTAACTAGTTAAACCCCCCAAATTCCACATAAAAATTAATCCTGACAGGTTGCATCCTGAATGACGTTTCGGTTCTTTGTACGCAAAGTAGCCTTTAGGGACAAAACTGGTGTTTTAAGTGTGTGTGGATGTGCGCACAGTGAGGCAATAGGGCATCCATCTGTCATGCTGAGAACGGAACAGATTAACCTGAAAATAATGAACTCAGTAAGCAGCTGCTGGATCACATGGCCTGTCTGCAGTCTTTTCTGTCCATTTTGTATCATTGGGTTTGGTTATGGCTGGCCAGCTGCTGCCCATGTGGCCCCATTTTCTGGGGAAATCCTCTTTCTCATCACGTAACAGCCATCTCCTTGTGAGGATTCAGGGCTAGCCTGTACAGTCAGGTTGAGCCCGTTAGATTCAGCAAGGAGTCATTTTATTATTCAAAACTGCAAGCCTCACTGGACGGGGCCATTGTATGGGGTATACCATAGGCCCTTCCAAAGGGAATCTTATGACAACCCAACCAAATGAATTTAGTCCACAGGCCAGCAGCTAATATTTAATAATAGATGCAGCTCTTAGGTGAGGAGGTGATGGCCACTGGTCATGTCAGGCATAAGCACTGGAGGAACAAAAAAGTATTAGTATAAAACTGAAACTTCAAACTGATAACCTTATTTCCTAAAAAAGTAACATCAGCCTGACCAAATATTGCTTCGCAAACCACCGACTCTTTCAAAAACAAATGATGTGTAGCTGCCAGGAAGCCTGGGTGATTTTTTTTCAATCTTATGCACAAAAATAGCAGCATGGCTGCAATTTAAAGTTCAAAATATGTATGTCTATACACCATCAGAATATTATGAAGACTTGTGGTCATTAACAGCAATTCTGTGCAGGATGTGTTTCAACCAATAAAAAAACACTGACCAAGGCTATGTAAAAAACTGTTGCAACAACTACAGCTCAAATGTTTATTGTTGCAACCTGAACTATGTAAACTGATTTTCCAAGTATATTACCAAATGTTTATATTCTGCAATGTTTGGAGATGTTCACTTGCTTTCTTATAGTCCATTATATAGTGTATACTGTTTGTACAAGATGCACAAATATCTATATATTTTAGTTATACTCTGGGGCTAAATAACTAATACGGAAGTTGCATGGATGGAACCATGTCACACAATTTCGTGTTAGTTGTCTTATTTGGCAAAATGACTAAAGAAGCCTAAGATTTTTTCCCTGTTACCTGCTGTTTATAGCGGTGGTAAAAACACCAACGAAGTACATTCCCGTAACGCCGCTTGCCGACCCGGAAATCGACGCTCTTACAGGAAACGTAACACGGGGTGCAGTGCCCCCTAGTGTTAAAGTCGTACTTGATTTTACTGCTAAGGGGCGTTGTAGTGTCGTTATGTCTTTTCAAATCAAATAGTATTTTATTGTCAATTCATTATATGTGCAGAAGACACAGAAGCATCGAAATGCTGTTTATCTCTTGTCTTAGTACTAGTGCCTATACAGTCCGGTTTTTCTTTTCGGTGTTTTGTACACTCTTGTAAGTGTAATTGTAAATGTTAACCCTGCTATCTGTCTATCCATCCATCTTCCAATCGCTTGTCCTGGTCAGGGTCGCGTGGTGACTGTAAATGTAAACCTGCTCCCTCAAAAAGATCCCTTGTTTTAATCCCACCAATTATAACGTCACGTTGTTATTGCGTTTTACCCGAACCCTTACATCCGCTTGTCCCTTGTGAGGACCCGTACCGCTGGTACGTTCGCCGCAGCGAGGATTTTGCTTCTGATTGGCTGAAGCTGTCACTGGACCTGTCGCGTCATTGACTCTGAGCGCCGCAACTTCCTGAAGCACAGGGGATACTAGGTGAATAAACATGGTAAGACGAAAATACGAATTTAAGATTAACTTGAATAAATATAATGCATCTTCGCATGCTTGTAGCGAGGGCGTGAGCGGGTGCTAATAACGCATCGCCCTAGTTGCGTTTCAAACCCTCGTTCTCAAGCAGATCGTAGCTTGACGGGATGTCTTGCGAATGGGCGAATGGTCACATGACAGCTGAAAATGGGAGAGAAAGAAGTTCGCTGCTGGAATCACGGCTTCTCCGTTTCCTTTTTGAGCTCTTCATTTTAATAATTACGGTCTGTTATGGGGTGCATAGCTGGGCTTCCGGTAGCAGCCGGTCTCCCAGGATTCGGCGATCCAGGGAACGTCGTTAGCCAGCTTACACTAACCCACACCGAGCATGCATCTGGCTGGAAAGCGACAGTAACTTTACTCTAAATGTTATCAGCCCGTGTCAGTTACCTTTATATTGGTTCCTTAGTTCAAATGCATAGATGGCCATTCTAGTTTGTCTTTCATCATTCAATATTAGCACTATTTTATCTAAATGGAATCTGTTGTTAAAGAGTAATGTATCACATGCAGGAAATGGAGTAGAATAGAATTTTTTTATTGTCATTGTAACAAATAAAACGAAATTGGGTCCCCGCGGTGTCAAAATATAAATCAAATGGCCTTAGAAAGATTGACAGATTTTGTAATAAGCATCGGGGATTTTACTTGATGCTCATTACAAAATATTGGGTGTATTTTTGTAATATGATTATGGCACAAAAGAATTACCAAAACCTTCTCACTCACATTCATAAAACTAACCCTGCTGGACATCACAATACCTAACATGTCTTATTTATGTTTGATTGATTCATTTATTAATTTGCTCATTTTTTGATTTGCTAATTTGATGTCTCTCACCTTTTTTTTTCTTTCTTTTATCTTCTTAAAACTTTGATTATGCCTTATGTCATTCACCCCCTCCCTGCTTCACCAAACATACCCCCCCTCTGTCTCCAATCAACCTCTCCGTTGCGTTCAGGCTGGTCACAGAGTAAGTGTCCCTCTTTCTTGTGAATCTCTCTCCTGGTCCTTTGCTTGTGGAGGCTTGTCTTGCAGACTAATGGGGATTGGCTGTCAAAGTAACAGGGCACTGACATCACTGCTGGACTGATGTGAGCATCTTATTGTGTAAAACTGACATGTGGCAATAGTGGTCTGTTCTGAACCATTTCTGTGACCTTGCATTCTGTAGCAAATGTTTTATTGCTCTTAATTCAGTGGCGCGCCAGCCACAAGTCCCTGGTGCCGTTTTGGGCTCCTTTTCTGATGGATCTCGGGAAGTCATCCTTTAGTGCCTGGGGTTTTGCCAAAGGATGGAGGACTGCTGGTTTATTTAGAAGCCTGGGGCAGCGAGAAATGCAATTCATTCAGTTGTAGCCACCACACTACCGTTCGGTGTCACTCGTCACCTTTTGCCATGATTTGGGGAAAAAGCACAAGGGATGCAAACCGCAGCCCTGAAGGAGCGTGGATTCGACCTCCTGGAGCATAAAGAGGGTTGAGTTTTTTTGCAGGAGGAACTGTGGGTGTCAAGGCTTTAAAGACACTCTAATTATAGCCAGTTATTCATATTGTGTTTAACCCAGTGGGTGACTTTCTGCTCATAAATGACGGCTATAGCCTAGATGATGTGATGTCCTCTTAGGTCAATTCTGTGTGCGTGTGTGGGGGAGGGGGGTGTGCTGCCGTGTTCCCTGTAGTGAGAGTTCCTAGCCTGTAAATGGGGCCCGCCGTCTGACCACTGGTTAAACTGACCCCTGCACTCCACCCCGTGCCAAGCTGGTCCTGGTGCTCGGAGATCTCCACATCCCCCACCGCTGCAACACGCTGCCGGCCAAGTTCAAGAAGTTGCTGGTTCCAGGTAAAATCCAGCACATCCTCTGCACTGGGAACCTGTGCACCAAAGAGAGCTACGACTACCTGAAGACCCTGGCGGGCGACGTGCATATTGTCCGCGGTGACTTTGATGAGGTGGGTCCCCCCAAGCCTTTCCAACCGAGGGCTTATTTATAATTCCGTAGTACAGGTATTCTGTCGAAGGTTCTGTTATGTACCAGCATGTATACAGCCTACTTTTGAAAAGTTACTTTTTAATTTTCTTTTATCTTGTATGTTTTCGTGCCCATAGATTATGGAGGGAAAAGTAATTTATTGGACATAATTTGCTCAATACATTGTTTTGTAGACAGTCGGTGCACCTTGGTAATGCCACAGATGCTCTTGAGTCATGTCTAGTGTTGTTATGGTTACATTCCAGTCTTTGGAGGCCGACTCTGTCCGAATGTGAATGCATGCATCCATTGGGAACAATGGTTAGAAAGATCAGTGGGTTCAGTCACATGACTGGAGTTTAGCTGAGCTGCTTTGAGGGCACTTTAGCCAGTGAAATCGAGTGGTTCTCACCGTCTCTGCCCGCAGAACCTGAACTACCCTGAGCAGAAGGTGGTGACAGTAGGTCAGTTCAAGATTGGCCTGATCCACGGGCATCAGGTGATCCCCTGGGGCGACATGGCCAGCCTGGCCTTGCTCCAGCGACAGCTGGACGTGGACATCCTCATCTCGGGCCACACCCATAAGTTCGAGGCCTTTGAGAACGAGAACAAATTCTACATTAACCCTGGCTCAGCCACTGGGGCCTACAGTGCGCTGGAGAGGTATTCCCAACAGCAGCCGCGATTTGCTAATCGACTCCGAGTGTCTCTTGGACCAGGAGGTCTGGATTCTGAGTGTTTAATTAACATTCATGTGCTGTTCTTCTTTCCCCCAGCAACATAATCCCATCCTTCGTTTTAATGGACATCCAGGCCTCCACAGTGGTGACGTACGTCTACCAGCTCATTGGAGATGACGTCAAGGTGGAGAGGATTGAATACAAGAAGTCCTAAAAGCTGCAGTGGGGAGGGGGGGGGTCCCTTCATTCCAAATTACCAACCTGAGAGGATGAACCGTAACCGTCTGCTGGCTTAATGAAAAAAATGTATAGTACTTTCTATATGTCATCAGTATCGTCTGCACGGTCTACCACACAGGGTCTCGATAATGTTTCCCATGCATTGCTCTGGAAAGTAAGACGTGTCTACCACATTTTTTGTTTTCATGTGAATATCCACCAGTTTAGGGTCTAGATCCATGCTCTTATTTTGTTACTAAAAATAAAAATCACATTAATCATTTAAGAGATTTGAAACTTGTTGTGTTTTGCATTTTTAAAGGAAAACGTCACATGGGTTTATTTTAAACACAATATTTCTTACAATCCACTGACATTATCAATGTGTATAACAACAAACATGTGCTTATGCTCCAAATTCCGAGAAAAAAATGCAAACAGCCCAGAGAAATTCTGAGAACCTTGTGCTGTTTGGCTCAGGACTCTTTTTGAGTGGTGATCTCATTCAAGTGCGTCACTTATGAAAACGATAGTTTGGGCGATAATATCTGCCTTGAATCTCAGCAAAGCTGCAGGAGCAGTGCAGATTTGGGGAGTTGGGCATTACAAAAGTATATTACAATAAAAACAAGTTTACTTCAGCGTTAGTACCTGGATTTTCACAGCCCTGAACCCTGTAATCAAGCACTTGTTTTTATCTTTAAACTGGACATTGAACTCTCAATACATTGATGACAAATTATATTGATTTGATGTGTATTACCTAAACGCCCAATTATCGATTTAAAAATGTAACTGAAGAGCAGCAAATTAAAAATGGAGTAATTTAGAAATATACATGAAGATGTACGCGGCGGATAAACAATGACATGAAAGCAAAAAAGAAAAAAAAAACAAAATATTGAGATTGTTTCGAGACTAGTCTACATCAGGCGGTCTGTATATCCGTATCTACGCGCGGTAACAAATGGTGGATTAACCGAATTTCCTATGATACTGTCACAAACGGAAAAACGTGAGGCGTAAATGTAGCTGATACGCTTTACCGAGTGACGTGTCCCTTGAAGATGAAATAAAACGATTCTCTTTGTTGGTTTCCTTACTACCCCCTCTTGAGTCAGATCCATCTGCCTGCTAAAGCTGTGTAAATACGACATATCACACAGTTTTCAGATGAAATATGTGCAATAACATCCGGTGGTCGTATCCAAACTTGTTACAATATATAAAAATGATACAGCCGATACTTTCTTAGTGTTTGAAGCTGACTGAATATGAACTTTGTTGGCATGTTTAATGCATTTGAATACAACTACCGACAACCATTGTTACATTTTAACAAAACGACAAAAATAAAGTTTAGACTACGTATACGTCTGAGTCTTGTTTTTCTCTTATAAAATGCAGTTTAAAACATAAATACCCAAAATACGTCGATGTCACTCCTACGTTATTAAAGTAGCTATATACGTTTCATTACGAAGCGCGATTTATGAAGTTTGGCTCACATGGCAACCCGTACATTACAGTAACGCCGCGGCGGAGAACAAGCATGGTGGGAATACCGAAGCGACGCTAGGCAGGAAAATGCAACGATTAGCCGATGTCTAAAGTACAGCTACCAGAACTCGGGTTATCAGAGGGAATTCTGCATCGATAAAGAAGAAAAGTTTTATTCTGAAAAATGCCACGTTACGCACAGCTGGTGATGGGCCCGGCTGGTAGCGGGAAAGTAAGTACCGGTTCCCGGTAATAAACATCTCTGTTAGACTGGGATAGCTGCTGATTAGCTGCGGGATCCGTTAATCGTATGGATCCGAAACAAAACCTCGCCTTGTTGTTTAAGTCCGTCTTTGCAAATATCAAGTTAGACCATACTTAGGTACTGTTCTTATTCAGACACGTTGCGGCTCCCGCCGGGCTGGTCATGTTATCGTGAGGATGCCTGAGATGTTCAGATGCTTCACTCCTATTCCAGAGCACCTATTGCGCCACCATGGTACAGCACGCCGAGGGCATCAACCGCTCCATACAGGTGGTGAACCTAGACCCCGCAGCCGAACACTTCAGCTACCCGGTCATGGCAGGTAAAACTGTAAACCTCTGATAGAAATATATATCTGCTATTAGCTATCGGAAGCGGATGCGTCCTTACCTTGACACTAAATCCCTCCCTTTTCTCAGATATCCGGGAGCTGATCGAGGTGGACGACGTGATGGAAGATGACTCCCTGAGGTTTGGACCGAACGGGGGGCTCGTCTTCTGTATGGAGTACTTCGTCAACAATTTTGACTGGCTGGAAGAGTGTCTGGGTCACGTAGAAGACGACTACATCCTGTTTGATTGCCCTGGTACGCCGTAATAAAAAATAATAGTCGCCCCCCTTATTATTACCGGTACTGTATACTTTCTTTGACATTCGCATGGAATGTTACAAGGAATAACTTGAGAAATGTACCCCACTGCAGTGTTATTCACCGTTGTAATAATCCCACTCTCTGCGATTTGTGAAGGCACATCTCATAAACAGAAATTTGATCCTAATTGGAGGCAGGAATGCAGCTCATAACTTTAGGCCATCATAACATTTGCCTGCAGTGTAAATTCATTACTGAAAGATGAAAACATACATTGTTAGTATATTAAAAATGTGGTCATTGTTTTCCTTCCTGTCCAGTTAAAAATAAACACTTCTCTCTTCTACTACAGCCTGAAAACACATCATACTTTTGTTAATAATACTCTGCATTACCTCACCTGTCCTGCTTATTACATTTCCGTCGTGTTAGACCAGCGATTGGCTATAAACGCTGTGGCCCCTGTTCCCTGTGGCTGTGTGACCCCCAGGTCAGATCGAGCTGTACACCCATCTGCCCGTCATGAAGCAGCTGGTGGAGCAGCTCCAGCATTGGGAGTTCCGGGTCTGTGGCGTCTTCCTGGTCGACTCGCAGTTCATGGTGGAGTCCTTCAAAGTAGGAGCCTCCCGCCGGCTGCCTTCTCCACCCACTTGCCGTCGGTTCTGTCCTCGCGTATCGCTTTGACAGTGTTAAAGCTAATCATGGGGGGCTTAGACCAAATGTCCAAAAACATTAATGTGAAAGACATGGCTGCGTGAGCAGTTGGTGCCTTGAAGGGACGTGGGACTTGAAACGGCTTCCGCTTGTCGTTTCCAGTTCATATCTGGGGTGATGGCTGCCCTGAGCACCATGGTGTCGCTGGAGATCCCCCAGGTCAACATCATGACAAAGATGGACCTGCTCAGTCAAAAAGCCAAGAAGGAAATTGAGAAGTGAGGCACTGTTTTGCTGTGATTTCAGTGGCTAATCAGTGCCCCGTCCCGTCACATCCAACTGCATTTAAGATAAACTGATGATACATTTCTGCTTTGTTATAGATATCTAGATCCAGATATGTATTCAATGATGGAGGACAGTGCACTCACTCTGAGAAGCAAGAAGTTCAAGAAGCTCACTAAAGCCATCTGTGGTCTGGTGGGTTCTCTTGTACTAGTGTATTAAATACTGGGGGAATATGTCCCCAAGGTTGTGTGAGCATTTTCCTTCTCCTTTGCTGAAATTTGCATGTTAAACAATGCATAGGGAATTCGGAGATAGAACCGGTAAACTCTGTTCTCCGGGATATTTTATGCTAAATGGACAGGGCGCTTGACCTTTTGTTGGGTCGCTTGATGACTCTTTGTCGACACCCAGTGGTCAGAATGCAGTACTGCTACATTGACTTACCGCGTGTGCCCGCAGATCGATGACTATAGCATGGTGCGCTTCCTGCCGTTCGACCGCACAGATGAGGAAGGGATCAACATCGTCCTCCAGCACATTGACTTCTCCATCCAGTATGGAGAGGACCTCGAGTTCAAGGAGCCGAAGGTAACCGGACTGACGAATGCGTGTAACGAATTGGGCTGTGGTTCTGTTGACAAATCTGTGAAACCATCTCTCCAAGTAAGGAGCAAACCTACACATGGTTGGCTTAAATGTCTAAGCATGCACACCGACTCACACCCGTTCCTTGACACCGACTCTCTGCGCTGCGTTTCACAGGAGTCTGAGGAGGACCCCCTTGCCAATGCGAACTACGACGAGTTCTTCCAAGACAAAGTGGAGGGCTGAGAGAAAATGCAGAGGAAAGCCAGTTGAATGTGCTTTCAGATCAGGGTCAGGATGGTGTCAAAGCAGAATCCAGAACACCCTTTAAACTGTGGAAGAAAGGAGCGAAGAACTGACAACAGCTTTTAATTTATTGAGGGAATTCACGTTGATCAGAGAACGTCACAGCTCTCACTGGGTTTTAAGTATTGATCATTGCATGTACGTAGATATTTCTTTAGTGTCTCTTGTTTCGTTTTTGAGGCTTGACCTTGGTGTTGCTTTTAGCAATGGAATGGTATTGCAATGGAATTGCGCCACATTTCTCCTGTGAACTGTAAATGTTTGGAGTATATTTTTCCAATTAAAAGTTACCCTTTGAAACTTTACGGAAGACACGGGTCTGTTACATTTTAATGGGCTGCAGAAGTACAGAGATTTCAGCAGAGTGCGCTCAGGATAAGATGCCAATCCATTAGACAGTACTTTCATAAATACATACAAATATACAGCATCTACATCAGCAAATTAAAGCGGACATTTCAACTTAAACAGCGTGCCTTTGGTAAGAGAATACATGTAAAGTTCATGTAGAGTCTTTTGCTTACGTTCATAGAGATTCAGGCCGCAGAGCGCAGTAGCTAACGCGCTAACTGAGGCATTGATGTCCATTGCCAAAGGAGTGTCCGCGCCACCCTGTGGACATTGCGGGGTACTGCGGCGTTTTTATATGAATCGCCCCGTCAGCTTCCTGCATGACCCACATTGGGTGGGACAGCGGAAGCGGCAGCTCTCTGGACGCCGACAGTGAATTATTCCGAGTTAATCATTCAATATAAAGATTTAAAATGCCGGTAAGTGGACCTGTTCAAGCGACATCTGTTTTTTGTAATAGGCAACGCTTAGACTGTGCGCTTCAGAGAGGATTTCGAAGCGTTTTCTGCATTGTCTGTACATGACTAATGGATAAATTAATGATCTCGTACCGGCAAAAAAAAACCCATTTATGTAAAAATCGTCGTAAGATCCAAGGAAGGCCATTTACGCATTATGTGCATTTGCAATGAAGCTAGCGGTTCTAAGTTCGCTCGTTCGGTTTTAATCGCCGACTTCCTCTTTTGTGTAGGCTTATCATTCGAGTTTGATGGAGTCCGACACCAAGCTGGTGGGGAATATGGCTCTGCTGCCGCTGAAGACCCAGTTTAAGGGCCCTGCCCCGAAAGAAAGTACGTCTATCTGCTGGAATGTATTAATTATGCGAATCTCTGAGTAATGGATGTTAGCTACAGGCGAACACCGCTAACGACGCGCAGTCGCCAATTTGCAATGCATTCTTTGCAATGCATTCATCTGACTGCAGTCCTGGAAAATCGCTGGTTCTGCTTCGTTTTATCCATCTTTCGCACTTAATTGTTTTAGCTTCGTACGTGTGCGGTGTGAATTAGCGTAGCAGTGGCGGAAAGCCTCATAGAAACCGTCTTCTGCTTCCTAATTTGGAAATGGTGCGTCGCTATTGCTCCGCCTTGACTGGCTGCTAGGAAGAAGATTTTTAATTTGGTCGCTTCGTGGTTTTAGCCAGAGAGACGGACATCGTCGATGAGGCCATCTACCATTTCAAAGCCAACGTCTTCTTCAAGAACTACGAAATAAAGGTAAGAAGATGCCCAGCTTGTATAGTAAGAACATGGTGCACAGTAGCGCTGCCCTGCACTCCGGCCTGTTCACGCTTTGCAGATTCGGTGGGTTGGAGCTCAGGGCAGAGGCAGTCTGAATCGGTAGACCTTGCTTTATGTGTCCAGACACGCCCTGTTGAATGCTATGCGATCTTGTCATAGTTTTGCCTATTAACTCCAAAAGCCCCAGAGCACCTGAGCCTTGAACATTTCATGTCCAGAAAGTAAAGATCCAGACCATGATTTAGCTTCAACCAACCAGTTGAGTATAAAGTGTCACAGAATACTCAGCGGGTTGGTTGAAACTAAATCATGGTCTGGATATTTACTTCCTGGACCTGAAGTTTCTACCTCTGGCCATGAAGACCACTCCCACCCACGGCCGTCATGGTGCAGGCCAGTGTTTCTCAACCGAGGGTTTAGCTGGGCACACAACTAAACATTATGCTGGAAACCAGTTTAGCGGTCTCTCATTCCTTAGCTTGTTAGCAGCTTACCCTTATGACTTACCAGGACTAGGGTGGACAGGTGGGAGGTAGTTTAAGTAGTAGAGGACTACATTTCTTGAGGACTACTCGCTAATGGTTACTATGGAAGCTTCACGAATCAGGTGGTGATTGATGCCACTTTTGTGTCTCCAGTGAGCACGGTCTTTTAAGAACTTTTGCTCGGTCATTACTGTGTTGTTGTTTGCCCTGAGCTCAGTCCATTATTTTCTCAGTATCTGGTGGCTTTCTTCTTTTTAGGATAATTTAGTATGTATTTTAGCGATGTAGGTGGCGGGGAGGTACAGTGGTTAACATGGTCTCCTCGCATCTCCGGAGGCCGGGGTTTGAGTCCCTGCCCTGGTTACATATGGAGCTGGGCCCGTGTTTCTCCACTTGAGTATGAAGGGCATGAGTGCGCTGCGATGGGTTGGTGCCCTGTCCTGTGTTATTCCCTGCCTTGTGCCCATCTGCGATAAGCTCCAAATCCCTACAACCCTGTACAGTAGTAAGAGAAAATGAAACGGTCTGCTTATAATGAATGGGTCTTGTTTCCTTTGCAGAATGAGGCAGACAGGACGCTGATCTATGTCACACTGTATATTTCTGAGTGCCTGAAGAAATTTCAGAAGGTAAAGAGCGGCAGATCCACAATGCACCCTTATCATGTTTAATCTTATTATTTTAGTTCTCTTTCTTACTGATATAGAGGAGATTCTAGGCTGAAACAAGATGAGGGCTTTCTCTGGAATTGCTGAGCACTTGGGAGCTGCTAGCCTTCAGCTGTATATCTCATTTACAGTGCACTTCCAGGAGTCAGGGTGAGAAGGAGATGTACACGCTGGGCATCACCAACTTCCCCATCCCCGGGGAGCCTGGCTTCCCCCTAAACGCCATGTATGTCAAGCCTTCGGGCAAAGCAGAAGAAGGTGAGGCGATGATGGTTGGGGCGAGGGGAGGGAGCCACATCGTTTGGTGCTGGCAGTTCCTTCCAGGTCCATCTGGGGGGACCTAAAGAGCTTTACTTACACAAAAATGTTCTGAGGGCAGAACAAAAAATTATTGGTTCAGAGTGGAGGTCGATTGGCCGATGTCCGAGTGTAGTACCGGTTTACAGACAGGCACGTCTGTGGGCAGCCCTGTGTTATTGTTGCTGTAGAACACGTGACCCTTGCTGCCGCTTGTGCAGGACCCCAGCCAGAACTTTTGGGAGAGGACGGTACAGCCGGTTGCACAAAACACCTTAAGATTTCCTTAAAATAAATTCCGTTGCACAAAACATCCTTAAATATCCTCCTTAACGTTTCCTTAAAATGTTCACTTAAGGAGGAAAACTTAAATACTTATCTTGGCCTTATACTTAAAGAATCCCTTAAAGGTCCCTTAGCTGTTGCACAAAAGACTTTAAGAACCAAAGTGAGGAGAATAACTTAAGGCACCTCTGACTGTACCTTAACCGCGGCACGCAGTTTGTGGATACGATCATGATCAATTGGTCAAGCATTATAGATCTGACCGACAGTCGATCTTCTAATGTTATTTATACGGCCCGCAACATGTTTATAATTCATTATGTAATCTGGCTAACACGGGTAAGTTTCACCTCCGGTACTGGCAAAAAGACAGAGACAGAAGTATATTGGTTATTCGATTGAATTTTCAATGCAGAAATATGTAGACATGCAGAAAGGTATTCATTAATGAATTTAATGTAACCGTGATACAAAAATAAATGCATCTGCTCTGGCTTTGCCTGCCTGCATCTCTCTTTCGCGTAACTTCCAAAGTTGCCACCGGTGGAAATCCAACTTTTTATTTTATTTATATTTGTGAGATGCAAAATGTTTAATTTCGCCCGTCGGCATTATTTGAATATTCACGTTCTTGTTTTACTTATCGTCACGCAAAAATCCTTCCTCAGGCCTTAAATAGATCCCTTGGCTAAGGAGAAGTTAAACCTTAAGCATCATACTTAAGGCGAAGACTTAAGGTGCTTTGTGCAACTTGCCGCTGATCTTTCAAAGATCTATGTATGTAACTGATTTGCTATGAAGTGTTGCTTTGAAAGAAACCGCGAATAGCCTACAGAACCGTTGGGAACTGGCGTAATGATATCGAGCCTTCAACTAGCTGTAGCTTACAGGTAACGTTAAGCATGGGTATTAAAACCATCATTGATTCTAACAGTTAATTTCATGCGCTTATTTAAGTTTAAGACTTATGTTCTAAGTCAGTGTTCAATAAATGTTGAGAAATTTGTATATCCTTTATTAGTGAGATTTTACCATGTAAATGGAGTTGAAAATGTCCAATTATTGGCCAAAATAAATCGGCAGCATATTTCGGCCATCGGCTGACCCTGACTTCTAAACATCGGCTACAGAAAAACCCATATCAATCGACCTCTAGTTTAGAGGTATCTGATAGGGTATCTCGTACCAGATGTCAGACCAACCAATTAGATGTTTTGTTCCCACCTCCTCTAGTTGCTTGGACCTGCCTCTTCTACAACCTGATTGGTTATCTCTCTGAACTAATCATTTCTCTTTCTGCCCTCAGAACATTTTTGTGTAAGTAAAACTCCCATGAGTGATTAAAGACTGTAACGGAACATGTTCCGTTATTGTGTGGAGACCCGTTGTTGACATGGGAGTTGGACTGCTCGCACGAGGCTCCTGTCACCTCCCTGGCAGAACATGTTCTGCATTTGGCCAGGTTGTGCATCGCTGATCATTGTCCCCATCCTGACCCACAGAAACCATGAGGGCCTACCTGCAGCAGATCCGGCAGGAGACAGGCCTGAGACTGTGCGACCGTGTTTTTGATCCCCAGACTGATAAGCCCAGCAAAGTGAGTTCCTACCATTTCACAGCTGTTTTAAGAAACAATCGCATGCCTGGAGAAGAGCAGTTAAGTTGTGCGATGGCTACAGTTACCGCCATTTCTTAATAGTTATCTACCATTAGCTATTTCTGTCACACTGAAGAATACAACCCGGTGATGCGTTTAGCTCATTTGGCTTCACACCCCAGGGCGGTGATTTTGATTCATTGTGTGGCACTTGAAACCAACATAAATGCAGAACATACCTTATGTAGTCCAGGGATGTGGCTTAGGTGCCCAGTGACAGACTAGCATCCTGCCCAGGGTATCATGGTCCCTGTTCTTTCTGGGCTAGACTACACTGCCATCACCCTGTCCTTGATTAGCAGTGGATAGATATAAAGCTGGAGACACCATTCTTTGACATTTATTCTTGGTGTAAAATACTCTTAATGTGTATATATAATGCATTTAAACTTTTTTTTCCCCCCAGTGGTGGCTTTGCTTTGTGAAGAAACAGTTCATGAACAAAAGCCTTTCTGCTCCAGGACAGTAATAAAAACTGGATACATTTTTAATCAGCAAAAGGGGTACACCTGTCCCATCCAGATGATCTTTATATATTCGGGAGTCCAATGCCTTGCCTGTAGGCTATGGAAGCATTGATTCCAAGCTTGGCTGATTTTCAGCATTTCCTCAACATGGAATATAGTATTCTATTAAAACATGTTACCCTTTTGGTTAACCCTAAAATGTCTATAGGGTTGCTTAATTTGCCTATGTAACTTTCCTGGTTGTAATTTTTTATTAAAGAATGAGCTCTGTAAATCTGTGCCTTTGTGACTATTTCAAACACTTCAGACCAGAAAGTTGGCATATTTAGAATTGATCTGATTGGCCACGTTAAGGTAAATGAGTTAAACAGGACAGACGAAAGCAGACTAATGAAGTGGGGGAACCTGAGACACGCACACAGTATGCGGTCATTCTTTGGACACATTCACACATTCACACACATTCACATTCACAGGGTCTGTAACAGAACTGGGTTTGACCTGAATGCATTTCAGCTGGGGCAT
>JAODKL010000118.1:23032127-23045624 GCA_026780765.1 Petrocephalus schoutedeni
ACGAAAGCAGACTAATGAAGTGGGGGAACCTGAGACACGCACACAGTATGCGGTCATTCTTTGGACACATTCACACACATTCACATTCACAGGGTCTGTAACAGAACTGGGTTTGACCTGAATGCATTTCAGCTGGGGCATGTTTGCAGGCTCACGTTTACAGTTGCCTAACCCAGCACACACCCATGGCGGCCAGAAACACAATCGTACTGCTCGATATTCATGCTCGTCAGATGAGTGTAGAGCAGGGGCCACCAACCTTTTTAAAGCCGAGGGCCTTAAGATTACCGAATGGCTCGAGGGCTATCAGCTTAAAACAAAACGACCGGGTGCCCGCGGGCATGGGGGGTTGGTGACCCCTGGTGTAGAAGGTCAGTTATTCCACTTGCAGAAATTGAGTCTGCATTTGAAGTTTCAGAACTGACACTGTAGATTAATGACATCCTCTGCAGTTAATCCTAGACACCTTGCTGAAGGAACCACCAATTCCTGAACTCTGACCATGTGACCATGGTTACTGCCTTTTGCCCTGTGTTTACTGGGAAAGGCGACCACGACTCGGTGCTGGAGCATCGGTTACAGAAAAGGGACAGATGTCCTTTCATGAGGATTTCCATCACACCTGAAAGTTTTATTTAAAGACGCGCAGTAAGAGGTGGCATGTAGTTGACAGCAGGATATAAACTATTAAAAAGGAAGAAAGCTGGTGGTGGGCCTCTGGCTGACGTACAAGGACTAGCTTGGTGAACTGAACTATGTACTTCTGAACAAAAGTGTTTAGATGTACAAGGACATGTAACCAGATGCCATAAACAAAAAAAACAGCATGTTAAACAGGTCAGAACGTACTTACTGTTCGTGGGAAACCTTGCACGTCTGAAGTGTAAAAACACATGAATTACCTCTTTTCAAAGTGACTGGGCACAAGCTAATCACTCGAATATCCTGCTATGCGGAAGTACTGAACCCTAGAAGAATGAGATTTAATTGCATTACAAATGATACATACATCCTTCTTGCCAGTATTTCCATTGCAAACCCCCAAAGACTTCAGTAGAGCGGTTACTGAAGCAAAAGGAGCCTCTACCAAATATCGAGGGATTGAACATTTGCAAGCAGCATTTTTCAGATTTTGATTTTATTGATTTGCTGACAAGTGATTTCGACTTTGAAAGCGTTCAGTGACGGACTATAAGAGTTTTCAGTAAAATACTGACAGAAGATGGGTATCATATGTACTGCAGGAAAATATTTTAGGGGGGGGCGGATCAAAATATTTGCAAGGCACTGTACAGTAGCAGAAACACCCATTCAAACCAGAGCCACTGGGCAGCGAGGTTACTTGTAATATTACATGATACTCTGTATTTGGGGTAATTACACTCACTAACGTTCATATTTTTCATTCATGTATCCATTAACTTTGAAAACAAATTAGCCTTACAAGAACACCTACCTTTCAAGTTACAAGAATTATAAAAAGCGCATATTGTAAAGCCAGGAGCACGTGACGGCACAGCGACTGATATGTATGCACGGTTTCATAAACTTGCATTTAGGATCAATTTCTGGGGGAAATTTCTCTATGGACAAAATATCGCGATTTTAGTAAAGCGACTTAACTGGCAGTACATTGCCTACCCTTAGCTACACTTCATTATTATTAAATACTGGGGAAAAAAAAAAAAAAAAAAAAAAAAAAAATCACAATGCCTATAAATGTCGCTGATAGGTCATTGCGTGAGCCCCGACTGCACAGGCGCAACTTCCCACATGGCTAAAATTCAGCGGCAACCGCAATTCACTCACTAACTTCACAAAACTGCATACTTCCACTAAATGTAAACTTGAAAATATGCGGAATTAAGGACCCACACACGCACGGTTATATAAGCATCTAATTGGTAATCCTAGAAAACGCTACACTGCTGTCATTCCATTTACAGCTGGATCATCCGGAGAATAATTCGTGTAGTGATGCCTTGGTAACTAACTGCATCTTAACTACGATTCTAGACAGATCCAGGCTGCATGCACAGCGCACGGCACACAGACAACACATGCAGAGAGTCGTGTTTAATTGGTTTATTTACCTGAAACCACGTTTCATGTGATGCGTGTTACAATCGTCAGCACGGAAATGAACAGTCGCTGGTATATACAGTAGATCATGGTTCGAACGCGGTGTTAAAGGGCCGGGACTGCTCCTTCAAGACGGATGCATCACAGTTCCACCGCGCCGCGGCGCCTCGGGCTGCCACGGCGCCTTATTTAAATAAGTTACATTATTACAGTGCAAAACAAAACAAAAAGGTCTACTTCGTCATTTTGCACACCCCTAAAAAAGATTTCCTTAGGAAAAGTATCTGATTATGGAATTGACCGGTGTTATGGCTGCCCGCTTGTATCTAAATTAATATTTGTTCTACTTGAGCTGAGCGATATTTGTACATAGCTATTTGAATGTAGAAACTCTGCTAAAATATTTCAGCTACTTACAACTGCAGCACATGCATTATGATATATTGTACATTTATATAAAACTATGACATTTTACACAGAAGAATCTTAAAAAGGTGGCATGGAAACTGCTTAGATCTCAAGTGGAGGGTGAAGGCCAAGCACATTTGCCTCCATGCTGCAAGGATCTCCAGGGACTGATTACACATACAGGATAACATTGTTTATTTCTCTAGCTGACGCATTTTGTCCATTAAAAATCTTGCCTACCTCACAGTATTTCTTTATCTTGGTCATTTTAAAACATATGTATATTAAAACGCAGAAACATCTCTGATTTCTAGAGGTGGAGCGGCTTGAAATGCGTGCACCAAACAAAAACAAAAACCTTACAGCTTCTGCAAATGGTTCTAGTGGAGGGAGGTGGATTACAAGGCCTTGGCTGTGGGAAGAAAGCAGGAGAGAGGAAAGCAGTCAGACATGAAGACAGAAAAGGCAGACATTGGACAGGTTCTGAATGAATAGGTCTGAGGCAATCAGTCCGCTGGAAACTACTAGCTGTGCTCGTTACCAGTTAGTGCGGGAAAGATTTATAGTGTTGGTTGAATGCAAAACATGGCTTGCCCCATGTTAGTATTATAAACAATTTTTTGATACGATGTAAAATGTTCCATGAATCAAAAATTTTTGGATTCATGGCCAACCCAAGCCCATGAAGCAAAACACCCACAACCATGAGTGCTCACCAGGAAGCAGGCTAGCGTTTAAACCAAGCCAGATACATGGCTTCCTTCACATTCAGGGTAAACTGGATATTAAATATTCCACACAGCCACCTGCTCCCACCTGCTCACAGCCAAAGCAGGCGGGGCAGACAATCAGAACTTGAAGAGAGCGCGACTGAAACGGCTTGAATGCTTAGTTTTGAAGAGCAGATTTGAATCAAAGAAGGCTTCCCAGAATACCACCAGGAGTGACTAGGAGGGCAAGTTGGACCGGGTATATGGGGGAGGGGCTTGGGTGATGGCAGCTCTGTGGGGTGTCTGTGTGTGTTGGGGGGGCATGCTAGAGGAAGGGGATACTCACTCTTAAGGGATGTCACTGGAAAGCATAGAAGGGAAAGAGCACAGTTAGCCTGGGTTAGGAGAATCCTACAGGAGTGACGGTCCCAGGAGGACTGTCCCGGAAGGGAGCCGGGCAAAGGCATGCTTCGTAGAGGTATGCAAGGCTGTCTAACACCTGCTTTAGGAGGCCATGTTTAGCAGGATGGCACAGATGCCCCAAGACTCCTACTATAAACAATTACTGTACTATTTGGTAAAATGTAGTATGTACAGATTTACAAACTGCTCCACCATATGGCTGGCATACTTTCAACCTGGAGTAGGGCACCGAGCTCGGACTGGCCCAGAGTTAACCTTGTGCTCTGCTGACTGAACAATCAGTATGTTTCAATGTATATTCAAGTATATATATTTATATATATATAAAAATGCACGTATGATTCCTTACAGAAACAATCATAAATAAGACCCTTCGGTGCCAGGCCGAAGGTTACGGGTAGAAGGGGGGCGCAGAGGGAAAGGGGGAGACGCTTTGTGTTTAAGTTCATGTTTCAGTGATGGGAGAAACTGACATTTGCAATGGAAGATGCCTTTCAATGTAACCCTCGCCACCCCCATCCCCTATAAGGAAGGCAGAATGAAAAGAAGAAGCAGATGAGGACATACAGAAAGGGCCCATTTCACACCACGAGCGAAAACAAGCTTTTTTTCTGCACAAGCAGAGGGGGGCAGACCTTCCTGCAGCACATATGGGATGAAAATCCATGGAGAAACAGGCTCTCAGCTGGGGTGGTGGTGGGGGGGGGCAGGAATGAGCCGTATTGAACTGAGGTAGCTGCGTTCTGCCTAGTGCAGGAAAAAACTGGCTTGAAGTGATAAGCGTGAAAATAAGCGGGGGGTGGGGGGTGGAGGGTGGAAAACAAACATCTGATCGGATGGAAACGCATAAGTTCATTCATGCAGGAACAGAAAGCATGCAGCATTCGTTTGAGGGTCTTTCCATTTTTAGTTGATGCATTCAAAAACATTCATTCAAGAAACCTCCACTGGTTCCTTTATCGTTTATCCATAAACTTTTTAAGGATTCAAAACTCAGATCAAAGACGACCGTAAACACTTCTGTTCAGTCACTCCACCCTTACCTCCCTTCCAAAACTACAAAAAATGCATAAAATAGTGTTAACATTTCTGTACATTTCATTGGACAATTTTTAAATATGTTACCTGTATACGTAAAGGGGATATGGGGGTAACTACAGTTGTTCTGAAACAAGATGTCAGGTAATAAGAAATTATAATCCCAGATTATAAAATACCAATTTAAAAAGGCAATACCAAAAAAACAAACAAATTCTCAAAACAAAATCAAAACGCCCTTAAACGATGGGATGCTTACATGTACAATATCAACAGGGCTTTTTACCCCATTAACAATTAGTTTATTATTATTTTTAAGCATTTGGGTGCATGTTAATTGCCACCCTAACGTGCATGGAAACACACGCATACAGACGCGCACACACACACACACACGCCAGAGAACCACACACTTATGTCAGTCAAGACCAGAACAACTCAGACAGGTTAGTGTCGATACTGTAGATCCAGATCACCAGTGGGAAGGTGACGATCACAAATGGCCAGGAGATGCCCTGGGTCCAGGTGGAGAGCGAGCAGCCCCTGGCTAGCTTCTCCAACTCTTTACCAGGCTCCAGGTAGTTACGGGCCGAAAACTTGAGCAGCTCATCCAACAGGATGACAGGCAGAGAGATCTTGAGAACCATCAGCCACTGAGTTGTGTTCAGAGGGGTGATCTGGAATATGATCTGGGGGGAGGGAGATACAGTGTGCTGTTAACATGCTGACAGTGGGTGCTTTCACACCACAGGAACTTTTATTAGGAACTAGAAACCAGGGAACTCTTTCCAAGAAAATGTCTTCACACCGCAGGAACTCCGATCGTTTCTGGAACTGCCTCCGGGGAAGTACAGCTTTTAAGTTTCTGCTCCCGAATAGGTGCTTCCCGTTTGAACTATAGGGGAGGCGCTTACAATTTGCCGATTGGCTGTCGATTGGCTGACCACCAGCACCAGCGTTAACCATGACCAGTGCCGGCGGCGAAGCTTAAAATTAGCAAAATAACATTATTGCTTTTTGATTCTATAGATTGACCTGCTGGCGAGACTTAATGATGAGAAATGTCACAAGCCATCAGTGAATATAAATAAAAGGCTGTGTGCCATTCTGATCGTATTCAAACTCCCAATAACTACCAAAATGACTTGGCCGTCCTCATCATTGTTTGGGGGGTGGCAGTTACTGCTGTATGAAATTGTGTGACGTTTAACTTACGAGCTTGTTGTGACTCTGCTCATTTAGCATAAAAGGTCAGTTTCTGTTGTGTGAGACAACAGTGTCCAAGAGCTACAAAAGTTCCAGGCTGTGACAGCCCAGGGACTTATGAACAGGGACCAACTTCTGGAACTTTAGTGTGAAAGCGCCTAATAGCCTTAAAGACGGATTCTCAGAAACCGCCATACAGTCCATGTTTTTGATACCAGGAAACGGGAGGGAGCAAAAATGTGGACCATCAGAGGCTCCCCGAGGACCGGGCTGAGAAACACTGCTCGATATCGACATCATATCAACAAAAAATATTTGATAAACTGGGTTAGCCATCATGCCTCTGTACAAAAGGTTAGGCCGCCCTCCAGAAGGGCTCTTCAGCCCCCAGCGGCCCCCATTACATAGCCAATGGCATGGAGCCCCAGGCGGGATCTTCTCACCGGCAACGGCTCCACGTAGAGGATGAGAAAATGCAGGGACATGGACAAGCAGATGGCGCCCAGGAGCCACACGTTCTCCCAGGGGGGCATACGCAGCAGGGACTGGTTCTCCGAGAGGCTGGCGCACACACAGACATACGTGAGAACAGACTCTGAAGGCTATTTTAAGGTTAGCATCATTTGGTTGAAGCAGTAATACAAGTAATAAGTGAACTTGCTACTCAGTTTGGTACTTGATAGGCATTGACAGCCTTCTCTCTGACCTGGAAACACGTCAGGTATTTCCCCACTTGCACACCCACCTGTTGAGAGCATTGCACATCTCGATGGTCACCAGCACAGACAGGGCCATGGTCATGGGATAGGGAGACTCAAACACCTTGCAGTCCAGGCCCTTGAACTCGGAATTGTCTGGGTTACACTGCAGAAAGTGGCTCTGAAATTTGGGGGGGGGGGGGGCAAACCATGGGTCATATTTCAACAACCATACATGAATACACTGGCTCAGTACAGAGAGAGTGCAGCCATTATAGGGTGCCCAACATACCAGCTGGAAGAAGGTGATCCGGGGGCCATCCTCAGCAGCGATGAACCACCAAGCAGCAGCACCTACTGTCGCAGCACCCACATACCCTGGGAGGGAATTCAAAAAATAAGTGTACAAGCACAAACATGGACTACGGCTGCCCACCAGCAGGAGGCAGCCCATCATCGCTTTTTGCTGTAACGTACAGGAAGGGAGAGAGGGGAGATTACCTCCAATGGCCAGGTATCTGAAGAAGAGCCAGCCCGAGATGAGGGGCTCGCGGGCGTTGCGGGGGGGCCGGTTCATGATGTCCAGGTCTGGGGGGTTGAAGCCCAGGGCGGTGGCGGGCAGGCCGTCCGTCACCAGGTTCACCCAGAGCAGCTGCACGGGGATGAGGGCTTCGGGGAAGCCCAGGGCCGCCGTGAGGAAGATGCTGTCGCAGGAGAGAGACATTCCTCTCAAACCAGGGCTCTCCTCAGCAAAGGGCCATACTCACTGCAATCTCACTATGCACACAACAGCAAACAACCTAAAAATTCCTGCCCATCACCCATATTAAATTATACCGATCAACTTCCCATATGAATAGACGCAGACTGCATTTACAGTTCTTAGTATAGTTATTTTAGCAATGACTATAACACTGCGCCTTACAGGACACGTCGGCAGCCAACCTTCCGGACCCAGGCATAATCGTCTTAAGCACTGGAGACCCTCAGCATAAAAGCTACACCCAATGATCTTGCTGGAGGAAGAGGTGTCAGCCGGGGGATCTCACCAGACGACCTCGCCCACGTTGGAGGAGATCAGGTAGCGAATGAACTGCTTCATGTTGTTGTAGATGGCCCGGCCCTCCTCCACGGCCGCCACGATGGTGGCGAAGTTGTCGTCGGCCAGCACCATCTCGGAGGCGGTCTTGGCCACGGCAGTGCCGGAGCCCATGGCGATGCCGATCTCCGCCTTCTTCAGGGCTGGGGCATCATTCACACCATCGCCCGTCTGCCAGGGAAGGCAGAACGCAATGTGAGGAGATTACCAACGGTATGGGGGGCCATGAGACACCATCACTGCCACGAAGCTTTCCGAAACTTTCAGACCAAACCCCGGTTCATAACATGGATAAACAACTCAAAATTAGCTTATTCATCAGAAACAGCACTGCAACAATCCTTTAGTCTTCAGAAGCTGCATGCATTTCACAGTAGAGAATTCAGTCTATTGCTAACACTCATGTGAAGGTTTGTGATGGCCAGGAACCCTAACTGGGGAGCAGGAAGTGTGGCGTCGGCACAGTGGTGGGACAGTGCCACCACGCACGTGAAGTCCTCATGGACGGGCAGCTCACCATGGCAGTGATCTCGTCATAGGACTGCAGGAATTCCACAATCTTGGACTTGTGGGAGGGCTCCACGCGGGCAAAGCAGCGCGCCGCGAGCACGGCCTCGCGCTGTGCCTGCGGTGACAGGTCGTCGAACTCGCGGCCTGTGAACGCCATGTCGCCCACGTGCTCGTCCTCGCCGAAGATGCCGATGCGTCGGCAGATGGCCACAGCGGTGCCCTTGTTGTCTCCGGTGATCATAATGACCCGGATTCCGGCTAGCCGGCACAGCTTGATGGAGGCTGCCACCTCCGACCGCGGCGGGTCCAACATGCCCACGCAGCCGACAAAGGTCAGGTCCGTCTGCGGGGAACCAGGTTACACGGTAACTATGGAAACCTTGTTCCAATTTACCAGCCACACACACACAAAACAGAGCATCGCTAAGACACACGCGGCAGGACTATAAAAATGGATGCAATGTTTTGACTCATAGGAGTGCTCCCAATTCCTACTTTTTATACAGAAGTCAGTTATCTAGCATGCATCTGTATACTACCCTGAACTCACAAAGCTCCAACCACAAATTTCTGGGCAT
Organism: Petrocephalus schoutedeni; assembly: GCA_026780765.1. NCBI lineage: Eukaryota > Metazoa > Chordata > Actinopteri > Osteoglossiformes > Mormyridae > Petrocephalus > Petrocephalus schoutedeni. Next base: position 23,040,880 of record JAODKL010000118.1, read on the forward strand.
ACAGGGTCATGTTTTATGAGGCCATAACTTTCATGAGGTCTCCCACCAGCTCCCATGAGCATGCCAATGCTGGAACTGTCACCGAGACAGTAAATTAGCCATTGTAAGTTAGCTGGCTTGAACAGTTAATGGGTCGGAAGGTTTTGGACACAAAGGCTTGGGTGAAATCCTTAGTGTACCAAACCACCTGCCCCCCTTCCAGGGTTATCAGGCAGGGATCAGTCCTGCACTCAGACCTCACCTCGTACTCCGCAAAGCGAGCGCAATCCTCCAGCACCATGTCTTCCTTGCGCAGAGGATTGTCGCGGGTCGCCAGCGCCAGGCAGCGCAGAGTATCCCGGCCCGTGCCATACTCCCGGATCACAGACAGGATCTTGTCCTTGACGCCCGGGGTCAGGGGCACCTTGTCACTGCCCACCCGGATGTGGGTGCACCTGTCGATCACTCCCTCGGGTGCTCCCTATGGGGTGTAAGTGCTCAGTGAGAATTTACTCAAAGACCCGCCCTGTTCCCCAAACACTACCTTAACAGGATATGACTATCACACCTGTCCATGTCATCAATCGCAAAAGAACACCCAACGAGAAAGACAAGATGCTTTCAGCTGATGGATTCTGCTTGGTATGGGGACAGTTACAGAATGGTCTAACTGACAACCCTCTATGGGCTGAAAGTGCGACTCTCCTGGGTTAAGGGAGATTAACAACAACTTCAGGTTTGAGGTCACAGCCTTTGACATGGCTATGGTTTAAGCAAGGAACTCATGCTACCTTAACGAACATCTTGCCCACAGAGGAGCGCGCTTTGTTGGGGGTGCAGTAGACGGACATGGACTTCCGGTCCCTGGAGAACTCCAAGGTGAAGTCTTTCTTCATCAGTTGTTTTACCACCTGACAACCACCCATTTACAAAAAAAAAAAAAACTATAATTTTCTGTCAGAAATCTATAGCAAAAATAAGCCGACAGAAAAAGTCATTATAGAAAAGGGGCAAATATAAGTTTCTTCAAAAATTACAATTTACATGAAAAAAGTTCCAAACTGAACCAATGCATATCAGACATTCAATAAAGCTCCACCTTCACCAGTTACACGCTTAAGCTCCACCTATAGATACTGATACATTAAGAACACCATCCAAGGACCACAGGTGGAGCACTCACCGAGTTGCATGCGTTGGCCCTCTCAATCCTCGTCATGCCTTTGAGATCAGTGTCAAACACGTTCATCTTCTCCACTAGGCAGGTGAGGGCGGTCTCAGTCGCTTCACCCACCTTCTCATACACGCCCTTGGTCTGAGGAACACATGCCTTCTCTTTAGATGTGTTTCACAACCAATCAGAGTGTTTGCTGTGGAACTCATCCCGAGTGGATGCTTTGAACCAATCACTGATGAGCAGATTCTCCTTGTGGGAGATGCTGAGAATTGCTCCGACTTCCTAGCGGAGCTCAGACCCAACAGGACTCACCTCGTTGTAATCCAGGGAGGAGTCGTTGCATAGCGCACAGATTGTGGCCATCTCCACCAAGGCATCGTACTTGGAGCACTTCACGGGAACACCGTTCTGATATCTGCCAATGAGATTGGAGAGAATTGCACATTTTAGTGTTGGTTTTTAATACCAGGTTACCATGGAAGAGTTTATCAGGTAATCATTTCCCAGTGTCTTGTCAGTTTAGCCATCGTTTCAGATTTTCCTACCATTGACAGAAGATGTTATGATTATATTAGGCATTTTCTTTTAGAATACAGAAAGCAGAAACGGTATTAATATTGCCATTACATCAGAAAATAGACCTCTCAGTATCAGAATGAGCATTTCTGAAGCCATTTTAACTGCAGGGTATGTTCTCTTATGGTGCAACAAAAATCCTACTTGGTCGTATTATGTAACATTGTAATGTTAATAGTTGCAAGAGGCTAGCTACCTAGCCAACGCAGTCCAAGTGGGTGGATCTAGCAGAATCTTGTGTGATGTTAAACACCTCCTTTTTTGACACCCACAGTAGCTGCCAGTGGTCATAACTGCTTTGTCTTTTTGCTCCCTTATCAGATTTTGCTACCATAGAGGAAACGCTATGACATGAAGCCCTCTTGTCATGAAGGTGGTTAGTTTTTCCCCAGTAGTTAACTATTAATTTAGTATTTGATGCATGCACAGATGACCGCTACTGATGTGCACCAAACTAGCCAAAAAGTCACAGAAGACGACACTGCATTTTTTATCATAAATATATTAAAAAGTCAATGAATGCAATCATATTAGCATTAATTTTAGCTTGCAATAACTCTAGGCATACTTTGCATTACTGAAATAATTTGTAATTACATTTAAATTTACTATATGGACAATAACTGCAAATGGGTCAGCTATAATCCAACAATATAGGCTGATATGGGGTGGTACAAAATTATGGGTGGGTGTTCCAGAACTGGATCCTGTACACAGGTTACTGGCTCGCATGCACAATGCCTCTAGGTAGGACGTTCTATTGCGTAGGAGAAAAATGACAGAACGCCGGTATCTATAAGAACAGATTGCAAAGCTGAAGGACAGGCTCTGTATACCAGCTGGCCCAGTATCTACCCAAAGTTAAACCAAGATGAACAAGAGAGAGAGGGCGAGGTGCAGCCAGCTGTGGTGATACTCACACTTCCCCCTCGGGTGCGTAGGTGGAGCCGGTCACTGTGAACTGACTCAGAGAGCAGCTCTGGCCCTCCAGCTTGTCTATGATGAACATCTGCAATAAACACACAAGCAAGCGGGTTCTCACCATGAAGGACATGCAGACCAATCGCTGAATTTCATAGAGCATTAAACTCAGAAACCATCATGTTCCAATTTCATATCTGGGGGGGGGTGGTGGGTGCCATGAGACAGACAACTTGTGCAACTGAGGCATCGTGCACTACATTCCCTGCAACCTTGAGTAAAATTTTCTTCAATGCCTTTTAATACCTTTTTAAAATTCTTTAAGACCTCTGTGTTACTTAAAGCTCTAATTAGTGACATCACCTAGACCAGCATTTCTGAAACATCTTTGTTCTGGGGCCAAGTAATGTCAGGCTTTGGGGCTACAAGGCCATGTATAGGCCTACGCCCCCAAAAAGGGAACATTCGCTTAGCGGAACGTTCGCTTAAGCCATCTGGGGAACGTTCTCGCACCGTTCAGCGAACATTTGGGGAATGTTCGCCAAACCAAAAATTGTTTCCTGGGAATGTTCTGTAACGTTACGGTTCAGAAGCGTCATTTTATATTATTATTATTATTATTATTATTGATGATGATGATGATGATGATGATGATCATCATCATGATCATCATCATCAACAATAATAATTATTATGTCATCATTATTAATACTGACAGAGCGAGCACAGCGTTATGGTAGCGTTCTTCGGTAAGGCATCACTGACCGATAGACAACTGTCGGTTGCCGCTACGGTAACATGTTTCGAGCGGGCAGCACAACTTGGCTGTAAATGTATACTGCATGATTTGCCATAAAATGACAGGATGAACAGATCAGGCAGTGCCAGAACATATCACTGGGTGCAGGTATGCTTGTTGATGCTGCATATGCATACACATGCGAGGCATAAATCAAGGAAGCGGAAGGGATCGGGTAATAAAGTCATGCCATTCGTTCCTACGCTATCAAACTTCAGGTCTTCTGGGAAAATTTTGAAACTAGAATGGAAAAATAATGCCTCAAAATACCACTTCGGACTTTTTAATGCTTTTCAATTGCCTTAATTTTCACAAAATTGATTGATCACCTTTCAGTGCTTTTTAATGACCCGTGGATACCCTGTTTTAGGATTAAGTGAAGATCCCAGAAAGAGGGTTTAGATGAAGAAAATAACCATTTAATGCTATGGGGTAGCCGACCCACTAGGTGGCAGCAGACACCACCATGGTTCACCCTGATGCGATTAGGCATGGTCGCCTCTCTATAAGGCTAGAGGAAGTGGGGGGAGGGGGCAGTGGGGCTGACAAAAGCAAACAATCCTGTCAGGAACATCCGATTGGAGCTAACGCAGTGAACACTCAGCATCAGCAGGTCTTTCTGATGGACAATATTTCACAAGCCTCAAACGCCCAGTCTTACAAAAGAACCACATCACTGGAAAAAATGCCCGCCTGGTGGCTTCTGGAGGGACTTCAAAGCATGACCACGTCAGCCATGGTGGATAAATACATTCCTTAACCGGGGGGGGGGGGGGGGGGTCGCTAATTCGGGAGGTCGATGGCGGTGCACTGCTGCATTAGCAGCCGAGCGCTGGGACGGCTATTCACACATTAAGTTAGACAAAATACAGAGCAGCTCTTAGGATGTTCAAAAGGAGGCAGCACAACAGATCCTGCCAGAGTCTAATAAACCACCATCCCCCCCATCTACAGAGGGGGCAGCCAGCCTTTCAGCACCAGGGCCCAACCAACACAAGGTCGGTTATGTAACAACTGCAAGTAACCTGAGTGCTGAATACTGATGAGGAACAAAAGAGAGGGAGGGAGGGAGGGAGTCAGACTGCTGCAAGCGGCTGGGGGATAGAGGTGAACGACGAGGACAGGAGGATGGAGAGACAAGCGGCCGGGGGATAGAGGCGAACAGTGAGGACAGGAGGATGGAGAGACAAGCGGCCGGGGGATAGAGGCGAACAGTGAGGACAGGAGGATGGAGAGACAAGCGGCCGGGGGATAGAGGCGAACAGTGAGGACAGGAGGATGGAGAGACAAGCG
>JAODKL010000118.1:23045724-23057422 GCA_026780765.1 Petrocephalus schoutedeni
GATGGAGAGACAAGCAGCCAGGGGATATAGGAGAACGATGAGGACAGAAGGATGGAGAGACAAGCAGCCAGGGGATATAGGAGAACGATGAGGACAGAAGGATGGAGAGACAAGCAGCCAGGGGATAGAGGCGAACTGCGAGGACAGGAGGATGGAGAGACAGCAAGCAAGAGGCACACAGGGAAATTAATGACTCATCTGCACCCTTTTACCAAACACCCTAACCTTCCAAATGGCAGCATCAAAATGCAAAGAGACTGCAGGTTGTGCTAAGCGATCCGCGATTACAAAATTACAGACTCAATTAATCAACTGTCAATTTCTGTTTCTATGGTTAAAAAAAAAAAAAGAATCCTTTCTCGACTGTCGTAATTATTCAGTTAACCAGGCAGCTCATCGCTGGTCCAGGATGGTTGAACCCCAACACATTAGTTACACACACAGTTTAAGCTCAGGGCTCGCAAAATTTCTAAATCCCTGGTAGCCCTTCGGGCAGGCACTCTTCAGTTTTTGGTAGCCCAAAATAAATTTAAGTAGCCCGAATAAAAAACAAAAGATTATTTTTAATGTATAATATTGCGCGATCGCAAAGTGAACGTGAACGTAAAAAACAAGCGGGAATTCAAACGCGATTTCAATGTTCTGCATATTGACAGTGGCTCATCGATACCCGAAAAAGACAATTACACAGCTACATTAGCAAAAGAATGCAAAAGCATTAACATATTTTTCTTTCCTATGATAGCCCGACAGACTAGGCTGAGATAGATTTTGGTAGCTCGACTGGAAGACAATAGCCCCGGGAAGTCGGGCTAGCGATTTTGCGAAAGAGGTGTGGCCACATGCATTATCCCCCCCCCCCACCCCACCGAACACAGGGGGAGCCTCACCCTACAGACGGACATCTGGTTTGTGGTGAGGGTGCCCGTCTTGTCGGAGCAGATGACCGAGGTGCAGCCCAGCGTCTCCACTGAAGGCAGGCTGCGCACGATGGCATTCTTCTTGGCCATACGACGGGTGCCCAGCGCCAGGCAGGTGGTGATGACAGCGGGCAGGCCCTCGGGGATGGCGGCCACCGCCAGTGCCACTGCGATCTTGAAGTAGTAGACGGCGCCGCGGATCCAGGAGCCGCCGTGGACGGGGTCGTTGAAGTGGCCGATGTTGATGATCCACACGGCGATGCAGATGAGCGAGATGACCTTGGAAAGCTGCTCGCCAAACTCATCCAGCTTCTGCTGCAGAGGGGTCTTCTCCTGCTCCGTGGAGGCCATCTCGTCGCGGATCTTTCCGATCTCAGTGTTCACGCCCGTGGCCACCACCACGCCCACTGCCTTGCCCGCAGCGATGTTCGTGCCCTGTGGGGTTGGATCAGAAACAGATGTGATGCTTTGCTGCTCCTGCCCACGGCAGGTGAATTCAGGAGAGAGCCGCCAGGGTGAACACAGATCTGGGTTAACACGAGAACAACAGAAACAGGAAGTCCTCACCCCACTGAGGCAGACCAGTGGGCGAGCAAAGAGCAACCAAACCTCTAATATAAATAAATAAATAAATAAGTAAAATGAATATCAATGTCCTCTATCTGCAAAAGGAGCCCATCTACATACGGGCTGCCCTTTGAAGGACTCATTCAACTGCAGAAATAAGCTGCCTTTAGACCTCGGGTCACGCCACATGCAGGCAACCTCACATCCTATACCCTCTAGACATGCTACTGTTGACACAACACAGCATGCAATGCATGACAGTGAAGTGTGTCCTCTGCAGTTAACCCACAGCAGTGGGCGGCTAATTTTTAGTGCCTGGGGAGCATGCCTTGCGGTACCCTTGCTGGTCGGGGATTCGAACCAAGAACCCTTCAATCACAACTATGTTTCTGTAACCACTGCTTCCGAATGTCTGACAGCTGATGACGACACTGCAGAAGTTTGAGGGCAGTGATCAGTGTCATTTCAGGGACCAAAAAAAAAGCTTTCGGATTCCTCTCTCAAACTTGGGGCGGATCTTGTTTTTGTGGACCAATCACAACTCATCTGGAGACATTTCCTGCCAATGGAAATGAGGCAAGCAGAAGCTGGGAAAGAGGAGGGGCTGCAGATACTCACTGAGAACAGCATGTTCTTCTTGTCCTGGTTGACGGCACGGGGGTCTGGGACAGGGTCTGTATGTTTGATGACGGATACAGACTCTCCTGAAAGAAATTGTGACGAAAGGAGATGGTGAGGGGTGGGCACAAGCCAACCGGAAGCCCCCCCCATGGCACTAGCACACTGGGAAACAGAGGACATCATACTTAAATTCACGGTGACCTCTTGCATCCATGTCTCATGGACTGTAAATCTGTCAGCACATTTCAACAGTGTATATATATATACACCAAAAATGCGGTTGTGAGGCAAAAGCCTCCAGGCCACGCAGAGGATCCGGTACTGTCCTGCTTCCATAGTAGAAGCAGGATTCCCTGAAGCCCCAGTCCGCACATGCCGGCAGCATGAAGCTGAGGACGGCATCCTCCCGGCCTGCGGCCAGCCAAGGCAGCACAGCATCTCACGGTGGGGATACCACGGCCCTCGCAACACGGGCTTGGGGGCCCAGGAGCCCGGCTGTCATCACCCAGCAGTGTTGGGGGGTGGGGACTAGTGCTTGAAATATCAGTTATTCAGCTGATGCATCTGCGCAGATACGATGCAAGTATTTTTAATATATTATGCTATGATATGGAAAAAATGACATTTGACAGGCAAATTAAGTAAAGGTATGAATCCGACACTAATGCAATTCCGTGCTTCTAATGACGCTGCCTGACTTTGCAGGAAGGATGAGGAAACAGTGACTCAGCGTGCGAGGCTGGGCCTGAGCCACCTCTCCCGCTGACGGCACAGCGGGGCGAGGACGGCCGCTCCCCTCGCTCCGGCGCGCTAATCCCTGCGTCACGAGTGCACGCAAGGGAGCGACTGCGTCGACCGCGAATGCAGCGGGACACAAGACGCGCGTCAAAGGGGCAGCGCCGGAGCCGGGCGGCCTGGGTGCCAATCAACGGGGGCCGACTGTGCGTGTGCCGACAAGGCCGCCACGCTGAATTTTGCATGACCGAAAAAAATAAATAAAACAGAAGCTAAATGGAGGAGATTAGCATGCAGCACCCACACACAGATCTGCCCGTCACATCAGCCTAAAAATAAGCTGTGATCTATTTCCAGCCTCATGTTTTAACACTCAGCTGGAATCATAGTGGGACTGATACACGCACTTGTGTGGCATGTGCATGGCCTCCGCATCTCACATTAACTCCTTAAGCAAGCTACCCTTATCGGTCCGCTGGCAGCAAACGGAGAGAGCGTGGCCGGGGGCCATTCCTTTTTATGCGGGAGAGCTTTCACCTTGTTTTTCAGACCCTTGAAAAGCTCGCGTAATATTTCACGGGGCTACGAAGCAAAAATCTACAAGACTATTTGAGGACTATAAGAGGAGTCAAGACAGCAATGAAGCACTAAAAGAGCGGAAGCAGCCAACCAATCACCTGTCAGGATGGACTGGTCCACCCTCAGTGTTGTGGACTTGATTGAAGTGAGACGAATGTCTGCAGGAACCTTGTCTCCAACTGGGGTGAACCGAGAGAGAGAGAGTGAGAGAGAGAGTCAAAGTCGATGTGCTTCCTGTGGAATGTGATGAGGAAATTAGCCATTAAACAAACAGTAGGGGACACCAACAGACCACATCTCTGCTATACAAATGCAATGTGGTCTCCTAGCCTCACCAGGCAGTCCTCCTCCATCCATCTTTGTTACACCTGCCCACCGCCCAATCCTTCCCTGCCACCCTCCTCCACTCCTTAAAATATATCCATATAAAATAGCCTGAAAAAAATAAATAAAAATAAAAAAATTTCCCCTCTAAAGTAACTTGCAGAAAAGAAATTAACCTGTAAAGAAAACGTGGAGGACTGGGTCTCTGAGGGTACATTTGGATGCTGGAGTAGGGAGAGGAGAGAATGCCCGAGGCTCTAGGGCCCTGCAGGCACGCCGTGCACGGGAGCTGGCAGCCCACCAGCTCAGTGTGCTGTGGGGCCCGACTCCGAAAGCCTGACTTAAAGCAGCGACCCAACTTCATTTACAAAGCACCCTATGGCATGCGAAAGGGGACAGAGAGGGCACGTCTGTACTCGGTGGGAGTCGCGCATAAGTAAAACACTGACAGACCAGATGGCAATCAGCAGCCACTGCTCAGCTGTGCCTTATAAGGTCACATGATCATTCCAGTTTGAGCCCCCCCCCCATACACGCACACAAAAATTGGTACAGCACTGAACTGAGTGGGAACCTGTTCACCAAGGAATAATCAAAACATACATTTTTTGCAAGTGCAATTAGACCCCAGCAGGAGACCAAAATAGCATCACTCTCATTCTTTCCAATAACAGAAGAGTGGGAGGGAGGCCGTAATTAAAGTACCAATAAACCCCCCCCCCCCCCCCATCTCAGTTTCGGGGCTGCGAGAGACAGAAGTGACATGCTAAAACGTGCTGGAGTCAGGGGCAGGGGAAAGGTTTCGTTTTGGTGGGGGGGATGCTCAGGGACCCCAGTATATTCATGTCTTGAATAATATATAACAGCAGCGACTGCATCCTCTGAAGCAGTAACTAACATTACTGTTGGTAGGAACAACTCCCTCAAAGTGGAGTGGCTAGGGCAGCTTGTCAGACAGGCACAACTAACCAATAAGGACTCCTCTGGCGCTTCCCGGGCCGCTCTCCACACTTAGGTGCATCGGACTTGCGCTTGCTCTTCAAAAATGTGCTTATCCCCTTGCAGGCGAAAATGTAACTAGCCGATGTCACGCCGCTTACCGCTTTAACAGGAAATGCAGCAACCGTAAACCAATTGCAGCAGACAAATTGATGGAAATTTGTTTTAGCGTAATAATATTTTAAGGAAAGTTCTTACATAAAAGCTGAGAAGAGCAAGGGGCCCAGCTGTTGGGGCCTCACCAAGCTGATTGGTGGCTTTCACAGCTGGGTCACATACTGGCAAATTCAATGTTGAACGACAGATACAGGGAGGCCAAGCTGCAAAGCATTATGGGCCACCTGAACAATACACAGGAGTACAAGAAGGGGGCGTATGTGTGTGCACTCATCCCCAGAGAGTTACAGAAATGCACCTAGGGAAAATTATTCCTAAACTGAAATTTCTCTCCTGACTACTTTTTGTCCTCTGAACAGATTTCAAAAAACATTTTCAAATGCCTCAGAGATGCCGGCAAAGTGGGCTTCCTGAATGTCACAAGTCGACTTGGGCGCAGCCTCGCTCAGCGAGAGCGGCCGGGATGGAGAGCCACAATGCTGGCTCTGGCGTCTCGGGGGGCGAGTGCCAGGCAGCGTGTCAGTAGCTGTGGCTGAACTTGGTCCTCAGATTTAAAAATAGTCAGTTTTGAGAGGCGAGAACGCAAGGCGGGCTTATCGCTGCGGTTAAGTGCAAGTTTCCCCTCGAGTTACACAACACTTCCTGTGACAGTCAATGGGGCTCGATAATTCATGCAGTTCCGTGACCAACGGACCCGATAAGACACGGCGAAAGTCCATGGTGCCCTCTTGGACCCAGGTGAGGTGCTCATAATATTTAAAATGCTTGGCCTTCTAGGGACAAAATGTTTCTTCAATGTTCGCCTCCCGGCAGCAGTGGCATTCTGCTCCCAGCAAGGTCAAACTGTCGTCCGCTGTGACTTCTCACACGAGAACAGAGGAAGATGACGATGATGACGATCTGCCCGTGCAGCCCGGGCTGGGACACCGAGTCCCAGAAGGCTGCAGCAGTGATGCAGCGCTCCGTTCCCATGGATAACAACGAAACATGTATTCTTCTGGCTGACATTTTAAAGTCAGGTCATCCCTTGGACCTTTTTATAAATACCCCATAGGGATTCTTTAAAATGCTTTTCTGATACCCCTTCACACTGTGTATCCCATGTGTCTACATGCCCGTGCCGTTTTACTGTCAAAATCTCCTGGCTGAGCCCCAGGGGGCCCCACTAAAGGCTCCTTAGATGCAAGTAAACAGAACACGAGGTACGTTATATTACACAGACAGATTCTGGCCCATTCACATTCCTGCTGGAGGACCCAGTCAGGCCAGTCTGGGCCGCTGATGTGCGAGGGAACAAAAGGCAGACTCTCTTTAAAGACGCACGAGATGACAGCAGCCATCTGGCTCACAAAACAGTCTGCCTTATCAATCTACCCAAGTTTAACTGCTGTATCCTGTTTCCACAGAGCTCAGCCTACTGTAGTGCAATGTCTGGGTCCCATTTTCCAGCAAGAGGGACAGCTCTGTACCGTTAGGCAGAGCAGAACCCGACTGGGCGACCCGTGGGAACAGCGGGAGAGAGATCAGAGTGCTGCAGTGCCCTGTGCGCACCGGGGGAGAAGCGAGTTGATGACCCAATAAGTACAGTGCACCTCCAGCCAATAAGCAGCCGGCAGGAAGTACAGCACCAGCTTCAGGGGATTACAGCCACCATCACACACTCAATTCCACACCAAAGGGCCGGTGATTGGGCGGCAGTTTGGTGACTCAGAGCTGCCGCACTCTGCGTCCATGACTGCAGGGTTACACGTTTGCTCTTACGAAACCACAAAGGGCTTATAGCACAATCACTGCATTGCTGGCTATCAAGACGTGGCTTCATCAATATTCATGCCCCATAAAACCCGGAAAGTCACGGGGTGACTAGCAGATCTGTCGTCAGCCTCAGGGACGGCCACCATCCTGTGCAGAGTCCCTGCCATTTCTCCGGGGGCGACCCCAATGCCTTTGCCGAAGGCGGTCGGCACCGCAGTCACCCCAAAGGCCGCGAGTCGGCGCCAGGAGAACAAACACAAAAGAGCAGAGCCGCAATTTACACTGCGCCAGTAAGCAGCCCTCGCACACCCAGGGAGCTTGTACGCAAACACAAAGGTGAGAACCAATCAGAACCACAGAGCAAGGGCGAGTCCTGCGGCTGCCGGCCAGTAGGAGAGCTGGGTCGAGCCCACAGGCCGGCAGGAGATTAAAGCTCCCAAGGCAGAGTCGGGAAAGCCTCAACCAAGCTAACTGACATTTTTACAGAGACTCTCACGCTGTAATGCTGCGGCAGCCGGCAAAGGTCTGTGACGCTTACTGCACAGGCAGCCCGGCGGCAAGACAATACAACCTGTGGTTGCTATAGAAACCCCTCGCCCCTCCCTCCTAGAAGCTTTCCTTTCCAACATGGGTGTGACAAATGCCACCTTCCAATTGCATGCATCTTACGGTTAGAAGCCCCCTGAAAATGCCCCTTACCTGCCACCTCCACGATGTCGCCCGGCACGATGTCCCTGGCCTTGACACGCTGCACGCTCTTCCTGTCCTGCCGGTACACCTTGCCCATCTCGGGCTCGTACTCCTTCAGGGCTTCAATGGCGTTTTCTGCATTTCTTTCCTGGGGAAGACGGGTGTTAAGGTGACATGTCAGCCCAGGACACAAGTTACAATAAACATTAATAGGAGACAGTCAGGGGCACGGCCCAGTGCGAAAAGAAACTGGCACCACTCGGGCAGATCCTGCAAATGTTGAGAGAATGAGGACTACTAAAAAACAATAAAAAAAAAACCCAACGCAAAGCAGACTTCAGTTGTACTTCCAGCTGTCAGGACTAAACACACAATTCCCGGCTTCCTGTTGTCACTAACATCAGAAATGAAGTAATTACATTGTCCCCTCATACCTACAGCACCACAGACTGAACTTTTCACTGGGGGGGAGGGGATCATGCTGGCAACAATGTAACACTGTTTTTGGTTTAAATGGGGGGGGCTTCCAAGTTTTTTGGCTGGCCTGGTTTCCATGGGAACCCTCCCCACATACACAAAGACGTGGGAGGGAGACTTCATTTGGGGATTGTTCCCGACCACTGCTGTGCCCCCCCCCTTTGGGAGTGGGGGCCATGCGACTGGGCCTGAACCACACGATCAAGTCATTGCAAGCATTATCACATGAAGAAACATGGCTACATTAATGTAAATTGCCACATTTGGGAGGAGAACTGCATCACTCACACACACACACACAGGAAGCTGCCTTATACACCAACTAGCCTTTCTATAACCAGGACAGCCGTTTAAGGATCAGCCATCTGATATTCCTTGAAGGGGATGCATTCCCCAAGCGTCGATTAACGTCATTCAAATATAGCAAATATAGGTGTGTCAGCTGCACCCCCCAGATGATGCAAGAGAGCAGGCAGGGCTGACAACATGAACAGCGGCAGAGGAAGGGCAGTGGGCCGCCCGTTTGTGCTCAGGCTGATGGCTGCCGCCGTACAGAGGAAAAGGAGCATTTTAAATGGACTGGTCAGTTTATCATTGTGCTTTATCTTTAGGCCCCTCTTGCTTTACGGGGGTGTTTAGGAATTACCACCTGCGGGGGATAGAGACAGCAACTGCTAGGAAACAAAAACAAAAAGCGATTTTCTTCAATTCTTTGCCTATCCCGGTGCAATTAAGGATTTCTTACTCCAGTCGCCCCAAAGCCCGGAGCCCGGCCTTAGAAAGAGCTGCTGTTCTGGCTGTAGTTCCCATCAGTCAGCAGGACAGAATGAACACCAGAACCCCTGCAAAAAGGTGCCAGTCATGAGTATCTGACAGCATGAGGAATTACCCAGGCAGAAAAATAATTAGCTGCCGTGTTTTGTCAAGTGAAGCAGGAACTTTCAAATGAACTTGAGGGACCTTAAGCCATTCGCTAACTTGCCGCAGCTGAGCAGAGGCATGCTGAAACAAAGAGGTCCCATTTGAAGCAGGTCCCCCAAGAAAAAGTCCCCTTCCGCCACCAAACCAACTCAAACTGCCGAAGAGAAAAAACCTCACAAATCAGAAGTCTCCCTCAGACCACAGGGGGACAACAGCCTGAAGACAATAAGGAAAAGATGAATCAGGCACCAGTGAAAATGTTTAAATTTTGACATGAGTTTCCTTTCTCAAGTTTCCAGATCAAGTAGACATCTCCACCCAAAAATCAATAGCTTAGGGCCAATCATGGCTAAATTCCCTAAATAACAGGAAGCTCATTTTCACATATCTTGCCAACATAACCCATAAAAGTTCATTGGAGTTCAATCATGTAGCCCCAATTACAAGCCTTATCTTCAAATGAGGACTGGATTTCTGAAGGGGCACTCAATCCGAACACGCCGGAAAAGAAACGAGAAGCGTCTTGCCCCCCAATGCTTAGAGAACATGTTAAAAGATGACAGCAAAATGCACTTCCCACATAACCGACATTCATCACATTCATATGAAGAGTTCCAAATTACATTTTAGAAAACTCATGAACCCAAACCTGAATCGAGCCTGACAGAATCAAAGGCTTCCCGCGGTCAGGCACAACCCATCAGTGGGCTGGGGGAAAAAAAAGCCACAAACCCAAGCCATGTTCAGACACTGTCAGCGCTTCCTAGAAAAACTCCGGAAAAAAAAAAACCTGCAGGTAAAAATGCCACTGAGCACCATAAGGTCAGCGGAAACCTTTACACTGGCAAAAAACAGACTTTCACAGTGCTCAATTAATTGTCACACAGCAAGAGAAACACTACTGCATAGAAGAGGTCCATAATGGTAACAGTTAGGCCTATTTTCCAAAGTATCAGCTTATAGCAAGGGTTCGGGTTAGATGTGCATGTTCTCAGGTAGGTGTTAGCCACGCTGAAACAGCAGATTGCGAGGATCTCGTGCCCTAAAGTCACTGATTCAAGAGCCCATCGGAGTATTTTGGACACTGATTCCTTGAAGGGCCAGGATACACCCTTTCAAATTATTATTCCAAAAAGTCTTTATATGGGGAAAATTATGTTGGAATGCAGTGGCGAGGGAATTGAGGGTTAATTAAGATCTCCATCTTACAACTGTAGTTCAAGTATCTACATTTCCCACGTTCCATTTTTTCCTCTCTTTTTTTTATACAACAGACAAGCGTTTTGGATATATAAATAAAAAAAACTATAACAGTCTTGTTGCACAATTTCCTGCCTTCCTCAAAACTTAGTACACTTGGTTTACATCTTTCCGTTAGACCTCGCTTACTGCATATCTGCGTCCACAAGAATCTGGAGGTCCCTGTATTTACCCGGTCTTACCAGAAGCCGGTTTCATAGCAACACATTAAAACACCTCAAAGATGCACCCAGCGACCCAGTTCCAGGGCCTATTTTCAGTGGCTTTTGACATCTTACATTTCCCATTGCGGCTTTACGGTTCCAGGCAAGTGTTAAAGAAGCTTACAGCGGACCTGGCCTCCTCCCTTAGGAGGCTGGTGTCCCTACTGGCCGTGGGTCGAATGGGCAACAGGGACACAGTGTTGGACAGCATCCATCAACCCCTCCTACTGAAGATGTGCACATTCCCATACATTCAATGGGTCTTCTAGGCCAGTTAGCCAATACTGGCCCAGCTATGAGGGGCCCCCCTCAGCCATCTGCCACAACTGTGAGCTGCGGTTCTGCTATAGCCAAAACGCAGGACACTGAGGCCACGAGGGCCATGCAGATGTAACCAAAGCACAAAGTGAAACTGATGCTGGAATTCAGCACTTTCCCAGTTTCTCTTTCACAGTGGGGTCTCGATAGTCAAAATGATGCCAACAAAAACCGGGAAGCTAATTACACCCTGGTAAACTTAAAGACTGTTCTACCAGTTGATTAAAGACATGGACTGCGATCCATAGGCGGTAGAAGTATGGGGGGTTTCTGGTGTTCAGTTTATTCCAGTAGGACATTGTGTTTTTAGATAGCTGGGTGTGGCCCCATATTGCCACTGTAACTGCAGCCCATCGGCCAAACCAAAAACCCAGACGCGAGAGTATCAGCTTGACGTACACCCAAGCTTCCACTATATGCCAACAGACACAAGGACGTCTACAATGTCCAGACCATGCCAGAGACAGCCAAGATGAGTTCCAGAGCACATCCCATTTAAATGCTTGCGTCTTGATCCCAATCCCCAGGACCAGAACAGCCAAACTCAGGATTAAGAACAGCAGACCACCAAGAAACGGGACTGGGACGGCATGTTCTTGCTTTGTGGTGAATGTTATGTTCACAGCAATGAGGAAAATGAATGGACGCATTACCAAAAACTCAATGATTACCATAGTTACCGTCTCCCAGGAAAGAAACTTATAGTTGTGCAATCTCATCTCAAGAACACTAAATCACAAAGGGAAAAAAAACAGGTGTAGTAGGACAAGGTGTACATAAACTGTGCCAAGTTGTACATGTATATTGTGGAGCACCTTTGACCTCATGATAATGAGAATTATTACTAGGAAGATATTCATCTTCAACTGTTTCACTTTACCTACTCTTCATGGACTTCACTGCAGATTTATTTTTTAAGCACCATGAGTGATCGTACCCATCGTATGGTTTTAGACAGCAATCCCATCTATCCATTTTCTATACCAGCTTGTCCAAACTCAGGGTCACTGGGGGGTGGAGCCTATTCCAGAGGCGATAGCTGGCAGGCAGGGAACACAGGATGGGGCACCAACGCATCACAGGACGCAAGCACACGAACAGACGTACTGTCAGTCACACATGAACTCCTACGGGAAATTTAGCACCTCTCTGGACTGGGGGTTGGGGCAGAGTAACCAGAGAACATGCACGTCTCTATGGTGACCGGACCCT
>JAODKL010000118.1:23074222-23086860 GCA_026780765.1 Petrocephalus schoutedeni
GCAAATTACATAATTAGAAACAGAAACTGGACTTGTACATCTCTTGGCAACCTGCTATCAAAGACCTCACACCCTGGGTTAATTTGTACACAAATATAATTCAATATCAAAAATCAAAAATGTTTTCCTTATAAAGTGGGATTAAAAAAATATATATATACTGCCACTGTGTCTTTTTATTTATGGTCGATGTCACAATTTTCATCAATGTTGTTGTCAAGGTGAATTGGGGCAGAGATGGTGGGAGCAGCAGATTATAAAAATAGATGGAATAGTTCTATCTGGCTGCACCAGAATGTACAGGATTGTAACAGCTTCAATGAATTCACTTATGAAATGGTCATGAAAAGGTTACTAAAATGTGTTCAGACTGATGTAAAACACTGAATTATTTTCATTTATTAGCACGAACCATTAGTAATCTTCGCTGATTACGGTTTCACACTTCGTTCATTCTGTGACCTATTTTCAGGGATGGATTATTTGCAAATGAATGGCTCAAAGCCCGAGTAGAATCCTCTCCCTTGAAATCCAAGTGGCAGCCCATAATACTCCACACCATCTCACTTTCCAAAGCCCATAGACACTGATCTGGGGTTAGTGTGACCAGCAAGCCAGCCATTCTGCATTCTGTATGCCTCGGCCTGTTTGTGAGTCCTGGTACAACTGTGGCAGAGAGCTGGAGACTGGGACAGGTTTCAAACTCCTGTGACACTGCACCAAAGAAGCTGGATGGATGGGTGGATGTAGTATTTGGCTTATTGCACATCCATGCATCACCGTAATATTCCACAGACCAAAGCCTAACTCACATTTCCAGCATCCCCTTGTTGTCCCTGGCCCAGTGTGGCCTGCAGTTAACTTTGCGAGTACTACCTGGTTGTCAGGTAGCTGTACGTTTTGTTGGACTACTACCCCTGGTACAAAAATGTGCAAAAATATGCATCAGATCAGGTCAGTGAAATTATACCAATATGACATAAAATCTTTTTCTCTAGAGATTTTCAAGTTAAAACCTGCATTAATATCTGCTGTTTTGGCATTTTCCGATTATTTTACACATGCACCATTTCTACGTGTATATTCTGTATGTCTAAATGTACGTGTGGTTTACTTCAGGCGAGTTCAGTCAGAGTTCAAGTGCAAATATCGTCTCCTCTACATGTCGGGACCTGCAGGGTTGTGATCCCTGTGCATCACAGAGTCCCTCTGGCCCCTCGTGAAAAGACACACACACACACACACACACACACACACAGCACTGTGCAAAAGTTATATGCAGTCAGTTATGTGTGAATGATCTTCATGTTGGTGTAACTATGATATTGTGCCGGTCAAAGTGTGTTGGCTTGGCCATTTCAAACCTCTGCGACTATCACCTCATTATTTGCAGCCATATACACACCCATGTATTCTTTGATTCCACTACTAGCACACCTTGTATAGCTGATCAATATCCCATTGACTTTTTTTTTTAACTAATCAAGTTCATTAATTAAATGAGCTTGTGGTAAAATTTGAGAAATACAGGGCATGGCTGTGGTGCCCCTGAGGACAGGTGTGGGAGTTCATCTAGGCATCCAACTATTGGGAAACCTTTGGGAAAACAGGAGGAAGCTTACTAGTTTTATTTTGTTACTCTTAATTTTCATATGTTCTAATGTTAAAGTATATATTTTTTGTTCTGAGCAAATGTGCACTTAGCACCCAAATAAATAATTTAATCATTATTTTTAACTGCCTCAGACTTTTGCACAGTACTGTGTACAGAGAACATATATACCTGGTGAACCAGTACCAGTACATACATGTACACACATGTATACAGTGCTAACCATGTGCCACTCCGACTGTAACCCTTAATATCCAAATGCTGCGTTCATAATGGAGCTTGAAATGGCAGAGCCGATTCTCTCCGCGGGGGGGCGGCTATTGCATTTCCCTTGCCGCTAACCAGCCAGGGCAACTTCTTTCCCCGTGCGGGCCTAAGCCTTGTGGATGGACTCGGTCTCCACGTGCCACCTAGTGGACAGATTGTGGAATTACAAGGCTGCCTTTCCCTTTGGCGGGGGCGTCAGTGTCCACATCCGACCCACCCGCGTCTGGCGGGCGCATCCTGGCTCCCTTCCGCGGAATCCTCGAAATCTTCTCCTGGACTAATGAAAGCCAAGGCTTGTCAAACGTGCTCCTTTCGGGGTGCGGGTACCGACGGCCCCCCAGTGATGCCCCCCAGTGACCACTGCAGCCGTTTAGCCAGCCTGATACTTATATATCTAATGTCCCTCACATCACGCAACTAATCGATACATTCTCACAACCTACGACTCCTTGGCTTCATAGTAAGAAGGGGGTATGGTAGTGTGTGTCCGTGTTTATTACAAATTCGTCTCATTTTCCACAAGACCGTATGTTTTCTAAAGACGAAAGCGCCTAATCCGAGCGTTAAGTTAGACTGGCAAAACGGCCTAATAATGTACTGAGCTTTGCCTCACTATATAAAATAATATGATAATAATAATAATAATAATCTGTGCAGCACACGGCGCTCGGGGTGCATTGGTTAGTACTGCAGCCTCGCATCTCTGGGACCCGGGCTTAGTCTCCACCATGCCTCCATGTGCAAACTCCACACACACACACACGCATGCACACATGGACTTTGCATGTTCAGGTTGCAGGTCCGCAAGTGTAAATGAAAGGTAAGCGTGTGATCGTGCCCGGCGATGGGTCGGCGCTCCGCTATGGGCTGCTGCCCACCTTGCGCCCTTAGGCTCCCGACCCGGAATAAACAAGGAGGACGGACGGATGGACTGTGGCACGGTGCATTGTTTCAGCCATATTCAATAAGATCCCAGAATGAATGCAAATTCTTAATATGAAGCTGACGTAGTTTGGTATGTGCAGGATTTTAGGACTTCAAACTGTTCAGATTTACATCACACTTTTACTTTTCTAAAAAAAATACGTTCGTTGCGTGTTATTTTTCGATTTATAAGGTGTCGCGGTGCCCTGTCTCCCCACGCTGCCCGGCGGGTCGCTCGGACTGGCGCCGCAGGGCGGCGCTGTTGCGCCGCTTTCGGGCGATACAGCAGCGCGCCTCACCAGCTGGAACGGGGCGCTTCAGCGCCGGACCAGGATCATTTTTAGGTTAACCCAATTTTACAGCACGATCCCCCCTTTCTGAAACTATCGCGGTGAACGAAACAATGTTGTTAAGTGTAATGAAAGATATTTTGCTAATGTTGCATGTTTGGGTTTTAAAAGAAGCGTCACATCAGTCCGCGGGACCCTCGGCGGAATGAGCAGGTGGAAGAGAAACTAGCATTTCGTTTAAGTATTTATACTTTATATAGTAGTTTATATACTTTATATAGTTTATATGCTTTTCAGAAGCGGGCTAGCCTACATTTAGAATAGGGTGCTTGATTCTTGCGAATCGTTAAGGCTGTCATGTTTTGCAATATTCAAAAAGAAGGTGATATATACGGTAAATGATGGCATTTAAGCCAGAGTCTGAATCGACGGGCTTTATGTATCAAAGACAAGCATAATATGCAGCCTGAAATCTAAAGTGAGAGAACTGACGCAGTATGCGGCGTCTCATCCCCAAAAACACACCGCGCCTCCCCGAATTCCCATCCCGAGACAGTCTATGAGATCCGGGGGCATGACGGGGGGCTGTGGGCGATGCCGACCCCCGCAGACATGGCACCTTTCCGCTTTGCCTTATTCCTTTTTAAGGAGAGACGGGAAAAAACCGAGTGCGGGACGGTCCCCAGCCTGTCGCTTTAAGCGACACCAACCTGGGAAATCTCCGTCCATCATAAGCGGGCTAGTCCCTCCCTTTCCTGCGGCGGCCGGCCGGAGCGGGGAGTGAATGGGGCAGGAGGGAGACGCGGGGCTCGGACACGGGATGACTGCGCGCACCCCCCCCCGACAGCAAGCGGGGCAGAAGCGGAACAGAACGGGGCAGCACTTTGGCAAATCCGCTATTTGACTATTGAGTCATTCTGCGCCCCCCGCCGCTTACATCCACTCGCGATTCATCTCTTTTCTTGGAGGCTCGGTGCAGTCGGGGAAGCCGGAGCCGCCGGAGCCGCCGGAGACGGCATCGCTGGGCGCCTGAGCAGCCTGGGCGGCCGTGGGCGAGCTCCGTGCCGCAGCTGCGCTCCGCCGTGCGGGGCAGGTGCTCATTGCGCGTCTCCGGGCTCCTCCGCGTTTTGTTGCGATTTCATTCGGGAAAGCGGGGAATGCGCCGCGTCTCCCGTTTCCTTTTCACGTTTTCTGTAATTAAGTAGCGGATCGCCGGGCGTTTGATGTTATTGGCACCGATTAATGGCCACTTAAGTCAGCGACGGGGATGGAAACGTTAGTATGGACGCGCTGACTGACTAGAGGACGATCCGTGGAATAGCTTGAGAAACGAGGTAGGCTGTTTGGTGTTTTTTTCCCCCCCTTGTGAATGTGAACAGTACGTTTTGTTTGGATTCATTTTTTTCCTATTTGAGGATGAATTAATTTGAAAAATACTATGTCCCGATTGTATAATGGGTTGCGATGCGAAATGATGATACTTGTTGTTTTGTTAGAACAAGTACCATTGGACTGTCCACAATGGTGGAGCCGGTGGGCTTTGTGGAAGCTTGGAAGGCGCAGTTTCCCGAGTCTGATCCTCCCAAGATGGAACTGAAGTCTGTGGGGGGCATCGAGCTGGAGCTGGAGAAGTGCAAGGCGTCCATCCGGCGGCTGGAGATGGAGGTGAACAAGGAACGCTTTCGCATGATCTACCTGCAGACGCTGCTGGCCAAGGAGCGGAAGAGTTACGACCGGCAGCGTTGGGGCTTCCGTGGGGCGTCCCATCTGGCCGAGGGAGAACGCCCCCCCGGGGCCGAACCCCAGCCGCCGCACCACGGCCCCGGGCCGGAGCCGGGGCACGGGGACCGCAGCAGATTCCACCCTGTTGGGGAGGAGAGGCCCAGGCCCTGCCCCCCCGCGCCCCGCCGGTCCTCCTCCCACGGCGACAGTCTGGAACCCGCGTCGGCAGGAGAGAGGCACCTCCCGCCGGCTGCTGCCGAGATGGACCGGTGTCGGTGTTATGGGGATGGCGAGACGGACAAGCTGTCCCCGTCCAAGAGGGGAGGGGCGTCCTCTCGCAGGCCGGGGGTGGTGCCGGCCATGCCGTGCGACAAGGACCCCGCACCCGAGCCCCCCATCAAAGACAAGCCCGGCATGGGTCTAGGTGTGGCGGCCCTGAGGTCCAACTTTGAGCGGGCCAAGAGGGCCAACTGGCCCGCATACGGGGACGGGAAGGGGGCGGCTGAGCGGGCGCTCTACTCCGGCGCGGAGTACCACCAGGACCGGGGCCTGGCGAGAGCCGGCGAGCGCGAGGTCCAGGACGCGCTGGGTAGCCAGGCCCTGCAGATGGAGCGGCAGCGCTCGCTGGCCAGGGCGGCGGCGGAGAGCCGCAGGCCCGCGCACCGGGGCCGCTCCGCCGAGGGTCACTGCGCCGGCTACGAGGCCGAGGGGGAGGACGCCGAATCCGACACGCGCCTTCCCAAGGAGGGGCTGGTCCACGCAAATGGCGGGAAGCCGCACCAGCCGCCCTGGCAGCAGGCCGAATTCCAGCCCTACCCCGGCGTCTACGTGAGCGATGGGGACGGGAGGGCCCTGAGCCAGAGGGACCGGCTCGGGGACGAGGGTCCCACCACCTGGCCCCGGAGGTCTTACTCGCCGAGGAGCTTCGAGGACGTCGGTGGCGGCTACACGCCCGACTGCAGCTCCAACGAGAACCTGACGTCCAGCGAGGAGGACTTCTCCTCGGGTCAGTCGAGTCACGTGTCGCCCAGCCCCACCGCCCACCGCCCCTTCCCGACGCGGGAGAAGAGCCGCTCGCCCTCCCAGAATTCCCAGCAGTCCCTGGACAGCAGCAGCCCCCCAACCCCCCAGTCCCAGAAGCGTCACAAGCACCAGGTCCTGGTGTCAGAGGCAGCCGTCGTGGGCGTCCGGAAAACCGGCCAGATCTGGCCCAACGATAGCAATTCCACCCTGTCCAGCAGGACTTCACATGACAACAGTTTCCATGGAGACCTAGGTAAGCGCTCGTCCTGTTTCCATTGTTGTTGTTTCGGAGATTGATTGTGGCTGGGAGTAAGAGGTGTAGCGGGAAGAGCGGGGCCCTTCGGAGAGGAGGAGAGGCCCGGCTATCAAGCAGCCAGCCTGACGGGGGGCGAAAGCCCTTTTCCTGAATGGAAAGCTCTTTCCAGCACAAACGGCTCTCAGTGACTTCCTGGCCTCTAGTGAATTCTTATGCTTACTTTTTAAGTGATTGATTTATTGCTGCATTTATTACTCTTATAATGCAGATTTGTTTCTGTAGCTGGACCAGGTCCCTTTCTAGGGACAGAAAGAGCGTCTTCTAAATGCGGTTAGACCTTAGACTCTCAAGAGCCCTCAATTTTTTTTTTTGTTTTTTAACGCTGTTGTTTAATGGCAGCGGAGCTGCGGGGGTCTCATAGGGTCGTTGTAGCTTTCTGATGGAACGTCGGCAAGAGCTGCATAAAGATGGAGGTCCAGGGTGGGGGGGATGGGCAGGCAGGCAGTGGGGGTCTCTGACAACCCAGATCAATGTCACAGGTTCATCGGATGGGAGAGCGGTGGGGGGCTGCGTGTTTGCAGGGGGCAGTGGCAGCTGGCACGCTCTCTCGGGCCGCCAGACTGCTGTCCCTGGGCGTTCTCGCGGCTCTGCCCGGCGAGCTCCGCCCAGCGGCTGCAGATGTGCGCCGAGTCGGGGGCCGCGGCTAATTAATAAGTAGCCGCCTTGCGGTCGGCGGTCTGATGAAAGCTGATGCGGGGCGAATGCTCCCAGGATCCTCTCCCAGAACTCCAGCCATTGGCTAATGGCCCGCTAATGCGAAGGCGCCCTCAGCATCACGCAGGTGCCTGAGGGAAGAGCCTGGCTCATCTGTTGACCGCATCAGGAGCCTGTTCTGTGGCTGCTAAGGGAATTTCAGCGGGTGCGTTGTTTATTTTCCACTGGCCTGTGCTCTCTCTCTCTCTGCTGGCGGGGGGGGGTCACACTGAAGAGCTGCTTTTCAATATTTCACTGATGTGCCAAATATGGGTTTGCGGAACAGTTAATTTATGACTGGTGGTCCATCGCTAGGAATTAAATTTCCCTTTCTCCAGCCTGCGGGTGAGGAGAAGGTCCCTCTTTGATCTCGCAACGCTCCCCTCGCAGTGCTCAGAACTTCAATCCAGTCTGTCACCTCGAATGACTTCTTTCTGAAAGAATTGGCCTGCCTGGGTTATTAATGCTGATTGCCTGTTTAAATTGGTTAGTTTTGAGCCGATGACTAGATCGCGTCGCCATCAGAGTCTCGGCGTGAAATGCGAGACCATCTGGGTTAGAGCTGTGATATCTCTGGAGGACTCTGGTAAAGAGAGGTGAGCAGAGATGCGTTCATTGTATCTGAGAAGGTCCTGAATGATCCAGGAAATACCCAGAATGGCACCATCAGGTGTTGCAGCAGGGGTTCCCAAGCTCCACCCGCATCATAGTAATTGCCCGTGGAGAAGGTTGGTGGCAATGATCTCTCTCTTTCGATTGTTGTTCACGGAGTCAAGCTGTTGCACCTCCTGCCTTGTCGGGGTGGTGGGGGTCTGGAAGGGCTTGGGTGGGCAGCGAGTCGGTCCTGTTTGGTCTGCTTCTTTGTTACTGCGGCTTCGGGGGCTGAGGGGAACGGGCAGCCACCTGTTGTAATGGGACTGCAGCCATATTGCCTCATGTGTAGAGCATGCATGCTAATGGCTTCCACTAAGATCTGAGCCCTCATGGGAAGGAACAGCGGTAGACGACTGTCCATTACTCTTTAATGAGTGCTTGGTAGCAGGAAGGATGGTCTGGAAAGTATCCCAGTAATGGAGACTTTGGCTTAGTTTTCCTTCAGATTTTTTGAGAATCAAACGGGTCTCCAGAAACCAGTAGGAGATGTGGTGTCTGTGTCCATGAATTGGTGTTTACGTGTGCTGTAAGCATCTCGATGCAGCTAATAATAATCAAGTGAAGTATTTGCTAGTTTTTGCACATCTGTGGGTTGTTACAGGCAGTCCCGGGAACACTCTGTAGTCGAAGTACGGAGAATTTGAATAACTTTGTTGTGTGAGCGTAATGGTACCGTAAAACCCCGCAGTGGCGGTGATACCTAATGCTAATCTCTTAAACCTATAATTCACGTTTGGTGTCAGGTTTTTGTTTGCTTTGTGTTGGAGGTGCATAAGCCCCACTATTGTGCCAGCCTTTCCAACCTGGCCATGAAAGCGGGCTGTTTGTCAGCCTCCCTTCTGGGCCCGGCGAGTTCGGATCTGCTCCCGGTTCTGCGGCGGGCGGCGGGCGGCTCTCTGATCCTTTTCCTCCGGCGCCGGCGTGACTTTCTCCTCCTCCCATCAACCCTTTGGCCCGGGTGGCGCCGAGCCGCCGCGTCATGTAGTCGTCTGGCAAGGCGTGACTTGGAGAGCCACCTGACCGGGCCCGGAGAGCAGCTGCCTCGCACCCGCGCGCCGGTGGTCCCGGTCCTGGCCGGGTTCCACGGTAGCTGCTGTAGGTGTAAACGGTGCTGCTTGTACTCGCTGTGTGATCCTGCTGCGGCTTCCCCAGGCCGCCGTCGGCCTCTTTGTTTGCGATCATTGCTGCCGCTCATCTCCATTCTGTGGCGGCTGGGCACGGGGCAGCACGTCCGGACGGCCAGGCACGTTCCTCGTGGCCCAAAGCGCTAGTAGCTGCTGTTAATTAAAATGAAAGTGTTTCCTTAAGACCCGCTGATGGTTTCTCGGGTCGTTCAGTCTCCTCAAAGTGCTTAATAAGCTTTGTAATGGCGAGCGTAGTAAGCGGGCAGAACGTTCCGGGTGAGCGGCGAAAGGCCGTCGCCATGGTGGCGGGAGTCTGCCACGGGCAGGAAGTCGCGTGATGGGTGAGGGTGAGCCGAGGAGGGGTGTGTGGGGGGGGGACTCCCTGTTCCTTCATGGCAGGTTGTTATCTGGAAATCAATTTTCTTTCGGGTCGCTTTATTTATAAATTCGGCTGTAAGACTTTTTCAGGCAAGATATTTTTGTGTCCGAAAGAACGGAGATGTGTACATTTTTTTCCACGATAAATCGTTTCCCTCGTCACTCCCCAGCTTGGCCAGACGCTCTGTAATGGGTTCCGTGACAGCAGCGACAGAGGGGGTGTGTCTTTTACGGCTTTGCGGTCGTGTTTGGGCCCAAAATGTGTAAACAGGGCCTGTTCCACACCCAGCTGTGAGTCGGCATGGCTCTGCCAGCCTATTTTCAGAGCCCCTTTCTTACCTCCCTGATTAGCTACTGGTAAACACCTTAAAAGCCAATGTGTGTATATTAATGTTTTTTTTTCCTGGCAACTGATGCTGGCACTCTTGTGTGTATACATGTTTATTCGCCATATTTCCATGGAGCAATACCTAGAACAGTTTTTTATGCTTAAAGTTTAGAATTTCAAGGTATTATAGAATGCATTTCAGTTTTAAATTCTCAGCTTTTTACACCGAAGGCATGTGAACTTAATTTGGTTGAGTTTGAGTTTTTGCAAGCCCATTTACAACACTATTATTTGGCCCTAGAATGAAACAAAATTTTCCCTTTCTTGGTGGGCTCATTAATATGCTGATGAGCTCTGCTCTGATTGGTTGGCTTACAGTGAGGCACTGTGATGGCTCACACAGTACCGACAATTTTACAGTCATTCGCTGCATAACGACATTTTGGTCAGGGAAGGGCTGCATTTATGACCGTGGAACATTATAACAACTAAAAAATTTGTACCACCCAGTGATGTCGTAGGGCAACAAATTACTTTTTGTGGTGATGCTAGTGTGAACAAACCCATTGTTCTGTCAGTTATATAAAAGAATAGCACATACAATTATATACACCTGTTTATGTATTCACGACATTGTACTTTTATTGTTACTTTTTTACATTAAATGTTTATCTTTGTACTTTCCCCATGTAACTAATACTCCCACTTCAGCAAAGTTAGCAAAGCCATAACCTTGTTTTTAGCATTGTAAGAAGAGCGGGTGTAGTTTGTAATGAATTTGGATTTCTGATTTCATTTTTTTTTTCATTGATTAGATATTAACCAACAGTAGGCTACACGCAGTACAGAAGCCTCTTGTCGATGTTAGTATCACAGACTTTATGATGTTGTTTACTACTCCCTTGCTAACCTGGGGTGCTGAGTTTCTTAGCCTGTTGTAATAAATATCCTTACATCAGTTTTTCCCTGCCAGGTGCACCTGTGGAAATTCCACTCGCAGAGTCGCATGCCCCCCCCCCCCCCCCCCCCCCCCCCCGAGAGAAAATATAAGTTGCAGGTTGTGTGGGTCCCTTGGGCTGAAGGTTTGGGGACAAGGCTGATACGGAGCAGTCCAGGATGTCTGACAAATGTGGGATTTATATTCGAAAGTGGGGGAGAAAAGTGTTTGAGATTTCAAACTCTCCGCGACTAATTCAGCTCTGCCAAGGTAAAGTCAGATTTTCATTCTATGGCACCTTTATGCAGGGGGCCATATAGTTTTGTTGGGCAGCCCATGGATAGTTGGGTTTGAAAGGTCTCCTTGGTGCACAGCCGCAGTAGACGGCCCAAACCCATGTGATTGTTTTAGCTGGGATGGCCTCTGTCAAAACTCGACCTTAGGATGTACTCCCACTAGGCCAACTGAGGTCTGTAGCGTGATCACTAACTGTGCCCCAGTACAGAAACGGGCAGGATGTCAGTGATGCCATTGGCCGTTTCACAAACACCGCGGCAGAGGGGTCACTTTGGGCTATGGTAGAGGTGCAGCGTCGCCTGGAAATTTGGGTGACGAGAGCATCCAGGAACGACTGGATGCACCACATGGAAGCTCAGTCCCGTATTTTACCAAATATCTCTGTCATCTTATATGTGCAGCACAGTTAAATGAAAATCTCAGTGTTGCCTTGTGTCCTCACCCCCGGGAGAAATGGCTCCAGATAAAGCAGAGATAAGGACAGTAGGTATGAACTCCATGGTGCTGTGCCGTAGCCCCCCCCGTGCCAGGTCAGACGCTTCGCCGTCCGCCTCCGTCGTTACGGCCGCCTTCAGAACCTCAAGCGGCCAAACTAGTGCTTCCTCCGGTTCCCCCCGATCGCCAGGTCAGAGGGCGTCCCCCGGGCAGAAGCCTCCTGCTCCATGTACTTAAGGAGTTTCCTCCGCTTCCTCATTCGCTGCATTTGCGCGTGTCGTCTCTCATGCAGGGAAACCCGATAAGCCGAGAGCCGGGCTGCGGGGTCGCTCTGCAGTCACCCCGCGCCGTTTTCCTATTTCTTATACTCACTATCGCTCTCCTTTTGTTCTGCTGTAAACCCGACAGAGGCATGAGCACAGACGCGCTCAATCGGGACCAACCTGTTTAATTGTTCTTAAAATGCCCCCGAGGCATCGGACGTCCAGCACCGGGCGTGCTGTGTGGCTGCCCCTTCTGTAGGGCTCTCTCAGCCGGGCGTTTGTGGGGGTGTCCGCGTCACGATTGCCCCCTCGCACTAATCTGCAGCGTAATCCCCTCCATAATCATATAATATGGAGCGAAAAAATAAAAACACATGTCTTGGCAGGTGCAGAGGAATACCTCGACTTGGGCTGCCTGACAGGGGCGGCGCTGGCCTACTGCTTTTGGATGCAGCCCAGGACGGTGTTCAGTGACTCAGATGGCGGGGAGGAGGTTTCTGATAGATTAATGGATCGTTCTAGAATTAACTAGAGGACCGTTCTGCCTCCTCCTCTTCAGGCCTCCATACTGGCTGCAGAACCCAGTGCCTGGATTATCAATTTCAACAAAGTCGGCATAAACGTCAATAAATGTAAATTGTCCTCCGCCGTTGCGAGATGCCTAAACTCATGCGAAGGCCAAAAGAGGCTAAAGAAGGGGTGAGTTTGCTGCCCTGTGACTCGTTTCCTGTTTCTTCTCTTTGGCTACCCTGATCGCTGGGAGAAGCCAAAATTTGGCAGGCGCTTGAAGAAGGAGCGAGGATCTCCGAAAAGTCCCGTAGAGAAGCACTGCTCTGGTAGGGAGCAGCGTCGCAGACGTGACGCTGGCTCCCTCCCTCCCTCGCTGCTGCGTGGCTGTTTGCGTAGCATCTTCTGACAAGCGTGAGCAAATGGGTGTCTGACGGCCAACTTGGGCTACGCGCCCTCTCTGCTAATGCTTGTCGCGTCATACGTTTCCTCGATAAGCGGGTCCTAAATCGTACCGTCGTCCCAGTTTCGGACATATTCTGTTCTCTAAGGCTGCTGGTGGTTCTTTAACACGCTTATCCGGGTCGGACAGGGCGGTTTTATGGAGCTCGCTCAGAACGCCGTGTCCCGTTCGGCTGCTCTATTTAAACTTTGTCCAGCAGGAAGTTGGGCTTTGTTTTTGCAGGACAGAAAGTGTTGGGGGGGGGGCGCGGGATGACCAGACAGATGGGAGTAGGGAGCAGCGGCCAGGGCTGTGGCCAGTGACCGGGTACCTGTTACCTGGGCGACCGGCACACTGATCCTGCTGTGCACCCCGGAAGTTTATTTGCCATCTGAAATCGAACTTCTGAATATTCATAAGCTGTGA
>JAODKL010000118.1:23114998-23126402 GCA_026780765.1 Petrocephalus schoutedeni
TATATATATATATATATATATATATATATATATATATATATATATAAAAATGTACACTGATCAGGCAAAACATTATGTGAAGCGAGTAATGTTGACTGCCTAGTGAAAGTGGTGCATGTCAGTGTCTTAGATATATTCGACGGTAGTCTAACGTTCCATACTTTAACAAGGGCCATATAATTATGGCAAGATGACTGGGTCAGAGCATCTATGAAACAGCAAGGCTTGTGGGATGCTCAGAGTCAGCCATGGTGAGTACCTACTGACAGTGGTCTGAGGAGGTGAAAACGGTATGAAAAGCTGACGGGGGGGTTGGACAGCTACCTGGATGCGAGGTGTAAACAAAGGTTATCCTGTGTAGTGTAGAAGGGTAACTGGGGCACAAATGACACAATTCTGGTCACAGCGGTCATGTGTCACAACACACAGCACACAAAGGCCTGTGGAGTATGGGTCTATATTATCCACTTCACATGGAGTGCTCATAATGTTTTGGGTCATTGTTGTGTATGTGTAAATATTTATGTATGTTTCTATATGTATATACATTATAGAGTGAATTATATGTTATGTAGATATAATATGAGAAGTCACATAAAATCAAATTGCATGCACTGTTCAACAGGGATGTCTTGGGAGACCTGCCCCATCCCTGCAGCCGATAACGCTGTGAGCCAATCTCACACACAGTCCTGAAGCTCTAATTTAATGTTGCATCAGTGCCTGTTATAATTACCGTTATCTACTGGATGACTTGCTTTCTCTCCTGGTTCCATCCACTTTATTATTACCGTTATTGTTTTTCAGTTTCATCGCGGGGCCAAATAAATTGAGTCATTATTAGCATAGAGGCCTCGGTCCGCGGTCGTTTTCCAGATGAGTCTCTTCCCTGCTTCAAAAACATTTTCGGAACAAAATGGCGATGAATGAAAGATCGCTTTCTGGAGCGAGACGTCCATCGCTAAGTCGAGCTCGTGGGGAGGGAGAAAAAAACTCGTCTTCTCCTCCTAGATGAGTTTCTTTTTTTCCCTCAGACTCTGAACTAATTTAGTTTATTTCTCTCAGCTATATGAGTCTCCGTCCCAAGGGCCCAATATAATTGATCCAATACTGTGATGATGGTGGGAGATGACAGTACCATTGCTCAGAGTATTACTCACCACGGACCTCAAACATTTATTTCAGACGAACTATTAAAATATCTCTGCATCCTCTGACAAAACGCACACAGTCCACTCACTCTGACTGCATCTACGTAACAGAAGTACATAAGATCACCCCAGGAGATAAAAACCTTCTATCTATCTCACCTATGGGAGTGGGCGTGGCCCTGGATGAGGGGGCGGGGCTCTTTCTGACAGCAGGCCCTGGGGAATTGTAGTTAATCTGTACTACTTTTCCACCTCACCTTGACTTGCCCCAAAGCTAAAGGACAGATCTTCTGATGGTTTCCTCATCTACCCTGCAGAGGCACCAAAAAAAGCATAATTGCTTCTTGATGGCCAGGAGGAATATGGAGAAGTGTGAACCCCCCCCCACCCACACCCAGGGCATTTTTTGTGAGCGATATAAAGTTTAAGTGCTACGGCTATTCTCGAGCACCCCCCTGCACTGGAAGTACGTCCCCGGCCTGGTGAGGAGGTCACTGTGCAGTGAGGACGCCTCTCTCTCTCTCTGCATCTTTGTTCTCCGCCATGAGAAGATGGCTGTAAGATCCTCCTAGTGCCTGAATCATTCGGTTAGATCGGATACATGCTTCCTGACTTCGCCTGCTCATCCCCAGTATATTTTATGCATCCTTAGTGCTTTACACATTACTTTAAAAAATAAAGTAAGTTATAAAAAAAATTAAGTGGTTATAATTCATTTAAAATGAGTTACCAGGGATATTTTTTTAAATATTCGGATATAAAGAATTTAGATATAATATAATTTTCTTTTTAATGGTACTTTAAATTAAACTGTATGTTTCATTATTTATAATTAAACCGAATATTAAATGTTTAATGAATGAAATGAAATGGACACTTTATAGAATCATTTATTAACAGAAAACATTGTACACTAATTTACACAATTTAAATGTTGCTGTGGGACAATGTGAGACAAGACACATATCAACTTTAATATATTATTGTAGATATTATTATTAACATTATTATTATTGTTATGTTAATAATAGTAGAACAATACACTTTGTTCCTGGGCATAATGTACATATAAGATAAACATTCTTGCCTTTTAACTCAGTGAGGAAATCGTAATACCTGTACAATTTTAAAAACTCGCCATTGCTGCATGTCTCCTGCTCTTTTGTGTGTGCCACTGTGTGTGTGTGTGTGTGTTTGTGCCCATCTCTGCCTCTGATTGGCTTACCGTGAAATTTTACTCTTCCTTAGCCAATCCTCATCCCTTTTGTGGTTCTCTCGCCCCCCCCCCCCCCAAAGAAAAGGAAAAAAAAAAACTTTGCAGCTCATGTGGCTGAGAGCTCAATGAGCTTAATTATAGTAATGGCCGCATTTTATTATCAGTAACGGTAACAGCGTTTTAACGAAGGAAACGGTAATTAGTTAGATTCCCGGTTATTAGTAACACTGTTTATTTTAACGCCATTATTCCCATCAGTGGTTCCAAGTGGCGATGATTTAGCACCACATGGATCGCTTATATGAGGGGTGTTCCGTGTGGGGAATAAACACACTTATAGCTGCTGGTCACTGGCCAGACCCTGTCCCCTTATACCTCAATGTGAAACGAAATAACTCAGGAATCGTGCAACAATGTGGGACATTATTAACGTGCTATTGAGGTTTGGTCACATGACTTGTCTCACCCCCCCCCCCCCATCCCACAGACTGAGCTGGACCTGGAGAAGGGGCTGGAGATGCGGAAGTGGGTCCTGTCTGGGATCCTGGCTAGCGAGGAGACATACCTCAGCCACTTGGAGGCACTTTTACTGGTGAATGGTGGAATCCTACCCTCCTGTCTTATTCATCTCTTCTCTGTAGCCTAAAACCTCCAATGTTGTCAGTTGCTCCAAGTACACTGGTTTGCTCAGTTTCTCTAAGTGTGTGTGTGTGTGTGTGTGGGGTGCCCTGTCATGTTCTGGTGTCCCATCCAGGGTTTCCATTGCCTTCCTCTTCTCCCTTTTTTTAAGCAAGTTTCACACTTCAGTGTGTGGTCTTTCACGTTACTAGTTGCATTAAACACATCCCCAAATTTAGACCCATAAGTAGCTCCCACACACGTACTCACTCTCTCATATGCCCTGCCCCCCACTCACATACTCACCCCAGTGTCTTATGTTCTGCCCCCTTACACATACTCATCCCATGTCTTATGCCCCGCCCCCCGCACACATACTCACCCCCTTGGCTTATGCCCCGCCCCCACTCACATACTCACCGCAGTGTCTTATGTTCCGCCCCCATACACATACTCACCCCAGTGTTTTATGCTCCGCCCCTTACACATACTCACCCCGTTGTCTTATGCCCCGCCCCCCACACGTACTCACCCCTGTGTCTCATGTCCCGCCCCCATACACATACTCACCCCGTGTCTTATGCCTCGCCCCCCTCACTACAGCCCATGAAGCCCCTGAAGGCAGCGGCCACCACCTCCCAGCCAGTACTCACCATCCAGCAGATCGAGACCATCTTCTTCAAAGTGCCTGAACTCTACGAGATCCACAGGGAGTTCTACGACGGGCTCCTCCCCAGGGTGCAGCAGTGGAATCACCACCAGCGGGTGGGCGACCTCTTCCAGAAGCTGGTGAGGCCTTTACCTCCATTTGCTTCCCTGCAGTGCGACTGTGGGGCCTGTCCTGTCCCTAGCGGCGTCACAGCGGTCCCTCTCATAGTTCAGGGACACCTCACAGTCGATAGGCTGTTATTCGTCCTCCTGCTGTCCACCGGCTGACCCAGAAGACCCGAGCCAAAGGTTTTACGTCACTCAAGTGTTAAGGGGGAACTCGCCATTTACTGAAATGCACCCCCATTCAGACTGTGAGATCGTATTGTCATTTGCATAGGGGACTGTAGAATGGAATTAACTGAATGGCAGAAGCACTTGTGGCAGTATTGGTGATTCCCCTCAGCCGTGCACGGGACGGTACCTGATGTTCTCTGTCTGCCTCTCTGGGGAGTAGCTATTAATAGTGCTGCAGAGAAAACGTTTAAAAGTATTTTTCGTAAAGATCTTTTTAGCAGATACTTTTGTCCAAGCTGACCTACAAATGAGGGCAGAGGGCAGGGGCAGCCTGCAGTGTCTGAGGTTAAGGGCCTCGCGCAAAGGCCCACGGTGACATGAGTACTCAGGCGGCCATGGGAATTTA
This sequence comes from Petrocephalus schoutedeni, assembly GCA_026780765.1. NCBI lineage: Eukaryota > Metazoa > Chordata > Actinopteri > Osteoglossiformes > Mormyridae > Petrocephalus > Petrocephalus schoutedeni. Next base: position 23,119,335 of record JAODKL010000118.1, read on the forward strand.
ACCTTTGACCTCCTAGACACAGACACAGAGCCCTAAGCCCCGGAGCTACAGATGGCCTCCAGTGTAGTGGGACCCATCAGATTTCATCATCTGGGTACACATGGTTCATTTCACTTGTAAACATATTTGTCGAGCAGTCTTGTTCTTTAAAGCTCTTCGTGTGGAGACACGTATTTCGTGGGTCCACCGAGCCCAGCTGTCTCCCGTGGGCTGGGTAGCGTCGATGCCGCCCAGAGTATCTTCAGCTGACTGTTCCTGAGTGTTCTCTCTCAGTTCCTGATTGGCCAGTCTTCACCTGGCCTGGCCCATCCCACCTGGCAGGACCCGAAACCTCACCAGAAGCTACTTTTAATGAGCCGGGTCAGTGTGGGTTGACCCAGGTCTACCCGCCTTCCCTGGACCATCATCATTTCTCGCCCCATTTTGGACTCCTTAAATATTCATGCGAAGCGCTTGATTAGGCTGTTAAGATTGTGCTAAGATGACACATTATTCTGCTGCCTAATAATACCGATCAGTTTGGAAAGCTGAGATTAAACTTTCAAATGCGCACTTAGAGCTGCCGTTTACAGAAATTAATTGCTGCGGAGCCGCTCTTTGCTGCCATGGTGACATGATTGCCTGGTTGTGAGTGTGTGTGGGGGGGTGCTGATTGAATAGGAGCTCTCTGCCCTTTCATGCCACTTGTTCACTGTTGGTGCATTTCACTATTTTCACGGTTATCTATCTGTCGGTGGTTTCACTGTGTGATACATAATATAAAACTGCTAGATCAGACTTTACAGCCACTGTGTATTGTCTGTTGTGTTTAGCATCCAGAGTGGGACACTTCAGAGCCCCTACTGTACAAATCATTTGAATGACGGATCGAGCACGACCGGTCTTGTCGCCATATACCTCTGGGGGAGAAACGTCAGTCCCAGTGTGGAATGGCTTCTCAACGCCTGCTTGCACTTTCACCGTTACGCCCCTACAGGCCAGCCAGCTGGGACTGTACCGCGCCTTTGTGGATAACTACACGGTCGCCGTGGAGACCGCAGAGAGATGCTGCCAGGCTAACACGCAGTTCGCTGAGATCTCCGAGGTAACGGCAGCAAAAGCCACGGGACATGGGGCACAAGCGCCCTCTGGGTCTTGCAGGGGTGGGTTGGGAAGGCTGCTCTCATCGCAGGTTGGAATAGGGCAGGATTTATAGTCTGTGGCAACCTCTGTGATCCCTACCCAAAGTCTCCCAAAACTGAACATCTCAAGGCCTCAAGGACAAGCAAAGATCGTTGTCCAGTAAAATGTTTCATCTAATTTAACAAAACAAGAAAAAATAAACTACCTCGCTCCCTCACCTGACATTGTCATGCAGATCTAAGACTCATTGTTGTGGTAGATAAAATTGTGACTGGTTATGTGAAGGACCACCTGGTGAGTGAGAAAGTGACTTCAGGCCAAACGCCTCGCGTTGGCATGCCAGGAGTGGAGGGGAAACGCACCCCCCCCCCCCCCCCCCCCGCTTTCGAGGCTTCCCTCTCACCTGCAGCCTCTGTTTCTGTGATGTTGCCATGCCAATACTTATTGCCTTGGCGACCAGAAATGAGGAGGTGGGGGTGGAGATTTATAGGTCTCCTGATGTTTCCCGTCGTAAAAACACCTTGAGGCACGGTGTCCAATTACCAGAAAAATTTGCGCCTCTACCTGCTCAAGGAGCGAGAGGGGGGGGGAAAAACTCCAATATAACAACGTCAGCTCTGAGAAAATCTTTGTTGGATATTGAATACAAACAATGGGGTCATGGACAATGGGAAAATCGACGAGCAGCAGCTGTTAGTGAATGTTTCTTTGTCGCCGAGTGTGTGTGGACCCTCAAAAATATATCAGCGTAGGGACATTTCGACAAGGTGTGGCTTTCACGAATTTCAATCTGTTATGGGGCTTCTGGGTTCAGGATGATTGATTGAATCTTTGGATTGGATTTTAATGCAGTTCAATCGAATCGAATTACACTAAACCGAGAGTCCAGGAGAAAGTCTGCATAAATATCGCTTTGCATAATGTCCGCGTGTGTGTTAGTGTGGAGGTTCTAATATAGGCTTGGCTGCTTTGGAGCCAGATGCATGCAATTTTGGCAAAACCAGTAATGAACTGGGATCAGCAAGGCAGACCATCGCGTCGGTGATATGAGGCCTTCACCCCACGCTGGGTCACTGCTGGCTGTTTCATTCCAAGCTGCTGTGTGGAACAGCCCCAGTGTGGGCTGGAGAGCTGTGGCTGGTCCGACCAGATGTAGAAATATGGGTTCATGCACAAGTCATTGGTGGGTAGAAGCAATGGGCGCATTCACAGAGCGTCTCACCCTGCAGAACCTCAAGGTCAGGACCACAAAGGATTGCAGAGATCAGACCTCCAAGAGCTCTCTGGAAGGTCAGTGAGTTCCTCCTCGTTGATGCCTTCAGATTTTGCATTTACTATGAAATTCTGCGTTCATATACTGGAGATACTGCTTACACACCTAGGCAAAAAAAATGGGCCAAACCCAAATTAGGCAACATTACGCTTTGGCCCATTTTTGCCCAGGAGTGTATATTCTTGTATATAGAGTATGTTAAAGTTAATCATGCGTTGGTTGATACTGTAAATACACAGATTGCTCAACGTTCTCTTTACAGTGAGATGATTGGTGGTTCAGTTACATCAGTAACACCCACGGTGTCGATATGGCGCCAGGCTGATATACGACCCCATTTCCTCATTCTCGCCCCCCCCCCCCACCCCACAGCTCTCCTCTACAAGCCCGTGGACAAAGTGACCAGAAGCACACTGGTGCTGCACGTGAGTCACGTCGCTTTCTTCTCATCTATCTGCTTGTTTGTTTTGTTTTATTTTTGTAGGTTAAAAAATCCGGAACGTTTCTTGTCAATTCATGCCGTTATATTTGATTTGCATTTTAAATGATATAAATGATTAAAGGTTAGCAGTCCTGCGGCATTGCGGGGTCCTCCACTGCCTCGCAGTCAGCCTTCCCTCGCGTTCTCCCATTTTTATGCATTTTCACTTAAGGGTACAATGACCTCGCTATGACTGTATCCTCAAGCTGAAGGTGACAGTTCAGCGCTGAAGTTTCTAGTCTCTGCTTGCTGGGCCTGACCCGTGTCATGCGTGTCATTGGCCCAGGACCTTCTGAAGCACACGCCCCCCAGCCACCCGGACCACCCCCTGCTGCAGGACGCCCTGCGCATCTCCCAGAACTTCCTGTCCAGCATCAATGAGGAGATCACGCCCCGGCGCCAGTCCATGACCGTCAAGAAGGGCGAGGTGAGTCCTGCTCTCACTGTTGCTCCCCAGTTTGATTTCCAGCTGGGGGGGGGGGTTCTTAGGATGTGGGTCTTTATCATGGACAAATACTGGGCACTTTCACACCCAAGGTCCAGAGCCTGGTTCCCGTTTATAAGTCCCTGGGCTGTCTCGACCTGGAACTTTTGTAGCTCTTGGCCACTCACGTGTTGCTTTCACACCACGCAACAGGAACTGCGAGCTTTATGCTTAAAAAAAAAAAAAGGGGAGACGCAAAAAATGTATATATAAACACACATAATCTCATATGGAACTACACTGTCACCCCAAAACAATGAACAGGTCTTTCTTACTTACTGGGGGGATCGATCATAATTGAAATGGGACGCAGTCTTTTATTAATATTTTATTTATATGACCTGTGCCATGTTTATAATCCTTATTAAATCTGGCCAGCAGAACAATCTTTTGTTTTGCACTGAATAAAAAAACAATGTAACATTTTTTTGCAAATCATAAGTTTCACTGCCAGTACCGGCAATATTAGACAAGTATCTTGATTATCGACTGAATTGCGAAATGTGCAAAGGTATCCATTGATGCATTAAACGTAACTGAGGTACAAAAATCATTCCATCTGTTCAGTTTTTGCTTTGCTACTTCTGTCTCTTTTCTTTATAGTTCCGCATAACTTCCAGTTTAATGCTGGTGCTTGTGGTCAGCCAATCAGCAAATTTATTGTTGTAAGGCCCTCCCCAGTAGTTTGTTTTCAAACAAATAGGTAGGTACCTAAAAAGGAGTTCTGGAACTGCCTCTGAGGAACTACAGTCAGGCCGAGTTCCTGCAGTGTGAACACGTCAAAAGTCTCTGGTTCTAGAAAAAGGTTCTGGTTCCTGAAAAAAGTCCCTGCAGTGGGGAAGCTCCCAGTCACAATTACTGACTGCATGCTGTGAGTGTCTGGTGTGCAAATGAAGCTGATCATTCAGGATTCCATTTCCTCTAAGAGTTTTAGTTAAATAGGACTGTAATGAGCATTTGGTGATGCACAGAGGTTTTGTTCCCCGAGTTGATTTTAAATGAATTCTGATTGGTTCCCTGAGGAGCCAGGCGAATGTGTGCTGGTGCTGTGGTGTCTGGGCTGCTGATTGGCTCCCTCCAGACTGGCCTCACGGGAGTGTGGGAAGGGAGGAGCTGGCCGTTCTGTGACTGGCAGCCCTATGGCCTGCCTCCCTGCTGCTTCTATACCTCTCCTCCACCGCCAGTCAGGCTTTCAGTGGGGTGGGCGGGGCGGTAAGCGAGGTGACTGCATGTCACCGGCCCACAGTTCTGCAATCTGAGCCAAGCAGCCATAAGCAGGCCATGAATAATTGATCACCCGGATATGATTGGTTCATGGAGTGGCTGATCTCAAACATGGACGGGACGAGCAGAGCGCGGCGTGCTCTGACAGGACATCATCCAAACCTGATTATAGTTCAGGGGCTTCTAATCCAGTTACAGTGTTTAATAATGTAGCACTGATGATTTTCTATGTTTTTTATGTTTATTGTAGTCATAAATATCTGTACAGCTTAACACGACAGATGATTTATATGGATGCTCTGGCAAGCAAGTGCTGACTGTACTGGATGAGTTATCGTCCTTCTGGATGTCAGCTGATGCCGATAAGCGCCAACCTTAGTCGGAGCTGAAGGGTGCTGCTTTGACCTTCACTTAGGGAGCCCTGATTCACAAAAGGCCCATTTTGATTGGAGGAGATTTCCATGTGACTCAAGGCTGGTCAGCGTAGCGTTACGGATTAAAAGGGAGATTATGGTGTAGCTGCTCCTCTGTGTCATGGGCACTGGCTGCTCAATGCCATTATTATTGCAATTGTGAAGGTGGCGGGGGGTCTGTTTTGGAATTCTGGCTCAAAAGTACCAGGACGTACGTTCTTTTCACAGAAATCTAGAGCAGTGTGCCCCGCCCTGGTCCAATTTATGCCAATTAAACCTTATTGTTCGGAATCTGGTTTCTTCTCTTTCAATGGTTGTCACGCTGCTTTGTTCTGATTCCAGCGATGGCATGGTGTCACAAGCAGGTACTGTGTGGATTTGGGTCACTCTCCTGCCTTTTGTGTACATGTATATGTGCGTGTGTGTGTGTGTGTGTGCTCCATTGCCAAGTACTTTATTTATCTCAGTTTAATAAAGTTTACGTTTATTTATCAAACCCCAGTAAGATCTGCCCTGACTAGACCCCAGCGTTGCCCCGTGTTCAGCTCTGACGTGATTAGCATCGCTGCCCGGCTCCCTCCTCGCTACCCTCTGGCTGCGGCAGGCTAAAGGCCGCGAGAGGGGAAGGCGGCTTGTTTTCAAAGAGAAGGAGGAGGTTTAGCTCGCGCTGAGCGGCCGAGACCCGAGGGAGGGGGGAGGGCTGAGGGGGGTTAGGGCGCGGCGGCGGCGGGGCGGGGGGACTGCGGGGGAGGGAGAAATTGATTTGCATTTTAATCTGTCTGCTGTTACAGCTTCACAGTCTCCCAGGCCTCTGTCCGGAAGCTTCTGGAGTGTGTGTGGGCATTCTGGATACAGACACACGCTTGGAACCATGAGCACCAGGGCCGGCTCAGCCTGCAGGCGGCGTAGAGGGTCATTGTGGGCACCATTGGATCAGGGGGTCCAAAACAGCGAGGGGGATGGGTAGAAATACCCGTGGTTACCTTCCGTGACATTCCAGTTATTTGCACAGTTGAAATAGTGACATCTATTGGCGGGATGACCACCCGCGACCCCCATTAAACCTCAGGATAACGCGTCAGTCCACAGTCACTGAATTGGCAAGATTGGCAGGAAAATGGAAGCGGTCAAAAGAAACCGGGGCACCGTGAAGAATAAGGAAGGGAACCAAGAGCAGGATACACTGGTGTTTTGTTGTTGCAGCTGGCTAGTTTGATTCTTTTAAATGAGTTTTATTATTTCACTACTCTTCTTGTTAAAAAGGCACTAGTTAGCTAGGTTTCAGATTCCCGGCTACTATAATATTGAGAATGAACTGGAAATTCTCTTGTTTTGTGTTGTGATGTTTATCATTTCAGTATGTAATGTATAAATATATACTGTAAGTTGATGTATATGGAGAAATATTTCAGGCATAAAGATGCCACCTTTTCAACAATTCTAATCATCAGATTTCACCATTTAACTTCCTTGACGATAAGGCCCAGGTCAGGAAAATCCCTGATAATATCAGATTTTAAATAAAAATGGCAACATTGTTATTCAACAGATTTAGCAATATTAAAATATAGCTATTGCAATATTTATAAAACAAAAAAAGGAGTGCAGAATTTCCCGTAAACCCATTTATGAGTGATTAAACCCGCAAGGATGCGTCCTGCCCGAAACCGGGTCTGTGCTACGGAGAGCACTGGGGGGGGGGGGGCGGAGATGAGCACGCCAGTGCCCCCCCAACCACTCCAGCAACCTCGTCGATGGCGCCGCACGTTTCTGCTGGTGGGGGCCCGGACACATCGCCCCCTACTGTCCTGCCCCCGAACAGCAGCATAGACACTCCATGCGGGTGACGCTGTAAGGGGGGTGCTGTGCTCAGGGGGGGCCGGATGGTGAGCACGGGGCCCACCATCACCCTGAGATGCCAGAGACCGACAGGGCCCATGCTGGCCGGCCCGTAGGTGGCGAACGTCCAGCTGACCTCGGTGAGGCGTGTGCACATACAATACAATACAATACAATTTTATTTATATAGCGCATTATCACAACATTACATTGTCTCAATGCGCTTTACATT
>JAODKL010000118.1:23151463-23163750 GCA_026780765.1 Petrocephalus schoutedeni
GAGGACATGGCCCTGCGTGGTCTCTCTCTCTCTCTCTCTCTCTCTGTTTATGTGTATGGGGGCTATGTATGTATTACCTTGTGGGGGCCAAATGTCTTTACAATGTGATAAAAACCTGCAATTTTGACCTTGTGGGGACCACATTTTTTGGGAAACTCAACTTTATTAAAATTCTTTTTTTTGTGATTGTTACTGCAGTCACAAAAAATCAGTCTTGTATTTTGTTTGGTTATTTATGGTTATGGTTAAGGGCTGCGTAGGGGTTAAGGTTGGCATTGCTGGGATCAGGGTTTTCCCCATAGAAATGAATGGATGGTCCTCACTAAGGCAGGAACGCAGACTTGTGTGTGTTTGTGTCAGTGTGTGTATTAACTCTTTGTGTCCCTCCAGGAAGTGTGTTTGTGTCAGTGTGTGCATTAACTCTTTGTGTCCCTCCAGGAAGTGTGTTTGTGTCAGTGTGTGCATTAACTCTTTGTGTCCCTCCAGGAAGTGTGTTTGTGTCAGTGTGTCTATTAACTCTTTGTGTCCCTCCAGGAAGGATCAGCTGCACAGCTACACAAATATGGTGCAGAGGGACATGGCCAGGCTTCACCAGCTGACACGTCCTGTTCCCTCTTCCTCCTCCTCCTCCTCCTCCTTCTCCTCCTCCCCCTCTCCCACCATCAGATCCCTCATCAGGACCTTCGATCTTGTTTCACAAGGTACCCAAATCCGTCCCAGCATCCAGCCCATTCTGAGGGCACTTACCCCATGTACTGTGTACAGACTGATGCACACTGGCCACAGGAGTAGTGATGGAAATGTAATAATCTGTGGTAATAATCGTAATAACAATCGATGGTAATAATCACATTGTCACAAGTGTTTCCTAATCCGGTCCCCAGGGACCTGCAGCCAGTCCATATTTTTCCTTTGGAGGGAGCAAAAACATGGACTGTCTGTAGTCCCCAGGGACCAGATTGGGAAACATTTGTGACAATACTGCTGATGGGAAAAAAAAAACAATATTGCAAATAATTGTATCACAATAATCATAACACCAGTATATGTTGATTGCACAGCTGACTGTTCCATATAGTAACCTTCTGCAGTGTGTGTGTGTGTGTGTAGGTGTTGATGCCGTTACCGTGCCGATGGCCAGGCCGCTCCCCAGCCCGGTTCTCCTGAGGTCTCCCCTGGCAGCTGTGGTTCCTCCCGTACAGGTAAACAGGCTTCCTTTCCTTCACTGGAACATTCCCCCTGTGTTCCAGGCTCACTGTGGTCTTGGATGGAAGGATGTACAGACACTTGGACGCTTAGATATCTGGCTTCTGACCACATTACCTGCATCCACACACAAATAAGCCACGCAGCTTGGGTTTTCCCGTCTGTCTCGGATGCTGGAACTACTGCCACTCGCCTTCCATGCACACACGTGTGATTTACGAGGGTCCCTGTGTTAGTGCTGGATACTTATTGGGTAACTGGAATGTCGGTTGACATTGACTGTCTGCTCCCTTAACCCCTCAGAGTGTGCCTGGAGGATTACAGAATATCACTGGTGTGTGTGTGTATGTCCTCAGTCAATAGTTTAAGAGGAGCTTTCATATGGTCAGGTGTGCTTTTCCAGAGAGCAGTATTCGGGCGTGTATGGCGGGTTGAATGGCAAACTGCAGAAGTCGGGAATCTCAAAAGAATATTTGCTCACCTGTCTCAAGCTGATTTATAATGGGCTGTTTCCATTCAAATGCCGTCCCAACACATAAAATTGGATGGGAATATTGGAAGAGGACACGCTATGGCAGGTGCCTGCCAGAGATCGAATGAACTGAGCACTATTCCCATCTGGCACAGGTCAGCTCTATGGCTTCTATGACCTCACTTCCTGTCCTGAACTCAGGCCCCTTCCTGTTACGAGGGCTCCAGTATTCTGTAGATTACGCCATTCCTTCCTCTTCCTGACAGGAGGAAGTGACTCCTTCCAGGGCCACTTCCTGTCATGTCTTCCGGGCAGCAGGGGGTTTTGGTGAAGTTTCAGGTAGCATATTTTTCTTGTCGCTGGTCCATAACATGAAAACAACAAAACAACAACACTTTGAGATTGTTTCCATGGAATGGTCTTCCTTCTTATAGATTCCCTTGCCAATTTTTTAAACTGTTTTTGAATTGAATCTGGTCACATGAATGTAGCTGGATTAATCCCCCACATACGCACGGGGCAGAAGCGCGTACCGGTAGTCAGCAGCCCGGAAGCCTCTGCCGCGAGTCATTCACAGCGGTGACATCAGGCCAGCGTCGGCAGGATGTCGACGTATCGGGAGGTTATTTTCGTATCTTGTGCCTGTGAATTTGTGAAGCTGTGATGTTCACAGGACAGCTTACCCAAAAAACATTCAGCGTGTGGTTTTTGAAAAGCCTACCAAAACTGAAATATTCAGTTATTTCTTGTTAAAGAAATGCATTGTGTACTTTAATGTCCCATTAAATAAAATTAAGCAATTATTTTAGTTCCTTAATAAGTAGCTATTTGAGTATCTTGATGCCAGGAGTGTATAGCCTTGGGCGTAAAACATACACAGCATGTGGTCCCAGTATGCCTCACAGGTTGGAGGAGGCTGTTTGTCTTAGCCTGGAATGTAATGGTCATCCCACCACAGGCTGCCTCAGGGCGGACGGGGCTCAGACCAGCCTGCATGCAGATGGTTTTCACCGTCTTGGGAATTCACAGGACGTGGAAGAGCTCACGCCAGATGAGAAGAGGTTCCTCTGAGGCTCAGGACACCCAGACACTCCTGCAGCCATTCTGAAGCCCTTCTGCAGTTGTTATTTGGCGGCCGTCGCCAAAGCTCGGCTTGTTTTGGCAGAATAACGCCACCTCTGTTCATGTGGCGGCACTGCAAGATCTCGTTGGGCCACTTTGGCTTCGTTGCCTGAACTGACTTCAGAAATGCATAGATAAATATGCGCTTTAACACAGCAGACAGACGCATGCACAGTGGTACAGGGTACAGCCTCACGCAAAGGGGTCCAATCCAGAGGCCTCCAGTTCAGGAACCTCAGCACCACATATCCATACCCAAAAACCACAGTGTTACTCACCCTGCCCGGCATGATGTTCAGGTTATGGAATGTGCTTGAAGCTGCCTGTCCATTTATTGACATATTGCTGCTCCGTAACAAAGGTGGGAGGTGGGGCAGGAGAAAACAAGCCGTCACTCGCCCCCTGCAGGTTGGGGGTGCACTTACACAGATTTTCTTTTTAGCCTCAGTAGCTGAAATGGATGTCCTTGAGGTGAAAGGGTTAAGGACAATAGTTATTCTGGCTTTTTGAAAAATAATCTTAAGTGGGATTATTTGCTGTAACGGTTATATGGGTGCAGAACAGAATCATATTAATGAATTTGGCAGTTTTTCAGAATTAAACTCAAAATGTAACCTAGAATCTATGACAGCTTGCATGGTAAGGTTCTGGTCGCCTTTGTTTTAAAAGCCAGTTTTGAGACTCAAGATTAACAGGGTGGGGGGAGGGTGGGGTCGGTGACTGGTGCCTGACTCTGTGCACGTATGTGCTGGCGGGGGGGGGGGGTCCCGAATTCGGGATAATCCCTACCGCCTGCCTTTGGCTAAAACAATAGGCCGCTTATTAGTTACAAGGAAATGAGGCTGTCAGAAATAACGCGCCCTCCCTCCCCCAACACGAAATGAGAAGTGTGGGTCGCCTTCCTGCTGCCTGTCTGCAGTGCTGTCAGCAGCTGGTTACGGGCCCACAGAGAGGAACACATTTATAGACGGTGTCACCACCTTCACTGTCTACCTGCCCTCCTCTTCCACCCTGGGGACCCCCCCCCTTCCCACTTGTCTACATGTACTGACTGAGGCTTGCCCATCCCCTTGCTGTTTCAGAATTCCTGCACCAGCCTCCCTCCCACCCCACAGCTCCATATGGACAGGAGGCTCAGCCAATCCGGTGAGTCGGTACAGTCCCCTCAAAAAAAAAAAAAAAACAAACAAACATTGAGATCAGTCCCTGCCAGACAGGACCTTTCGGTAGACTGGGTGGCAGACCGGGCAGCCCTGTGATTAGGTGGGCAATAGGGCCGCCTCCCGCCTCCATGGTTGGGGGTTCGAATCCTCCCTCTCTTTGCGTGGAGTCATGTTCTCTCGGCACATTTTCTCTTGCCAGAGTCACACGGGAGCAGCGGAGGGGTGACAGACGGCGCCTGCCCTGCTGCTGTCCTCAGGTCCCCAAGCCCCCCCGCACCCTCCTGGGCGGAGCCCCGCAGTGAGATCATATCGCGAGGCAGCCGTAGGTCAGCACCTGTTAATGACACTCACGCCCAGGCCAAAACTGCTACTCCTTTTCACACACAAACATCGGCGCACTTGTTTCCCCACAAACGGCATGTCCCATTCAAAAATAAGCTGACACTCTAATTAAAGCATGTTCCTAAGTCAGCTTTGTGCTAGATAATTCATTGATTGCTAGATAATTCACTGCTTAACTATTTCTGGTTGTTTTTAGGCAAATATATTATTTTACAAGCTAAATACACTTGAGGATCCTGTTTGAGGCTGCAGAATCATTTCGGGGTATGATAGAGCCTTGGGCGGTGGGGGTGGTATTTTCAGCGCTTTGGGTGTGGCTTTCCGGCCTCTTACGCTACACGCTCAGCATTAAAAGGCGGCAGACCAAGGAAGAGCCACGGCAAAAAGCAGCCTTCATGGCATAGGTATTAAAAGCTTGGGGTGACACTGCATTTTGCACTGTACTGACCTGCCCGCAGCATCCTGGCGTAAATCAGCCCTCCGACACAGGTCTCTGCTTCAGGAAAACGGCCTCCTGTAATGTTCGCTTTGCAGGCCGATTTTCGCTCTGCGGCGTGTGTTGGCGACGTTTAAAAATTGGTGCTGCGTAGTTCACTTCCTGTGTTGCGATGTCTACTTCTACTTTCAGATGGGAGGCACACATGGCAGAACACATATCTGTGTTGAAATATGGCTTTTCGGAAGGTGTGTGGAGCAGATTGCCCCCGTATTCTGCTCTGTTCCACGCTTCTGGCTGTGTTGAACATTCCTGTGTATCTCTGTAATCGTCTAGCAAATTTTTATTGCCCGAATGGACCCTAAAATAGTTATGAATTATATACAGACTGGGTAAATTATAACTTTTTTACGGCCCCCTGTCAGGGGAACGACCCAACAGTTGGCCTTGTCTCAACTCCCCAACTGCTTTGCGCGCTAAAGCCCCCTCCTGTCTTGATGACATGACTTGCCATCATGTCAAGTTTAACTAATCGGGGTCCACTGGACCCCCCCCCCCCCCCCTCCCCCCGGGAGCTTGCATGGCCGTGGTTGTATAAATATCCTGTAAAGAAATACATAAATATTTACCCCCAAAGAGAACAAGTGTCGTCGGTAACGTGAGCCAAGACACGCCCCCTGGCACGTTCCCTTAAGCTCCATCTTCGGTATAGACTCTGGCTTACAAGATGTGCGCCGGTATTTCCTCTACGGTAACGCAGCCCTCTGCCGCCTGATGTAATTCCTTCACGCCGTGGTCAATCTGAAATGCCTCGGCACCCTTGAGACAAACGGTTATCGGACAATTTCAGATCCCAGACTGTGTAGTTGGGTCATAGGCTTCTTGGCCTAGAAATGCCTGCTGGGATCAGGGAGGGAGCAGAAGCCGCTGTGGGAAGGTGCGGTGGAATGGGTTTGGGTTTGTGATCATTTGAACAATGCTGTTGACCATCCTCTCCCCCAATCAGAACTTTACCATGAAGGGTACAGATGGAAGGGCCATTCCATGCATTGCATTTCTGACAGTTCGTTCTGCTTGGCTTGATCCATTTATCAGTGATATTTAACCCAATTCTTTGAACCACCCCCCCCTAGGCAGTTCAAATATTTATTGTCCACCGTCTGCTTGCCAGATAATCAAGGGATTTATAAAATAGAGTACGTACATGGAGGAACTAGGTCTAACTTTCTCCACGGGTCCCGTTGTATTTTTAAGATTCACCAAAGTCTTTTTTTTTTTCTTTTTTTGGGTGTGTGTCTGATGCGTCTATTCAGGGAGCAGGCCATGAGTCCGCTGAGGGCTCTGGTACGAGAAAATGGTGAGTCCAGGCGCAATGCGCTGCTCAGATGGTGCCAGAGGAAGACCCAAGGGTACCAGGTACGTCTACAGGTCAGGAGGTCAGATACCACAAAAGGCGGGCAGGCCCGGCCCTCAGTAGCCAATGGCTGCCTGCAAGTCCATTGTCATCCTCTCTCGGAATTCAGTGACAGTCTCTCAACAGCACAAGTGGCATTTAAGGCCCCCAAAAAAGCACTTCAGCTGCAACATTAAATTTGGGCATTTGAGTTTGTTAGGCAACTGACATTCATTCATTTACTTTGTACAGTATATGCATGTCGAGTCTGCCCAATGAGGAAGCTGATGTCTTAACGTAGCCGTGGGTCTCTGGCACATCCCTCACCCAACATGGCCTACGCACGGCTGGCCAATCAGCAGACAGGAATGAAATGACAAGACAAAAAGTCAGCTGTGCATGTGAAGTAGATGCGTGGTTCCTGGTTACGTTCAGGTGACAGTCAGGTACCTTCAGTGAGTTTGGTAAAGCCAGGACAACCCTGTTCCTGAAGTGCTTGGTGCGACGTCAGGAGCCAGAGGAGCTGTCCGAATGGGAGAAAGTCCATGATAATGTGGTTTCACACAGCAAGCAAACGCATATTTACATTTTGTGAAGGAGTGCCATGCCATCGTGTCCCCTGCCTGGCACCCTGGCACAATTTCATTATGTTGTGTTTTACTAATATCATTTATCTGCTTAAACGGTCTCAATTAGTTTGTCATGGGCGACTTCCTCATCTGAAAATGAGAAAAGGCGCAGGGCAGGGAAGCGGATGGCGTATTCATCACGCTTAAGTATCAGCCTGGCCTCATGCATGACATTATTATTATTAAGGTTGGTCTGGGGGTTTTTTGTCCCCCAGTGGCCGCCATCGCGATTTCCCACGAGACTCGTCCCTCAGCTCCTGGCCGCTTGTTGTCACGGCTCCCCGGGAGTCGACCTCGTCCGCTGCAGCCTGGGAACGACCTGAGAGGGAGGAGCAGGGTGGGAAGGCAGAGGGCATGGGGTTTGGGGGGGGGGGTTGGGTTGGGTTGGGTTTCCCAGAGACAGCTTCAAGGTCTGGCAGCTACTGGTAACAGGGTCTGGATGTTTTTGTAGATAGCGGCCAGCCCATGTGCAAATGTAGCAGTGACCATCCGCTGCCTGGTCAGTAGCTCTTCTCGAGTAAGCTTGAAGGATCAGGTAAGCCCATTGGAACCTCCTAGGCAAATCATGTGTCGGACTGTGCAGAGACCCGCTTCATGTCCAGTACCTCTCGTTCTCTTAACTGTGGCCTTTCTCACTGCCCTTTCAGGGCCAGGTTAGGTGGTCAGAAGCTTCTGCACGTTCGTTGTATCTCCTGCCAGACGTGCAGGATGGGGGTTTGGGATTAGGGTTGTAGTTGGGGGCTCATCCCGGCAGATGTTGGCTGTCCGTGCAAGCAGGGAGCACACAGCTGAACAGATAAGGGGGGGGGGGGTGCCCTGGATGCTCCTCCCTGTGGGTGTTGGGCGATCACATATCAAATTTCACTCACTTGTTTTGTAGAGATAAACATGGAGCTGTCTTTTGAAGTATAAACCCAACTGAACCATCGGAGCATGGACCAAAAGAAAACCAAACCACTGTTACACAACAGCATCTGTCTTATACACCATACATTGAACAATTAAAGAGTTCTCTCAACTAAATTATTCACCGAGAACCGAGGGGAAATGCCATTGTTGATCAGTCATTTCTGTCTTTTCTTAAAAACAGTAAATTTGCCTGATTTTGGTTTGGGAAGGTGTACCTCAATGACCTAATTGCTCCCGATGAGGAGTCTGCTCCTGCAAACCACACAATCGCGTATTTCACGACGAGCGTCCCTGTGTGTACACTCTGGAGAGTTTGCCCCAATCCAACTGGCAGCACCACCTTCTCCCCGGGCCAGTGCTCCTGATCAATACTGATCAATTTGTCCTTCACACTATATGAACTTTTACCTCTTGGGAGAGATCATTAATAGGGTATATTGAAGGAAATTGATCAGATCACCTAGATCTATCCGAATATACATGCAAATACACACAAACAGACACATGAATTCCAAACGTTGAGGTCATTACAAACAAGATGGGGGTATCGAATGCGCTACCCATGTGGAAAGTACGCCTTCAGTTCCTTATGTCTTATGTACGCAGTGTATCTATGGTTGCCTCTGTTAATATTATTTCCCCACCTTTTGCTACCTTTTCTCCCAGAACATCAACATAAAGAATTTTAGTAGTAGCTGGAGAGACGGACTGGCACTCTGTGCCATCATACACACCTTCCTGCCGGGGTACATCCCTTTCCAGGAGCTCAATGGTCAAGACAAGGCAAGTGAAACTACACTTTAGCACGCTTCATTCCCATTGGTGGCTGAGGTCAAAAACTGAAATTCTATTGGTAGATTTCGGGATGAGTGCCAGCTGGCATTTTTCCCATCAATGTTCCTCATAAGACTTAAGTTACCTCCTTGGTGAGACAAGAGGAAATACAAGTCAAGTCTGAACCCAAACCCATCCTCTGCTGCTTATACCTGTAGAGCGCTACACACAGTCACAGAGGTAGTAGTACAAAAAGTAGTACATTTTAATGTCTACCCCAAAGCCTGAGGTGTTAAGCTCTTTCACTACCACCTGTGCTTAGATTAATTAAGGACAGTTGAAAGTTTTTCTTTTTCCTTTTAATTTTCACTCAGAGAAGAAATTTGACACTGGCTCTTCGGGCAGCAGAGAGTGTGGGAATTAAGTGCACTTTGGTAAGTGGAGTTTACATTAACATTCAATCCAAAGTCCATACAAAATACTGAGCACCTCACCCGTTGTGGAAGGTAATCCCTGAAGGAGGCTTAGCTCTACTGTTGTGAGGGTTCAGCATTATTTTTTCCAGAAGGCTCAGTGGGTAGCGCTGTTACCTCAAATATCCAAGGAGGAGTGTTCCTATCATGCAAGTTGGTGTCTCTAAATGGCCCATAGAGGGTATGGGCCCTGTGATAGACAAGTGTCCTGTTTAGTATGGACTTCAGTCTTATGCCCATTGTTACGTGAGCTAGGCTCCTAACCCTGCAGGATGAGCTATTCAAAGATGGATTCAGACTGTGAGGCTTTTGTATTTATTTAAACACATTTGCTGATCCAGGGAAATGAGCTGAATATAAGCATAGCTTGGCACTCTGGAAATCTGATGGTGGGCATCTGACACTTTCTGGGCTGTAGGACGTTGACGAGATGGAGTGCCAGGAGCGTCCAGACTGGCAGAGGGTGATGGCCTACATTACCTCTATCTACCAGCACTTTGAGAACTGAGTCTGCTCCACAACCAACCCCCCCAACCCCCACCCCACCGTGCTCCAGAGCCAATCAGCAAGGGATGGGGGGGGGCGCCAGTGAGACACATTTACCCCATACAAGGCTGCTGTGGTCTTTTCATCCAACTGATATATATCTGTCCTCCACTCTCATGGTGCTGAGAGTAGCAATACCAGGCGTGATTAAATGGTGCCATCTGATGCTTTTTCAAAGTGAACTAGTAAACAATCCAGCACAATCTACTTCTGCTCCCAGTGCTCCGTCACCACCAAACTGCCTTGTGTAAGAGTCCTTTGTCTTACCTATAATATTCACAATTCCTTTAAAAATACATGCAACTGTGACTGTCACAATGTGCTTGTCTGGAGCTGCTAACACGAAAAATCCTGCCTCACTGCAATTTGAAGTTAACTGAATCTTCATTAAAAGCACAGTTTGCTCAGTTGTTCTCGTCATTGCCTCCTAGTCCTCTCACGCGGGTATAATTCCTCTATGAACGGATCATCAATCTGCCGCTGGAAGGACTGGCCAAGCCAAAAGCTCCAGCACCAGGTCTCCATGCCTGCGAGACAGTGCTGGGCCGTTTAGGGCCTAGGGGTAGGAGATGCACAAGTGTGAAATTCACCCAGTGTTGTCTGTTCATGCTTTTAGCTTCTTAGAACAGCGGTAACTCTGAATCTGCTGAATATACGGCAGCTACTCTCTGCTATAAATAAATCTGTCATACCAACGTGCATACTGATGGAAGTTCCAATGAATGGCAGCACATAATATATTTGTCATCACTGCAATTTTCAGATTTTTCATCCACCCTCTCTGCTCCGATACCACTGCAGCATTTTTGCTGTGACACTCAGTTCCCTAAGTATACTGCTTATCGCATTACTGTAATAGACTCAGAATCCAGACATGGGCTGGCGCTGCTAAAATGTCAGCCGCAGAGGTGTGAGAACCTCAGCCACCGGGCTGCAGGGCCGTCGCACGGGAATAGCGTTTCGCCCTTTGCAGGTTATCACAGCGGCGGTCTGTCGCATCGTACGCGTTTGCTCCCAGGAGTGTGGCGCAGGTGTCATTTTCGTGTCTTAGCCGACCGCGGCCTAACCGAGATGAAGGCACCAGCAGCCGCCCTTCTGCAGATCAGCCCGACTATCAAAGCCAATAAGGACAACTTCAAACTGCACGTGTGCAGGTCACCGATGACACTGTTAAGCCGCTTCTGATGAGACCATTCAGGCTCCCGTATAGCAAGCGTCTATATTTATGCTGCATGTGATTTACGGCTCATGTGCGTGACATGGCCAATCAGATAACGGAGCACGCTGTGTAACACGTGGTGTGACCCCCTGCTCATTAGGCATTGGGTGCTTCGGCAACTTTGACTGGCCGCAGCTGAAGATGCTACAATGCTGCCATTGAGTTCTTAAAGGAGATGTTTTGAGTTCCGGTCATCCTTCTCCCCCATGACTCTCTTCCTGCAGGACAGTTCAACAGATTATTTATTATCCAGTTACACAATATAGGGGAAAAAACGTCACTATAAGCACAGGAGCCGATAATGGGTAATTTTATCGGCTAAATGGACATTTATCTGTGCCCAGAGCCTGTAGGCCTCCGTGGCAACTCCCTGTGGGAGGGAGGCTGTGCATTGGGTTTGTTTAACAGCCCAATTCCTGACACTCTACCCCATACCCACTTGTAGCTGTTATCAACACAACAATCATTTGTGTGTGTGTGTGTTTGCGTGTGCGTGTGTGTCCCGCCGATGCTAAAACCTGTTTCCCCCCCACGCGTGCTAATTTTGTTAAACCCACATCAGCCCCCACCCACAAAAGCCCCTATTACTTCCTCCTATCCAAATGTCATGTGATTGTGTTTGCTATCCTGCCTAGACAGAACACTTACAATGCCCTACGGCTTGTACCGGACTCCATAATGTGGCCTTAAGCTGCAGACCAGTGTGCACTAATCAAGAGACCTTGATGGAGAAGGCTTTATTTTGTGGTAAGCCAGGGTTGTGGGTTTATCAAGAATTGTATAGAAGGCTTTGAGGATTCTTTTTTTTTTTTTATAAAAGCCTTAAGATGTTACTGACCCTACAACATATATTTTTTTTAACAGTAGTACATTTCTGCAATGTAAATTTAAAACCACGTGTGTCAAAAGGTGGTCAGAAATTGACAGTGAAGTGCTAAGTTGATGCACACGCTAGCCGCCCTGCCCGATCATGTCCTGCGCGGCTTGGCTTGTGATTGGCCGGGGATGGTTTTGCTGGGCCCTTTTAGGTATAGCCCTGAAAGCCCCTAAAGATCTACAGCTGGAGGCACTGCGGGGGCGCCGCGTCTCCGCTTCTCCCACCGCGAAAGCGCGCTGGTGCGTTATTTTCACGCTTCTCTCTTAATAGCGGAGAATCGCCTTTCAGATGCTTCTCCACCAAACGGTTCCGAATGTCCTTACGCCGGAATGCTGTGGAATCCACATGATGCGGCTCGACCGCTGAATCGCCTCTACTGAACTTTCCAGCCGACTTGCTGAAGAAATAACTTCGTTGCATACAGAAACGTGAGAGACCCCGGTCAAGTAGGAAATACAAAAAAAAAATGAATCATCTAGGAAAACTGCACCTTTTGCATGGAAATTGCAAAGATATTGTTGCAGGGCGATCGAAATAAGGAGATAATAAGGTAAGTATTATTATTACCGTCTCTGCATCAAATGTCGAAATTGTTTTTTTATCTTAGTGGTAAAAGACATGCTTGCAGTAATAAATGTATATTGTGCCGCTGACTGGGTACTTATATAACCTGCCACTGGCACATTAGCTCCGTGCGAGTTGATTGCCGAGCCGCTGCGGGACTTT
>JAODKL010000118.1:23175529-23188915 GCA_026780765.1 Petrocephalus schoutedeni
CCCCTCCCCCCCCAGTGACATGCAGTGGAATGCCCCACATCCCCCACTGCTCACCCCCCAGTGACATTCAGTGGAATTTCCCATACCTCCCACTGCTCACCCCCCAGTGACATGCAGTGGAATACCCCACACTGCTCACCCCCCAGTGACATGCAGTGGAATGCCCCACACCCCCCACTGCTCCATGGACACTCTGCCTGGGATGCCTGCTACTGTTGGCAGCCTCCTAATGCATGTCCACTACAGGCTTGTCAACAACATTTGCAGCTCTAGCAAGTTTCCAGCTCCTATACCCAACATATCTCAGAATGAACACCATAGGCGTTGAGCTAAGCTTGGCGACTGCATAGTAAAGGGGGTGGGGGGTGGGGGGTCGTCTTGGACCTCTGACATGAAACACCCTCTGATGGCACAATTGTTTCCATCATCGTACTTGTCCAAACAAGGCAGCGATAACTTGCTATAAATTAAGGCCTGCGGGCCTCCAACCAGAACATTGTGTAAGCCGCCTTCCAGCAGTTTCCAGTCTCCTTGTCCATCCGAGTCCCTCGCCTGTCGGCTTCCTGCCTGTCTCACTGGATGTAGCTACAGCTTCAGAACGAAGAAAAAAAAACACACCTTTGGATTAAAAAAAGAAACCTAAGTTAAATACTTCTCCAGGAAAACAGGGCCCCAGAAAGGAAAATGATCCCAGATTTGGTTCAGGGCATAAACAGGAAGTCCAGGAATACTTTGTCAGAAATGCAGCCTAAATGGACATTTTTGTCAGTTGTCTTTTCTTAGGAATTTATTCCGGGTTTGCCGTCGTTATTCCCACTGGAATCTCGGGGAAATCTGTAAACACGGCATCTAATGTCCAGCTAGACGGCATCTGGACAGCCTGTGGGCTCCTTGGGCCTGGGGCTGATGCTGGATTTGCGTTATCGATTTGCACCGGGCACGTGTGAGTTTACGAGGTGTGCAAGGGCAGTGGTGAAGGTGGCCGAGCTCAGCGTGACAGGGGCGTTACGATCTGCAGACATTTCACTGGGTGGCTTTGTGACTGAAGCAGATTTATTGGCCAGGGACTCGTGAAAGTGACTGAGGCTGGATTAAATACAGAAATAAACTACACTGCCAAGGTTAGCCAGAGCTCCATGTGAAATTAAGTGAGAAAATCTGTGGAAGGTGAAGCGTTTGTTGTTTAGTTTAATCACCTCTTCCATCCTTTGTTTTGTTTATTATATTTAACCTAGAACGCCATTCAGATTTGTTCCTTTTTGCTCCTGTGTAGTTTTGAAGTGCTCTGGAAGTATCATAAATCAATGGCAGGATGTTATCTGAGAACCGGATTCTTTGTGTCTTCTCTAACACTGAAAAACACCCACCCCCACCATTGTGCTGAATATGCATCAAAAGACAATTAAATCCAATTAACGACTCCTACCAACACTACATTAGGGATTAGATTAGGGAATCACTGGGCATGAAAAGCTGTTGAGTTTGTTGGGAAGTCTCCGCAGGGTCAGTGTTCATATTTGCTGGGCACTTCTATAAGGATCACAAACATCCTCACTATACCTGGCCCACTGGCTTGCACAGATTCAGCGTCCCACTGGATTCCGTCAATCCGACATTCCAGCACTGTCGGTGGGTCTCCCGCGGCTACAGAGAAGTCCTGCCCTTACGATAAAGTTATATAATCGCAGTCGCTTTGGGAGCACCGCGAACTCCGTGTTCCTGGGTTTGGGAACTGAACGGTCTCCCACTGTCATCACTGGAATAGAGAACCGGCCTATCGCTGCAGATGTTCACCGAGCAGAGTGAGCGCTCCTCCAAGGTCAGGGGCTAAACATCTGGAAAATTATGGGAAAATGCCCTAACCCTAATCCCATTTATGCTTTATATAGGAATTCTGGCCTTGTTTTAGGCTGCGCGAAGTTGACAAATCCACCGGGAAAGACTCCAGACCTACAGTCTTTTAGTTTATCATTGTGCTCCCAGGACATTGGAGTGCAGCTCTGTGTACCTCTGTGAAGATGTGGTTATGGACTCAGCTCACCCTGATCATTTCTGTGCTTTCTTTGTCGGACACTCCGATCACCCAAACTAGATTTAAAACTGTCAACAAGAGGTACATTAATGTGAACACCAGCATTCTATTTATGGAAGCCAGAGCTATGACACCGAGTATAACAGCAAAGTCTGTGGATGACCGTCGTAATCATTTTAATTGTAAAATTCTCAGGGTTGAAGCACCAGGGAGAAACGTCATAGCACTGGCAAACCTGGAGCGAGGATGCAGGAAGTGTAAATGAAGAAAAACTAAGCTTCAGATTGACTATGACACCTTCAAAGAGGTGGGAACTACTTCCAAGGCATGGGATAGGGAGGGTTATATTCCAAGGGTTATTTTTCCCTCCGTCTGCACTACGCTGTATGCTATATGCATGCTACACGGAGTCCCACA
The DNA here is from genome assembly GCA_026780765.1 of Petrocephalus schoutedeni. Lineage (NCBI taxonomy): Eukaryota > Metazoa > Chordata > Actinopteri > Osteoglossiformes > Mormyridae > Petrocephalus > Petrocephalus schoutedeni. Next base: position 23,177,979 of record JAODKL010000118.1, read on the forward strand.
GAGATCCATTTTTGGGCCCCTTGTATTCAACCTGTTCATGCTTCCTCTTGGTCAGATCTTCCAAGAATATAAGGTGGCTTACCATAGCTTTGCAGACAAAAAAAACCCTTTAATGTCAAAGTGAAAACTGATTTCTACAAAATAATGACAATTAAATGAAAATATGTAACATAAAATAAGTGATTGCATAATCCATGATCCTTGATTTGATCATGTTCTATATTCGCTGAGGCAGGTAGGACTGCCTCCCAGACGCCACTCTGAGACACTCTGAGTACTGCTTGCTATTTACAGGTAGTCCCCGACTTACGACGGTGATCCCATGGTAACTTGAAAATATCGTAAGTCGAGACATGGCCTTGCCTACTCAGGAGTCTTAAAGAATGGTGATCAGTATGGGGATGTTGTCGTATCACTATAGTCATCGTAAGATCGAAAAATCATGTCGAACCATTGTAATTTGGTTGACTATTTTGTTTTTTTTTCTGCTCTCTGCAAGGTCCTTTCTCAGCCAATTTTAACAGTAGTAATAATTTGCTTAATAATTCTGCACAGGAAAGTATTTGTGTTTTCCTGTTTTTCTTCAAACGGAAAGTACTCAGACCAAATAAAGAACATGCTCCACTTTTAAACAGTCAATTCTTAATTAGAGATTCAAATATTGTTTGAAAGAAAAGATACAAATTAAATACACACTTGCCTAATAATTCTGCACACAGTGTATATGAGTGTTTCTCAAACCAATCCTCAGGGACCCCCAGACAGTCCACATTTTTGCTTCCACCCAATTCCCTGGGAGTAGGGAGGGAAGGAACAAAAACATGGAACGTCCGGAAGTCCTCGAGGAATGGTTTGAAAAACACTGGTGCATATAGATAAAAGCAGAGCCCTGACCTCAACCCCAGTGAACACCCTTGGAATGAACTAAAATGGAGATTGCGAGCCAGGCCTTTACGTCCATCCATGCGTGACCTCATAAATGCTGAGTGAATGGGCAAAATCTACTTCAACACTGACTTTACAGTGAACCGTAAGAGAGACACCCCCCCCCATCTGGTAGACACATCTACACACACAAGCACACAGTCTTGCCGTATTGAAATCGAGTGCCATCTATACAATGACCTGTAGGATAGAATTTCATTACTCATTTGCTGGATCAATTTTTTGAGGCTGTACTCTTCAATATTGACGAGATGGTGAGCAGCAGTTTCTGGAATGTTCTTTCAATTCCAACCATGGGCAATCATGTTGTCCTGTCCAACTGATCAAGTATAGTAGACAAAAGCCTCACGAATATCAGGGACAGGATTCAAACCGTCGACTGTGGCAGTGTGAGGGAGCATCACTGCCCAATGAGCCACCATGCTATGTCTAGAAAAATACTTGAATTTGTTAATATGCTGGAAGGGACGAGGAAATATTAGCCATGCTTTTATGCTGAATGAGGCCAAGCAATGTAGAGGGGATTGCCCAATGCTGCCCTCTGCTGGATTCTCTGTGCCCGTTACTGGATGCATTGCTCTCCAGCTTTATCTGGACAGACACCCTGTGCTCTTGTTTCTTCCGGGAGTGAGAGGAATGTCAATATTCTGTTCTGCAGCCACTGATTCTAAATTGGATAATAAACTTTGAAATCATATGATGTAATTGGAAATGGGGAAAAACATGGGAAATATGAGAGGTGGAAGACGAGGGAAATGGGCTGTGCTCACTATTGATTACTAAACATTCTAGTGACACTAATTACAGAGGCAGTCTGCCTCCTCGATCCCCATGATGCCCCAGAACAGGCTTTGTTTAGCAGAAAGCAATTCCTTGCATTGCTACGCCCATCACTCACAAGGGGTGGGACTTCCTCACGCGAGATCCAATCACCTTCTCCCCCCGTTCCCTATAGGCCACTCCATTGGATGATACTAGATAAACGACATATTGCCATTTTAAATGCAGGTCTCTGGAAAAAATGTAGATGACATATCCATCCAAGTGAAAACACTGAGCATAGCTATTCTCAGTACCAGAGCCACCCACCCCCATTAAAATAGGTCTTATTTAGCACACCACCTTCCTTCAAAAAAGACAGAACAATGTCAATACAGTACTATATTTTTATTTACTTGATGAAATATAAAGTTCATAGTGTCATAAAATATAGCAGTTAAAAACTCAATTCCATTTGAGTGTAGTGGGAAATCCAAAATAAAATAAAGATAATTATGGCTAAAATGTTATACCCATAGTGCAATACCATCAGCAAAAATCATTGCCACACCAAAAATAGTTGACTGTAAATTAAAAGAAAACCAGTTATTCTCAAAAATGTAATGCTGTTTGTTGTTAAAGTTTCACAAATACATCAGTAAATGTTTTGCACATAAAGCAGATATTCAGATGCAAACTGGGAGGTTTTAAAATGGCTGCATGCTGCTCAAAACTGTGAAAGCTTTTGTTTACCACACTGCTGTACTCATTGGCTGTAACGTAGTTTTACTCTGGCCCTCGGATGAGCTGGATGCTCTGATAGGATGAGTCAGATGACTGACAGATAAGACAGCCTATCAGAGCCTATGCTAGCCTGCTAGAGGGGTTAACAAGGGAAGCCACAGTCATCTCAAACAGACATCAGTCATTTCCAGTTGTGTAAATACAGAACTGTATTAGTTCATGAGCATCATGAGGACATACTAATGTCAAAGAAAATATCTGTCATCTGTAGCACTGAAATGGCAAACCCAAAAGCTGTGCCGTTAATGAAACTGAAATAACTGGTATTAAAGTAGGAGGTTTTTAAACAAATTTTTGTTTATATAAATGCAAAAATCTCACCAGTTCACAATATGCTGCTGTTAATGCAACTGCTATAATACTGAGAAAATATTTTGGTTGCTTTTCCTTTTTTTAAAACAATGTCAGGTGCAGCACCTTATATTTATTTATGGCTTTTTGTAAAACACTGCAGTACCAAATGTGACACTTTCAAGTTTTCCGCATGAATATAACAGTGAAGTGAGTAAGGTCACCTTCTGAGCTTTAGGTCATTATGCAGAGGCGAATCGGGATGTTGGTTTATTGTGAGAACCCCCCCCCCCCCCCCCGACCCCGAAGTCAGGAAAAGAAAACATTCTCACACAGCTAAAGCCCCCGTTCCCCGATACACAGAAACTTTATGCTCATTGGCAAAGACAAGCGAGCTCTGAGACAGGACTGTGCATCTAACGCCTCTTCAGAAGCAGACAGAAACCAGCCAAATGTCAGCGAGAAACCTGACCATGCCCAGTGTCTGTTTCCATGGCAATCAGCTTGCCATTATGGCAATACTTAAGTGCCAGGTGAATAAAGGCACCTTTTTGTAAGCACTTGTCATACGTTCACACAGCAATTGTGTCAGCTCCCCATCCCATGTCACCAGGGTGAATACTCGATTAATCTAACAAACAAACAAAAAAATAATAATTAAAGGGCAGCAGAAAGATGAAGTTGTGTGTTGAAGCAGCGCTCTCATACCTGTATTCCACAAATGTCAGTGAGAAATAAAACAGACACCCAGCACAACCACGGGATAGAAGAACATGGCTCTGAAAATCGCCCCCCGTCCCCACATCCATATCTGTTAATCCAGACAACTGCAGAAACGCCGATTGGCTGAGGGGGAGGGGGTGGCGGAGGCCCATTGGTCAATAGCAAACAGAGAAACTGCGCAGCTGCTGTGCAATCGTGACACTCGACACACCCGAATGCCCCAATGCTGCGTTTAACTCCGGCCCAGGTGGGGTCCCCAGAAGGGCTGGCTGCGGCTTCTCCTGCTCTGTCCTTCCATATTTGACACCTGTGAAACTTCTCGTCTCTTGCTTTAAAAAAAAATAAACAAATAAAAAACAGGTGATGGTGTATTACAAGGACACAAACTCCCCCTGCAGTTACTCATTACCTGAGGTGTCTGTGTGTGTGCTTGTGTCTTCAAGGCCAGTACCTGAGCTGTCACAAACCAGAGTGGGCTGTTTATCAACAAAACGGGTTAATAAATCAAGTCTTCCCTCTCCCTCAGAGAAAAAGAAACCATATACGCACCAGGAAATGAGGATCAGAGCAATAAATTCTGAAAGCTGTAGCTGTACCCAATCAAACCTCCATCCCATCAGGCCTCAAACTCAAATCTGCCTACGTGGAGGTCAACAAAAACGTGAAAAAATACTAAACTGAAATACAGCTAGGGCTCTCCTCATTGTGTTAAAGCTCTTTGGTCAGACTGCCATGTGAAAAACAGAGACAGCAGCCCCTGAAGACAGCCAGCACTCCTCGGCAGGGACCACGAGCCGCCCCCTCCAATGTGGCAATCAGACTGGTTACCAAGCGGCCGGTGTAGAAGCAGGACCATCACGGGCAGAAACACAGGCTTTCGACAGGCGCGTGGGAGCTACGTCGCTTTTGGCTTTTGACTTCACACATCTAAGCCCTGATTCACGGCATCATTCCTTTCCAGTACTTGACTACCATCTAATTGAAGTATATAAAAGCAACAGACCCTCATTGTCAACCTGGTAAAGGTTGGGGTGTCTTTTTTTTGTTTTTTTGAGGTACAAAGATTCTGCAGACAGGCAGGTGCATGGGAACGGGCCTCATGGCCTGAGGCGGAGGCTTACAGCCAAGGGAGACCACAACGCCAGACCTCAAGAGGCTGACGGGAGCCCTGCTGGTGTCAGTCATAACCAGGGGCATGGCGGTGCAGGGCAGAGCTCGTTCCGGGCCTGTCAGCTCTCCTTGTAGACGAACAAGATGTCTTCGTCGGTTCCATAGCTTTTCCGCGCCTGCTCGAAACTGATGAAGCTGGTGCAGCACACACCTGTGGAGGGGAGACACCGTGTCAAAGCACACCGGGCAAGACGGACCAAGAGTGTGGGGGGGGGGGCGGCTACCCACTTAGAGCTTACCCAAAGGTTAGCGTATTAGCATTAGCGCGTGATGTGCCGCGTCACGCTCTCAGCTCATTCCTCCATTTTTAAATACACTTTGCTATCCAGGGTCAGCAAGAGCCCGGGCCGACAAGCAGTCCATTCCACCCCCTCCGGAAGTGGTTGGCTATCTGCCAGGGCCAAAGGTTACATGGGTGTCCCCTTTGCTCAGCAGGGAGGATCCTGTCAGCTGGATCACCCTCAGGGAAGCGCAACACAGGGCCGTAACCGGCACTCCCTCACAATGCAGGTGACTCCCGGGGCAACCGCTTGTTCTACACAAAGTCAAACCAGCAGTACTCATGAATTCCCCGAAGAGACACAGTACCAAAGGAGTCACATCTTCATCTCAGATCACTGGATTGCAGCCTTGTAGCAAGCCAGGGAGCACCAGGACTCTAAAGACTTGGACCTCTTGCAAAGACATGGGGAGAGTCACACACCCCTTCCCAGCAACCTCATGACCCCCTGTGCTCTCCCCACAGCCGCTGGCCCCCACCACCCTCCCGTTTCCCAGTCAGTTGGGATGACGCCTGTCTCCCAAAATGGAAGCAAAGATTGCTAGCAATGCCAGGAGGACAGCCACAGATCCCTGCAGGCTTCCCTACCCTTAGCTGGTTCACCACCTGTACAACCTCAGTGAGACTGGGTGGTTCACAGCTAATCGGAGGATCAGCTACCAGAACTGTGGGCCCAGAGATGTGCAGCATCCCAGCCAGAGATGTGCAACCTCCCAGCCAGAGATGGGCAACGCCACAGCCAGAGATGGGCAACGCCACAGCCAGAGATGGGCAACCTCCCAGCCAGAGATGGGCAACCTCCCAGCCAGAGATGGGCAACCTCCCAGCCAGAGATGGGCAACCTCCCAGCCAGACAGCTGCTAAAGACAACTGGCCCTGTAGACCACAACTGCAGCGTCGATCCATCATCCAACCCGACTGTGACTCTCTGAGGAACAGATCTGGATGTGTGTAATGCTTCAGCTCCTCTCCAAGCAGGACGTGGGACACTAGACCATAGATATTGTGCCACAGATCCCTCTAATAAAGGCCTCCTTATATGCCCTCAGTGCCCGTGAAACCCTCCTTCACAGTTTCCAGTACAGAACAGAGTTGTCATCAAACACCTCCTTCTGGGAACAGCGGCAACACCAGCACAGCCCTCAGCAGCCTTCAGCCTACCCCAAGTAGTAAATAAAACAAACTCCCTTATTACAATGTTCCCTGCTAGCATTCTGAGCACAAAACTGAAACTCATTCTTTTTCAGTCAATCCAGACTGCAGCAAATTTTACTTTGGGATCTATAATATCCATCTGTCTGTTGTAAAAGAGTTAAAGAACATAAATCAGAGATCATACCGTTATGCTTAGTAGATTGTGATGTTAAAGATACCACACTAAAGGCACCAAAATGACTCATTTGAAGCAGGTGTCCTCAGCCAGATTGCGCCCAGTACTAAGCAAGCCATGCGCTGTTAAACACACTCCGTCACACTTTAGATGGTCGACATGGCGGAGGCTGACTCACGGTCGGAGTAGGCCGGGTTGTTGTAGAAGATGCAGCCAGTGAAGCGGTTGAAGCCACACACCACGACGAAGTGGCCCTGATACTCGGGCCGGTGGCAGAAGCACGGCTGGCCGGCCGGCAGGAAGCAGCAGTACTTGACAGGCGCCGAGCAGAGCTCACAGGAGAGCAGCACCGCGTTCACCAGCACGATGGCCACGTGGCCCTGCACCAGGTGGGCCTGGATCTCCTGAATGGTCACTGAGCTGTGTGTGGAGGGGGGGGGGCGGCACAATTCAGCAATTAAGCAGCTGAAAATGAACAAGTGTCAGTAAAAGATGATGTAACGGCAAATCAATGAAAGCCGCAGAGAGAGCCAGGCTGGGGCGAGGAGGTGCCTCAGATACCATTTATTGACCACGACGCCGCGGCTCTCTGCATTGAGAAAGAGCTCGTTCACTCGGTCCTCCTCAGTGTCGAAGTGCTTCCTGTAGAAGGACTGGGAACAGAATAAGGGAGTCGGTCACGTCCACCTGCTCCCCTCCGGGTGTCGTCACGGCGACGGGCGACACTGCCAGCACGTCTGCACCCGCGTCCTCCTTTCGAGGTCAAGGCCAGTCCACACAGTGTTCCCACCATCAATTCTATACTTTGGCTTAATCTACAAATTTATTAAGAGACGCTGAGACAGGAATAATTAATAATATTCCAAAAACGAATGAATAAATCAATGAATAAATCAATGAATAATATCGATGCATTAAAGACTCGCTCTACTCATAAGCGTGCCTCCCCAAAGCAGTACTGACTCGGGCCTTGTAGCTAAAATGGTAACATGTAGCCCCAGCTGTTCTGAAATCCTGTCTTTAGAAGGGTGCATGCCTGGTTCCGGAAGCCCTTATCCACGCCCAGCGTCTGGGTGCAGAGGCGATGCCGGACCCCCAGCTGACACATGAGGTAGGCCAGGTCGATGGTCCACACGCTCTCGGTCAGCTTCAGTGCCCAGCAGGCACTCTGTAACTGTTCCTCCGTCACAGGGTGCAGGTACCTGGATTCAAGCAGGCGGGACGAGCGGCATCGTTTTTAAAATAGAAGCAGGTGAATGCCATCTGAGCACAAACATAAATGCACTTTTACAGGAAAACCCTCTTTTCTGTAACTGGGTTGGGCGTTAACACTTCAAACTTCATTAGAACTTTGTCGGGATAATTGCCCTTAAAATAAAGATCATGTAATTGGTGAGGCTTATTCTAGTGCATGACTACATTGAATAGCAGCTGGCTCATCTCACATATTTACATCATTCCACCCCCCCCCCATAGGACTAATGTTTAGATGTATTTAAATTAAGGAAATTCTTTTGAGAAACATAAATGCTGTAGAGGAATAGGCTAGACATAAGTGCAGCTAGGCTGAGCAGAGCAAATTCCGGACAGCTCACTTCAGCACCATCCTGGAACAGGCCAGACCGCAGTCCCAGTGGTACAGCTGGCGGATGACAGGGACGTCCAACAGCACGACGTCATCTGTCAGGATCAGACAAGCAGTTACGGACGCGCTGAACCCGGGTCCGTCTGCGGTGCTGGAAACTGTTAGCGAGACCCTCTCATTTGCGGCAGCACTGCCGGTGTTTTAATGCGGCGTACAGGTAACAATAAGCACGACTTCAACTGCATGCATCAGAGGAGGTCTCGCCACACTGCCGCTCAGTGCTCGACCGACACACTGGCAATGTGCGACCTTTGCACATGGCACCGGTTTGCACAGTTAGGGCGAAACATGGGATGTAGCGCGAAGGGTTTCCGCAACATGGATGGGTTAGAAAAACGCGTAAAGTGCCCGGCATGTACGCGGAGTGCAGTCCATGGCACCTTACCGGTCATTCTGCGCCGTTTTTCGGGCTTGATCCCGATCAGTTTTGCCGGTGCCCGTCAGCCTGACTCGAAAGGCTCACGGAATCTTTCAACGCGAGCGTTCCGGCTCCCGGCCGGATCAGCAGTCCCGGCTCCGCAGAGCCAGCGCCGAAGCCATCTTGGCCATTAAAACTACACGGCGACGAAGTTCACACCACTATCTAATCTGCGCGAAATGTACGCAACTTCCTCTCCGTGCTGCGGATTCCCTAAACCCCGAGCTGGTTAAATATTTGACAGATAGGATAACTCTACGTTACCGGCATCGGCTTCCTAGGTCTAACCACTGAATAATAATAATAATAATAATAATAATAATAATAATAGTAGTAAATCCTAGATCGCAATTTATTACTGAATAACGAAACGTATTTAGCGGAATAATTAGCAGTACTGCGTACCGTATTGCTGAATATAAAAGCAGTTATTAATTAAGTGCATTAATTGAGCTTCCTTGTACGTAGACAAAGTTTGAAAAAGGCCGAAAGTTTATTGGCTAACAGAATAGACACTATTAACCGCCGTATACGTAACCCAGATGGTATTACACCCACTCCGGTGTCTTGGCTTTTATAAGATATTTTGTGCCATTTTTTAAAAGACATTTTGTGCCATCTGGGTTCTCTTGGCTATGCGACTTAGAGAAAAATCAATATTCTGCCATCTGAAAGCTCGTTTTTGAAGGATACCTTACTGCGACATCATTTTGGTGTTTGTCACGTATTACCAATGCTTTAAAGGGCGAGCCTACGTAGCTTATGTTTAATCAAGTTGACCTAAATGCTCCTGGAAAGAAATTACTTTCTAAGCCAATGTGTGAAGCCGTAAATTGGGGAGGGTTCTATGCAACGTAAAAGTTCATTTAGAACAGTAAAGCAGTTTAGTGGGAAATAATTATGCGCATGTTTAATTGTAAATAATATTGGATATATTTAATTAATAGTGTGCTAGTGTTATCAGCAAACCAGGTGCATTAGACACAGTTTTACCAATGTCAGTATTATTCATAGCTAGCATGCTGTTAATTATAAGCCTTGTTATTAATTTAGGTCTCTGAAACAAACACACTTATTTTAATCACGCTGCACAGGGGCAAACTAAAAACTCTGCCCCCCCCTGACAAGATGTCACCTTACCCCGGTCTAATTTTACGTTTAATTTGCCCCCTGAATCTGCCAGAGTATGCATGTCCCATCGGCGCCCCTAATTCTGCATATCACGTGCCCCTATTTAGACAACATATGTTTTCCAACATTTCCCAGCATGCCACGCAACGACCGACGGAAATACTTTACTTCTTCCGGTATTTGAAGTGCATTGTGGGTGGCGGAAAACGAGACGCTGTTTCGTCGGCGGCTCACGTTGTGTTCGAATCCGGGAAGACCAGCGTTGGAGGCGGAGGTTGTTTTAAAGGTAGGTGAGTGTTGTACTTAAGATATTATAGTAGAATGTGTTGGAAATCTAGAGCTAGGTACATAGTAGCTGCTTTTTGTTTGTGTCAATTTACTGACATTATGTTGATATATTTTGCGCTCTTCATTTTCAGTAGCACGATAACAATACCTTCCGTTTGTTGTTGCATTTAGTTATTGTTTGGAGATTTCTTCAGTGTACGGAGGAATTATAGTATCTTATCTTGAAATTATACCCTATTTTTTTGTAAATTATGACTATGCATGGTAGATGGTCGCCGAAATCCGTAACCATATGCTCCAATTTTCGCTGGGCAGTAGCTTGTTTTGCGATATTGGGAATGTTTTGAGTCATGCTCAGCCCCGGTTCTGATTTTTTACTATTATTCCTGCAGTCATACAGCCATAATGTCTATCGGAGTTCCCATTAAAGTGCTGCACGAAGCCGAGGGACACATAGTTACCTGTGAGACCAATACGGGTGAGGTGTACCGCGGCAAACTTATAGAGGCTGAAGACAACATGAACTGCCAGGTAAGAGTATAAGAGCTTGCGTTAGTATTTTCTTAATTGCCTGCTTTGTCTCTGGGGGCGGTAGTGTGTGCTCATCCACTACTAGACGTTAAGTTTGACCCATGCTTTAATTAACTTAATGCTCTGAACAGTTTCCTCACTGGATGTTATTAGTTCCTTGCCTGTATTTCCCCAATAACTTATGCAACCTTACGGATCGCTTCAGCATAATGTGAAACTTACTACACCCCCCCCCCGCACAGATGTCTTCTATCACAGTCACATACAGGGACGGTCGGGTGGCCCAGCTAGAACAGGTCTACATCAGGGGGAGCAAGATCCGCTTCCTGATACTACCAGACATGTTGAAGAACGCGCCGATGCTGAAGAGCATGAAGAACAAAAACCAGGGCTCTGGGGCCGGCCGAGGGAAAGCAGCCATCCTCAAAGCTCAAGGTACGCCCTTCCACTTTATCCCAGGTGGCCCTCCTGCCCGGTGCCCCCTTCCACTTTATCCCAGGTGGCCCTCCTGCCCGGTGCCCCCTTCCACTTTATCCCAGGTGGCTCTCCTGCCCGGTGCCCCCTTCCACTTTATCCCAGGTGGCCCTCCTGCCCGGTGCCCCCTTCCACTTTATCCCAGGTG
>JAODKL010000118.1:23248424-23263569 GCA_026780765.1 Petrocephalus schoutedeni
GGGTGACGGCGCGCTCAATTCGGCTCGGCAAAGGCCTTGCCAGGTTTGGAGAGCGACAGTGACGTAAAACCGAAGAGATGCTTTACTCTTCACACGGTGTATATCATATTCACTGTGTGTGTTTTGTTAGCATCAAACTCTAATGGAATTAGCATTTGCATCACGAATCTATTCCGTTCGCCTCTTCTAGAAATACTATTTAAGTAGGAGGTTGGAAATGTTCAAGTTCCGAGTTATTTCGAATGGATGAATACATCGCGATGATACTATTAATAATAATGATATGTACAATATGGCCATTTTCAGATTCAGACTGCATGCGCAGAACACCGGTATCTCTGTACATTTCGAGCAATCAGGTGGTGGTATCGCAGCCAGCTCGGCTTGGTCACGCTTGCCCTGTTAGTAAGCAGGACCATGTCAGCGTGGGTACGGCTCGGGTACGGCTGGCGTGCTTTACTCGCGGTACGGCTTGGGTACGGCTCCGTGCTTGGTGGGAGTGAAGAAGCACCGATAGTAAAGACCGTGCATTCATATTAGCAGAGGTGGAAATTTCAGGTCTAGAAAGTAAAAATCCAGCCCAAGATTTTGTTTCATCCGACCAGTTGAGCATGAAGAGTCACATTCACGGAGTATTCAACTGGTTGGTAGATACATAATCCTGGGCTAGATTTTTACTTTCTGGACCTGAAATTTCTACATCCGCATATTAGCCTGCACAGCTTAAAAAACTTCACTAAACTTAAACTTCCACTATTCCCTACTGATTTAACGAAGGATAAATAACTCCAGCATTTCATTTAATTCAAATACATCTATACTTACATTTGTGCATTCGGTTGGTGTTGCACTGTTGTGGGTTATGGGTCCTGAACAGGTTGAGAATTGCTCCACCCAGATCTGGCCCAAGGCATAAGTCAGGGGTGTCCAATGTTGGACACCCCTGGCATAAGCGAACTAAGCGGCCGCTTGGGGCCACCAGGGGGCCGCCAAGAGCACTTGAAATGTCAAGATATCTTGATTTAGGTGGTGGGGGGGGCATAAAGATCTTGGGCTGGCCCTGGCCCCACCTAAGTTGTGCTACATGCAGTTCTGGCTACATGGAGCAAAGCACTATGGAATACAGAAAAAATGCAGTCCAGAAAGAAACAAACATCTATTACATCTAGCACTTTCAAATAGCAAGCAACATAAGTAGACTTAAGGTGCTTTCACACCGAAGTTCTGGTTTACAAGTCCATGGGCTCTCTCAGCCTAGAGCTTTTGTAGCTGCTAGCCACTTTTGTGTGTCACTCTTACAACACACATCACAAACTGGGACCTTCATGCTAAACCTCACACATAATTGTTAAACCTCACACATAATTTCAGTACAAAAGTACATCGCCACACCAAAACAATGGAGGATAATTAAGTAATTTTGTTAGTTTTGTTAGTTATTGGGGGGATCGATTGTGATCAGAATGGGCTTTCCACAGAATAAAAAGTGTGTCATGTTATCCCACTAATAAGCCCTGGCAAGTTTCACCGCCAGCACCGACGACTAGACAAAAGTATATTGGTTAGCAATCGAATTTTCCGATGCAGAAATATGAAGATGCAAGCAAAAAATGTATTACTTGATGCTTTAAATGTAACTGGGATACAAAATATAATTCCATCTGCTCTATCTCTTTTTCTGCACTTCCGCCCAAATTATGCCAAATGCCACTCAAATGCCACTAAGCCAAGTGTCACTTCTTAAAAGATGAGACCTTTTGCTCACTGTTTTTAGCCCCATTTCAAAAAATCGCATTGGTAACATCAAATACTTGATAGGTGAAGACTGATAATATGACAGAGAAGGCTGATAGCCTAAAACAGGGTGGCTCGTTTTGGCTGTCCAATTAGGCATTCATCATTGCAGACAATTTTTAGCGTGTGACATTCCCCATGGTGACAGTGACCAATGATGTACAGAGTGCGTGTAGACCTTTCGATTAACCCCCAAAACCCACAGCACATGTGCTTTTTTAATTAGCTTGGAATTGCAAACATACGTGAGAAGGATGTGACTCAGGAATTACATCAGATATACTCTAGCCGTGCGCTACATTATCACTCCGAGGATGTTTAGACTCATATGGGCAGCATTATCTCTTGGAGGTCTATCACTGGCACTGACACCAAGGCATTGTACAAAACTGGTACATTTATGGTTTCAGGAATGGGGCTTGGAAAGGGTTTCAGTCTATGTGGTTCATTTCCAGTCCTCCATCAGTCTACTGGAGTGGAGACCCAAGGTACTGGACTAGCTGCTAGGTGTTGAGGATTTTGAAGTTTCAAAGATGGCAGTGATATGATCAGTCAAGATCTTGCTATTCATCACCACTAGCACTAGCCTTTGGTAGAAATTCGCTGCTAGCAGGCGATGAATCCACATGGTGATGGTCCTTGGCACTAACTAATCCAAACAAAGCAAAAAGGGGGTTACCCTGTTTTTTTATCTCAGTCAAGCTCACAGCTGTGATTCGCAGCTGCCCTGTACGTCTGTAAGCAAAAATGCTCTTTCATCAGGCTTGGGTTCTCATTGAACATCTTCCTGCATTTTAGGGAGACTTTGCTCATAATGTGAAATCTGCCCTTAAACAGATACTAAACTAAAACTGGCTGTAATTTCACCCATCATTTCACTAGAGATTTAGAATTTTTTTCCTAAAATCTAGATACAATAAAACAGTGATTCAGATGCAGTAAAATTGCCGTCATTTCTATGTGCATTTAATTCACCAGTAGTCCCTCATTTGTGGATTTCGGGAAGGTCACTATTGGCCTCACAAGGTCATGTGGAGGGCAGGTTTGTGTACTTATGGATTTGACTTATGACCCCTCCAGAGCATCAGCATTCCAGTATTTTCTGTTTTACAAAGCAGAATAGAATTCCAGCTATTCAAGATGTTTACTTGATATATTTACAGAACAATAGATTCCTAAATTCTATATATTACGATGATATATATGCCTGAGAATATACGTAATGCAAAAGAGAATATTGAAAGTACGGTACAATGGAAAGGATGTTTCAAGGACACACAAGTGGATTCTATAACCACTTCCATCACTGATACATGGCTGTGGTCAGACGGTCCCGCATAGGGAAATCATTATTCACCTTTGCCTCGCGTTCATATTGTCAGCTTCACTTTTCAAACTGCAGACGAGTCCCAGCGGATCCAATTGACTGTTGACATGAGCAAAAAAGGCCTTTTGCTTTTTCAAACACCTTTTCCTGGGGTCCTATTTCTCGTTGCCCCCCCCCCCCCCCCCCCCCCACAACATTCAGCGCCGGGGCCAAAGTTTAATGCCCTGCATTTGTGAGCATTTGAACTCTCAGCTATAAATTCTGTGATGACCGGCCTTCTGTTCTTAATTTTCTTTGTTGTTTGGGAGCCGTCATGCCCCAGACCGGTCTGATTCCAAGCCGGAATCAAAGAAACCGTTGTTTCAAACTGACAGCTAACGGTTTCATTCTGGAGACCCCTTAGCGGCCCCCTAGATGAGTGTCCGTGTTACTGCACATGATTTAGATCATCAAAGGGTGAGGTAAGGTAATGTTTGAGGTTAGTAGATGGCTTATGATCTGAATGTAGGTCAGTGTTTAGATGTGGGGATTTCTCTATGGTTGAGACTGAATTCCTGAAGGTTTTGTCATCATTTTTAACTGATGATCCCTCTACACCTGGTGCCCTTGGTGTTTTGTGTGGTACATAAAAGAGTCCACACCAGTCAATCCCATGGTCTTAACTGCTGGTTAATCTTACAAGTTTGCTTATCCCCCACAAACCTCTGCACCATCGGCTCGTGGTTCTTATTTGCAGCATAAGTACTCTGAGTGTGAAGTATTAACTCTCACTCCAGCTCAAAATTGACTGGATTTATTATGTACCCCCATGAAGTGAAATTATCCACCCTGGAGGCACATAGGCACACATTTAAGCAGTACAACTCAAATTTATCCTGCTTCAGGTCCAAAGGAATTACATGACAATTTCCATGTCTTTTTGCCAGCTAGAATCATTGTCAGTGTTGGGGGGGGGGGGTCACATCCCAACAGTTGCCTCTGCTTGTAAAAATGTATGCCAGCAAAGCATCCGCCATGACACACTCACTCGACCTGAACCGTGCTCTCGGCATCTCCCGCAGATGACAGGGGGCTGGTTTGAGTGCTCGTCTCTAGATGAATCAACACAGAGGGTCACAGGGTCCAAATTTACACGCATACACCCACTGCTTTTACGGGTATTGTTTATCACACGTTATCACATCTTGGCAGATGGCGTCTTTCTACAAACACAGACTCGTAGACCACAGGAGATCTCGTGCGGGGGGGGGGGTACATGCAAGAATGCCACAGAGTCTATGTCCATCCCACAGAAGTGTCACTTCTTAATTAAAGAGTAGGAAGACAGGTTATGAAAACTACACTGTTCATTCAAGCACGATCTACATCAGCATTAGTGTCACATAAATGTAGTTCAGAGGGAAAAAACAAAAACACCCCATATTATACTTGGATACAAACAAAACCTCTTTTGAACTTCAGCTGGTATTAGTGTTTTTCCATCACTGTGGTTATTGGTAGATTTTACTATAGTAAACTTTTTTCAACCCGTGTTTAAATGACCTGTTTTGCTCAGATTTTTACCCCGTATTTGTTTTGTGGTAAAGGAGCAATCGTGTTGTAGATGTGCGCAAAAACATCTGCGTTTGCATAAATATTCCATACCCATGCACAAAGATTCGTATGCTACTATGATAGGGTATGGTTGTTGCTTCTTAGAGGTAAAATATGGATAAGCAACGCCACAAAAAACATTTTTTTGTATTGTACAGCTGGCCTTCATTTTTAAAAATGTGGGAATATGTAGTCGCCCCATCCCCCACCCTGCCTCACCTCACCCCCATGCAATATAAGGCCCATTTTCCCCAAGTGCTCACAAAGGTAACTGACTGTGATGGCAATGGTGAGATTATCAGATGGGGGGGGTGAGATTATCAAGGTGGGGTGGGGGGGCTCCCAGCCTATAGGCTGCATCACAGGCATGTACAGGAGGTGGTGGGGCAGCTTATCTTAAATTCCCAGCCATTAAAGAGGCAGGAAACAAATGCAATATCCTGTATCCTGCACAAATCCTTCCAGGCTAAGACAGCAGTACACAAGAACAAGGTGAAGCAGGAGACACTGGCAGTGACCAGAAACCAGCCAGGTAGAGGGCGGAAACGACTTTCTAATGCCAGTGACGACCATCAACTTATCTGCAGTGCCTCATAAACCGGAGGATGACCTCAAGTGACCTTCGTAAAGAATGGGAAACATTAAGTGGTGTGAAGTGCCTTGCTAGGACGGTTCATAACAGCCTCTTAGTGGCAGGACTGAAGACCCATAAAGCAGAGAAGAAGCCCTTCATCAATGAGAACCAAGGAAGAGCCAGGCTGGAGAAATCTATATTTTACACAGACCCATAAACTGAGATATGAGTGAAAATAAACACTTTGTTGTGGTTTTTCCCAGAACCGTACATCTGCCTGTTTGTGTATTTCCTTGAGTGTGATTTTGGTAGTGATGAGTATTATCAATAGTATTATCATTTTTAGAGTGTTTTTTTACATCCAGTTCTTTTAGAATATAAACCATAATATAGCCCATCAGACCCCTTTCGGCCATAGCTTGTGGCACCTGGTCCAGTCAGATCCCTTGAGACGCTGGCGGCTTCTTCCCACACCTCAGGGATGGCTCGAGAAGTCCCATCTCTACCCGGCCAAAAAGAGGGGCAGGCCAGCCCATGCTCAGGACACGGTGAAGGAGGCCTTCGACATCCAGGGGGTCTATCCCGGGAACGGCTCTGAGCCATGGAGGCGGCCTCGCTGCGGGGTGCCCGACTACACGGCGCGCGAGGTCCCCGAGGCGGCCCCGAACACCAAGGCCCCCGGGAGGGGCCAGCGGCGACGGCAACGCCGCTTCGTGGTCTTCGGGGGACGCTGGGACAAGACCGACCTCACCTACAAGTAAGGCCTACACTTTAAAGCCCAGCCCTGACATTGTTAGGCCAATATGAGTCAGCATAGAGAGTGAGTGTCTTCCTTAGGTCTGGACCATCCACAAGCTTTTACAATACTCATAAATGTATAGGGGGAGGCTGTTTTCACCACCACATAGGGTTTGTCTGCCATCTGAGTACCCGTCCACTGACAGTCACAACCTCTTCCAAGTCACGCATCCACAGTAAATCTGACGCGGGCCCCTGAAAGCCAAACAAAAGCCAACACGCTTTGGGGGGGCAGTGGGGGTTACCTCTCTTTTATGGCTTTGTGCTGGAACGGAAGGCCTGAGGGTGCTGGCTGTCCTTTCTGCTCCCGTTTGTAATGAGGGCTCTTCTCTGGGCCCCGGCCGTCTCTAATAGGACCACGCCGGCGTCAGCAGGCGGCTCTGTCCTAGCACGCCATGCCGGGGGGGGGGGGCATGCGGGGGGCCCAGACAGCCACAGGGTTACTCGGCCCCTTTGAGTAACTTGCCCGGGCTCGTAGGGGGGAGGGGCCCCTGACCCGGGACAAGGACAAAGGGCAGAAACACAGCAGCAGGGGGGTCCGATGTCCCAGCACCAGCCGCAACAGGGGCAGGTGGGATGAGCGACGGTGATTTGGTACTAAATGACTACTGCTTCTACTACTATTACTAATAATAATAACCATTTAACTTAATAATATTAATAATAATATTAAATTAATAAACTTCTCAGTATAAATACATACATCAAAAAAGAAAAATACAAGCCTGTTTAGTAAGAAGAGCTGACATGTTCAGCGTGCCCTGAAACAGAGACCCTGTCTGTACACCCCCAAAGAGCAGAGTGTAAAGGCATGGGGCCTGTTAAATGCTAACACGCTGGGCTGGCAGTAAAGCTCCTTATTGCTTTTCCCTGTGAGTCGCCCGTGCTGCAAAATCAGCACACGTTACACCCTTTCAATCACCCGTGACAGCATTTCTGCTGTCAGGTACTAGCAGGGCCCTGACAGGGCTTAATCAAAGACAGCCGGCTCTTATTTTGAAGAGTCAACCCCCAGCCTGTGCTGCTGAGTTAGCTGCCCCTCTGGAGGTTAGGTGGGGGACGGCCGGGATTATTATTATATGGAGCTCAGAGTCTCAGATTGAGAAAGCAAGTTGGGTGAATGGAAGAAAGGGATGATAGGCCGGCAGTGACCTGTCCAGGTGTTTGGCCTTTTGGCAACGTCGAATTTTCTGTATGGTGTCTTAACAAGGTTAACAATCTCCCCTTGTGTCGAGGTTTTCAGAGTCGAAGCACAACTTCAACCGCGTGTGTGTACGCATGTGTCGCCTTCCAGGATCGTCCGCTTTCCCTGGCAGATGAGCGAGGACAAGGTGCGCCGCGTCCTGCAGGAGGCGCTGCGCGTCTGGAGCGACGTCACCCCTCTCAACTTCAGAGAGGTGCACGGGGGCCGGGCTGACATCATCATCGACTTCGCGAGGTCAGGGGGAACGACGCCTCGTGGGGGGCCCGATTACGCAGCCCCGAAGCTGCACATTACACACCCCCGAAAACACCTATCAGGCATCTATGAACAAACAAGTCGCGCACCTGCAAAACAGCCATTTATGCAGGGCCTGCCCAGCAGACGCCGCCACATACATGTCCAACCGCCAGCAAAGTAAACAAGCGACTACGTGCTGATTACAATCGTGTAAACTGTCCCGTGACCACAAGTTATCATTAGTGCCATTAAACAGGCTGTTTACTGGGTCCCTGCCCAAGTCTCAGGCAAGTCTGTTTACATTACTGTGATGAGAAACCACATGACCCTTAGTGAGCCTTCACTGTTTATGTGCTGTTTTTAGCAAATTAAAATGTACTAATTTATTTTAAAATAAAATTAATTTTATTAATTCAGGTGGCTAGGGGAGCTGCATCTGTTGGGGCTGTAGATTTATATAAGTTTATCAAAAATGACAAAGACTCACTTTCCCCACACAGAGCCTATAATTTCTCGCACATTGGTAGTTGCCTGTTTTTTGCCAGGGCGACTGCGTCTAGCAGATGTCTTTAAGCTCATTCCAATGGCTTTCGTTTGATGCGAAAGGATTTCTCCCGCACATCGCATATGACTAATTACAATACTATGCTGTGTAATTACAAGAGCAGCACTATCAGTCAGCACCTCGAAAGTGTACCTTCAGCTGAAAGGAAAGCCTCAATTTAAACAGGTGACGGGGGGAGCTGTTTAAGGACTTAAGAGGGATTTAAAAACACGGGAGATGGGAGATTAAGCTGCTGGTTTTTCCACAGAAGGGACGCTGTTTTCTTTATGGATGGGGGTGAAGCGTCTCTGCAGACTCTGAAAATGACAGAATGCAGGAAAAGTAGCATCTCTGAGCCCACAAAGCAAGTCCGACACTGAAGGGGTCCTCCGTACTTATAAATCACAGTCCGTCAGAAACACGGCAGAGGAGATTACAGGGCAGGCAAAGGGCCATATTTCTGCACAGTATTGACCCCCCCCCCCCGCCCCCCATTTCTGTCTGTCTTTGATTACTCCGGTGCCTTGGAGGGAGAAACACATCAGGAACGAGCCCCGAATTAAAGGCGTTACGCAAGGAGCCCAACTACTCCTGTGCTCCTTTTTTCCACTTGCCAGGGGGACCACCATGGTCGTAAGCCCAGGGGCTGGCAAACCCTGAAAGGGCAGGTAAAGGGGGGGGGGGGCTAGCCAGCCATGCTTTGTACTTTTAACAGACCACTTTACAGTCCATTACCTCCCTTATCGAAACCTTCAGATCCCATCACCCCCCCCCCCCCAGCCTTATTCACTTGTTCCGGATCCTCCCCCGGCCGTTACTAATCGGCCGGCACGGTCATCGGCATGTTTCCTGCCATTGCACAGGCTGGGCCGGTTCCGTGTCGGTGGACTGCAGTCTCAGACACAGAGCCTGGCAGATACCTTCATCCGGGCCAGCTGACTGACATCGCCATGCGTGTACAGGCATCTATTATTAAATAATAATATTACAATGTATTAAAATGACACAATTGCCACGCATCTCACCATAATTTTGCACTTTTATACATATAAATACTAGTCGATGATAATTAAGATTATTTGTGTAAGCACACAGGAATTCTTCTGTTTTTATTTATATCCCCTTCTGTTCTTCTACGAGAGCAAAGTATTGGAGTCAGAGCACAGGGGCAGCCATTTTTATAGCCCTCCTGGAGCAGTTTTTGGGGTTAAGGATCTAGTGGCGGTATGATCACTCTGCCGACCAAGGGACCGGAACCGGCAACCTCCTGGGCACAGGCACTGGGCACTGGGATTTACACCAACTTTCTGGGCAGTGTCTTTAACTTCTGTGCCCCCTAGTGTTCAAAATGTGCATATGCATGTTTATGTGCAGGGTACTGAACAACACATCCTAATACTACTACTCGCACAATCGTACATGTGATGACCCACACGTCATTTCTTCCACACAGTGAGACAAAAGGAAGCTAGCAGAGGAAGATTTTTTTTTTACCTGTTGTGGTTGATTGACAGGTACTGGCATGGAGACAACCTGCCCTTCGATGGGCCAGGGGGCATCCTGGCCCACGCCTTCTTTCCCAGGACGCACCGAGAGGGTGACATTCACTTCGACTATGATGAGACCTGGACAGTAGGCAACAGCATGGGTGAGAAGGAGAGTGTGGTTATGTGTGTGTGCCTTGTAAGGGCCCAGCTGCCTACCTTACACCGTGTATCTCCCAGGGCCTCCTCTGACTGTGGTGTCTCCCTTCAGGAACGGACCTGCTCCAGGTGGCCGCCCATGAGTTCGGCCACGTGCTGGGCCTGCAGCACTCGCTGGAGCCCGGCTCCATCATGTCACCCTTCTACAGCTTCTCTTATCCCCTGGAACTAAGTGACGATGACAGACAGGGCATCCAGTACCTGTACGGCATGCGGAAACCATCCACCCCACCGCCAGTCATCCCGGAGAGCAATGACATCCCCAACATCGTGAGTATGGCCCCGCCCTCTTGACCACACACTTCAGCTTCTGTTCATTTAGCCTTTAGGCTGCTCTACACAGCCCATCAGCTCTTAGTCACATGACCCAACTAAGGCGAGGCCCAGGTAGTGGGAGGGGTTAACTACAGACATCTCAATCTCAGTAATACAGGAGTCAACATAACAGAAGTGATTCAGCCTCAATGATTTACACTAGGTACATTCTCTAAATATGAGACTTCCTGGCTGTACACTCACCAGCACAAAAAAGAGGGTTATGTAAATTGAAGATCTCTAATTAAAGAGCCTTCCCCACCCCCCTTGACAGCCGGACGCCTGCAGGACAGACTTTGACGCTGTGTCCATGATCCGCGGTGAGCTGTTCTTTTTCAAGTCCCGCTACGTATGGCGTATACGGGACGGCCGCCTGCAGGCGGGGTACCCAGCACTGGCCTCCCGACACTGGAACGGCATCCCCGAAAGCGTCGACGCCGCCTTTGAGGACAAGGCGGGGAACATCTGGTTCTTCCAAGGTGCCATGATACCCTTAGACTCCTCAGCAATATGCAGCGATTTATCACTTTGCAGACAATAATTGATTAACCTTAGATATTGTGTAGCTATTTGTGTAGCTAAGGTTTTTATTATTTGAAGTAAATTTCTACTTTAATCACTTACTACCTAGATATGTTACTTACAATTTTACTTAATCCATTTATAACTTACTTTAATTCATAGGCATAACAGTTTTGTTCATAATTTTAACCGAAGCACCATTTAAATGCCTGGAATTGGACTCAGTATGAATTAGACGATTAGGTTACAGCCCCCCCACCCCCCCACTTTGAGGAAGGAAATAAATATAATCAATGCAGAAACCAAATTTTATTTAATGTAGCATATTCTTTTAACAAATATTTGTCGGTGTAACTCTCAGAAATATGCGATTATTGCCATGAGTGCACCGATTGGCATCCGTGGGCTCCTCCCTCCACAGGGCACAGCTACTGGGTGTATGACGGCGAGAGGCGGGTGACGGGCCCTGACTCGGTGAGCAGTCTGGGCCTCCCCGTCTCCAACATCCAGGCCGCTCTCATGGGGGGGCGGGGCAAGGACCAGATGACCTACTTCTTCAAGGATGGCAGCTACTGGCAGTTCGACCCGCTGGGGAACAGGGTGGAGGATACCCAGCCGCGCAGCCTGCAGGACTGGTCAGGCGTGCCCAGGAACATCGACGCGGCCTTCCAGGACCAATACGGTAATGGCAGCTCAAGCAGAACCATGTTTGGGTTTTTCCTTTGGTAGTGCTCTCGGCACAGGGCTGAATGCACGCCACACAATGCACTCTGAAATCAACTCTCATGGAGGCCAAAATGCCATATACTCAAATACTAAACAGTGGCATCAAACAGTGGGATTCAATGGTCTTTGCACACAAAAGGTCGTTTACTATCCGGAGTGTTCCGTCAAGCTTGTAGCGCTGTTTTTGATTTGTTTCTTTTTCATGTCATCAGAGACATTTACCAGCCAAAGCAGTCATTCTTCTCGAATTCTTGGCGTTGTTCTGGTTCTCCAGTCATTTGCTATGCGTTAGATACCTGTAAGAATCCCAGTGTAGATGAGTTCCGTACTTCCAGCACCTGCCACAGGGGGGAGTCACGCAGGCTCTGGCTTCCTGCGGTAAAACGCGGTTTGAATCGCTGCCTTGACCTTGGTTTTCATCCCCCCCGCAGGGTATGCCCACTTCCTCAGCGGAAAACGGTACTGGAAGGTGGACCCGATGGAGAGCACGGTTCTGGAGGGATATCCGCGCAGCGTCGGCATGGACTTCTTTGACTGTGCCTCTTCCACCTACTGACGGGCGGGGGCCGAACCCAGGAAGTGCACGCCTCCGCCTTTAAAGCCAGTACTCAGCGATTCACTCTGGGGGATCTTTAACCCCCTACTACCGATGCAAAGGGTTTTCAGACGAAAAAAGGACAAGACTCTGCGTCTTACCGGGAAACATTTATAACTGGTGAAAATGAAAGGCATTCCAGCGTCACCTCACGTCAGAGGTGGTGGAGTGCCAATCAAATGTGACAAAAGCCATAAAAGTGTCGTTTTCACAACAGGGGTGTGTGTGGGGCGGGGAGGGGTTTCTGTGTGTTGTACGTTTGATTGATATGTGTTTTAATAATGTATGTTTTGAGACTGGCCAAATTTCAGGCTGTATTTTTGAAATATTTAAACCTTTTAGGTCTCATTTGAGCCAAGCATTATAAATATTTTGTAGCAGTGAACACAGTACTTCTGGTCAAAGCTCCAGTACCAGGTATATAAAATGACCCAGGAGTGGAAGTTGAAACAGATTCTTTTTTTTTGGGCACCAACTAAATATGGCCACATTCTCAACTCCTCAGGGGAACTAGGATCTGGGTTTGGATCCGTCAAATGAAGCCAACATATCATTGTGGTGTTTCAGAGCCACTCCCTGAGCAGTTTCTGCAGGAATTTAGTTACACAGGGTCTGCCATCCGTTCAGAAGATGTTCACATTTATTGGCACTGCCAGTTCGGAACGGGCACAAACATGCCTATTTAGCCTGCATAAATCATTCCTCACATTTCACTTTGACAAACTAAAATGCTCATTCAGTAAGTGTGCATCATGTGTTGATTATACAGAACAACAGCTTGACAAAAATTAAACTGACTGTCTCACACACTCCAGTGTCAATGGTAGAGCAGCCAACTGCAAATTTATCTTTGCCTCCGTAAAATTGTCATTTCCATTTAGTGTCATAATTATTTTAAACTATAATTTTTTTACACAACGTAGCAACCTGAAATATCGCTAAACTACCATGAACTGGTGAGAGTATTTCTTTAAAAATATAGCATCAGATTAGTAATCGGAACACCTTTTAAAGCAATTTATATGCTTTTGTTGAAGCATTCATTATTAATCAAGAATGGCACACTAAGATTCTTACTGTAAGCCAGTGTTTCCCAACCCAGTCCTGGGGGAACACCGGACAGTCCACGTTTTTGCTCAGGAGCTGGGAGGGAACAAAAACATGGACTGTCTGGGGGTCCCCAAGGACTGGGTTGAGAAGCATCGTTGAGGCCCACAGACACAGCTCCTACAGGCAGCAATGATGCCAGATGGCACCAATGCAGATCATTGCCGTGGGTTTGCCTGGCTTACAGGAAAGCAGTTGGATGTAATATTGATGTTACATCTGTAGCGTGGCTGGAAGCAATTAGACTCCGAAAGTGTGACTATCGATTGCTCATAAATTTGGACAAAGCCAGTAGTATTGAGTGTACTAATTAGTGATTAATGGCTGGTCTTAAATGAGAGATCTGTAACTGATTTATGATGCTGTGAGTTAGTGCTGGCCACTGACATCATACATTCTGTCATAACTGAGATCCTTTGGTGTAAATGATGTAATGGGGGGGGGGGGGGGTTCTTGTCTTTCTGGGAGTTTTTGCTCAAGAAATATCCTTTGTGAGAGACGAGATGTAATGTACAGCACCCAGTTACTGTAATCTTACCTGGAGACATGTATTTTTGTTAACCGTTCTGGTTTTTTACGAATTTTTTTAACCCACTTATCATATTTACTATGTAAATAACGCAGTACAACCTCAATATTTTTGGTACAAATAAAGTTTTTCTTTGTACTCTGTGTTCCTGTCATTGTTTATATGGTGTACTTAGAGTAAATGCATTTGAAGGACATTACATACGTCTTTGCTTAAAAGCATGTTTACTAAGTAATCTCTGGGGAAATTAGTCTTGAGGTTAAATGAGAGGACAGTTTCATACATACCATGCTCCATTTGAACTCAGAAGTCGGAATTTCCAAGTTCCTAGTCCAAAATCACCTGATCAGTTCAGACAGAAAAGTCAGGGATTTTGACCAGAGAATTAAAGAGGGCTACGCCCTTCCTCCACAGGGGTGAAGGCTGACATTTTATACTTTTCATTAGCATTTGTCTTATTTGTAGCTCATTAAATCGGTCAAACACACAGTACTGTCCAAAAGTTATCTGTGGACTCGTTGCTGTGGTGTTTGTATGTGCAAAATACCGTGTAATGCGTTATCAACTGATATTGCTAACAATGGCTAACAATGAACCTAGCTAGCAGGATTTTTTGCTTAGCCAGATAACTTGTCAGATTTAAGGTAGCCTGGGCTAAATGGAGGTGAACGAAGATAAAGGCCATTTAAACTAGGGTACCTTAAATCTGATAAGTTATCCGGCTAAGCAAGAAATCCTGCTGGTTGAAACAGGCCCCTGGTGTTGCTAATGGCTTTCCGACTTGTTGTACTGGAACGTGGTTAACTCGGGCGTGACGTCATTCCCAGCATCCGTCCCCAGAGATGAGGAGGAGAGCTTCAAACGACTGGGGCACTGTGAGGTGGGGGGAAGTTCATTACTGCCAGCCCAGCTCCAACCCCAAGAGGTGGTGGGGGCTGGGGGAGTTGGTGAGTGAGGCCCCTCTGAGGAGCCAGGCCTGGTCAACTGGCTGACCTTCATATGACCTCAGTGTGGTTCCCTTAGTCTTTCTGTCAGGAGCAGGTACTGCTGCAAGACTGCAGACACACTGCGGCTGGCGGCTGAAATTCCTGTGGGGTCTCGCCCTCTTTTTACACCCCATGTCTCGCTACCCCGTCACTCCTCCTCCCAGTATTTGTTTACGGCAAATAACAGGCACTCAGGTATCATGGAAGATAAAATAGCCTGAGGAAGGAACGTCTCATATAACGGCAGCATTAATTGCATTTAATTACATGGGCACAGAATTAGACACGTGGTGATCCGCACATGGCGGCAACAGGGTGAACGCCTTTAATTCATTAGCCCTGAGGCCGCCTCTAACGACGGCAGCTTTTTATATCTCGGGCAATGAGGGAAAGGCATCCGGTGAATCGCTGAATCTCCAAGGGGCGAGCAACGTGCCCGTCATCACGAAAGCGCACTTCACTACTGCTCCGCACGTCGGGCCCAGGTTGCCGTAGCGATGCCGTGCGAGATTCAGATGGATGTTTATAAAACAATGA
This sequence comes from Petrocephalus schoutedeni, assembly GCA_026780765.1. Taxonomy (NCBI): domain Eukaryota; kingdom Metazoa; phylum Chordata; class Actinopteri; order Osteoglossiformes; family Mormyridae; genus Petrocephalus; species Petrocephalus schoutedeni. The sequence goes on from JAODKL010000118.1 coordinate 23,263,516, forward strand.
TGCAGAGTAGATAGCAGTGTGTCCACACAGAGCAGTGTGTCAAACCCCTATAAC
>JAODKL010000118.1:23318459-23335211 GCA_026780765.1 Petrocephalus schoutedeni
CCCAATAATCATGTCTCCCCCTAAATGGGTGAGGACCTCAACCCCCCCAATGTTCAAACCAAAGTTACGCCCTTGTTCATGGGATTAGGGTTATGCACATAGAAATGAATAGCGAGTCCCCACAAAGATATGAATATAAACACAGAGTGTGTGTGTGTGTTTCCACCAAGTGGCACTATACCCGGACTACGAGATTTTGTAACAGTCCCATGCTTGAGTTGGTTGGCTGCCAAAGGCAGCGTGCCCAGGTGCGTTTTGACTGTGAACCCCCCTCCCTCCCGTAAAAATGAAAACACAAAAGGTTTTTTTTTTTTGCCAGCGACTTCCTTCGCAAAACAGAGCGGGCCGACGAGCAACGAAAGCAGCTTCACATTAAAGCAGGGGGGCGGTCTAGATGTGACTCAGACGTCTCTGATATTTGGCTGTGAAAATCATTTGAACCCCCCACCCGCCCCCCCCAGCTAGTTGCACTAGCATAAAGCGGTAAGTCAAAGTGCAGCAGCAAGCAAAGTGTGGCATTTCGGAAGCCATACGGCGGAGGCGAGCCGCGGAGGCCCCGGGGCCCGCCCCTCTCTCCCCTCGCGGGAACCCATTGGCCCCAGGACTGAACTCAGGTCAGCACTCTGCAGTCACCTCACCCACCGTGGCACTGCAGTCTGACATTGGCAGGGCTGCGGGGGCTGGAAAGGACGGGGTCTATCGGAATGCAAGCCTGAATTTACATTAGCCCCCCCCCCAATTTTAGGAAGGAGGGTTAGGACCTAGTTGACTGGGAAATGGGAAGCCCGGAGCGGGGTCTGATAATACCAAGGACAGTACCTGAGGAATCAAAAACACAGGGTCCCTCAGCTGAATTTAAAACACCAGAACAAAGATTCCCGACAGCAATAGTGATTTCTGTGCTGGACATTGCGTGGGAAAAGCCCAGGAGCACCACTGCAGGGCACAAACCACCCAAGTGTGTGTCTGGCTGCTTCATCCTCCAGGCCTCTGAAAAATCACACAATACAAAGAGGCCCCAGCTTATTACCACCTCTGTCAGTCTCATCCCCATTCCTGTACCATCTCCAAAGCAGTGTGATCATCTTAACTGCTTAACTATCGTCTGATCTGACCTCCTTGCCTACATCATCTACATACACGTGTGAATTTGGTTGGCATTATTTGGAGAGTCATAAAAGGATTCCTAGAAACACAGACTCTGTTACAAGCTGCTATTGTTTTTTTAAGAGACTTCTTTTTACCAGCTATATTCTGCCTGTCTAGAACGACTGCTTACTCTGCGTAACTAAAATCCCAGCTAGTGCCAAATGTCTGGGAAATGAGGCAGCCATGAGCGGTGTGACAGACCCTCAATTCCACACACGGGTGAGCGGGAGAGCACGTTGGAGCGAGGGATGATGGGAAATTGGGTGGAGAAGGAGGGGCTGAGAGGACTGAGGGGACCAGAGCCAAGAGCGAGACCCTTATTGAGATGCAGTGAGAGTGTGAGGTGAGCATTGCTGTCGCCATGGAAACAGGCTCTGCGCATCAATCTGCTGATGCGATTCCCGAAATCTTGCCAAGGGAGAAAATCAAAGCATCAAGTACTTATGAACAGCTGTAACTCAGTGTACCTTATTGCCCGGTCGGGGTCTGTCTCAAACCTCCTTCACAGGGGCAACCTCATGTAAAGTCTTATCTGGCACTCTGGGGTCTCTGGCTGGTATTTTGGGGGGACCAGTGCAATTGGAATGATGGGGTGTCCTTGGTAGTCCACCATGGGAAAAACTTTCACAAACTTTGAAGGGAGCTTTGAGCAGGAAAGACTGTTACAATTTGCCGTCACTGCGAGCAGGAGCAACATGGCGTCAGGGTCATTCATTAACCCCTATCCCGTGTTTGGGGTAAATCTAACCCCAGAGCATCATTAAACGGTAGGCAAATTTCACATGGGGAAATTATCACGGGAAAAGGGTTAAATGAGATGAGAATGTTGGGCGCATTCCAAATCATTTCCTGGAGCTACAATCCCCTGCCCTGCTCGAGGTAAAAACAATTGGCATCACAGGACACAGAAATTATTTCCACTAAATTCCAGTTCTAAGAGGGTGTCTTGGTATGCTAAATATTCTATCCATCCATTTTCCATACCTAGTCATCCTGTTGGGGGTCTGGAGCCTATCCTGGAAATGTTGAGCACAGAGCAGGGAATAACACAGGATCGGGCAGCTTCACCATGCACACCTCCAGACCCAAAGCAGAGACTCGCACCCCAGTCCCGGTGGGGTGAGACAACAGTGCTAGCCACTGCGCTACCATGCCGCCCCCAAAATGCTCAGTATGGCAGATATATAACAGGTAGCATTTTATTAAAAGATAAGCATTACAAAGACATTTGATCATAATTGATGTAGTACAAGTTAAGATAATTTATCAGCTTACTCTCATTTTTTCATTACCCAAAAGCCACAGTCATGGCTCCTGATTTCTTCCATTAAAGAAAGTCCAACTGTGTATGTGTTGAAACTGTGAGACAGGTGCTTTAGCGCGTGGAAGTTAGATTAGGCTAGATTTTTAAAAAGTTGGGGTCAGGCAGTGGCAAGGAATCCCTGATGAGAAAATTTGTCGAACAGGGTGATTGCCAGGTTTGGACTTATGTGTGAAATTGCACAGAACGACCTGTAGGGGTCATGAGGGAGCAGAGGGACGCCATACTTTCAAATATGATGGCTTTTGTCATTTTCTCCCACAGCGGGCTTCCATGTGGCATCCATGTGCAGACATGTGCATTTACAGACATTCCTGCCCCAACTACATCACACCTGCAGCACACATTTTCAGCGTCCTTGGCGAGATATTTAGGCCTGACAGATGTAACGTTAGCTATGTGAAATTTGAACAGGTAATGACAATTTGATGTGAATAAAGTATACACTCGATGAATAAAGTATATACTCAATGAATAAAGTATATACTCATTGAATAAATAAAAATGACTTATTATTTTAATGTGGGCAGCAGTGTGTAGCTCAGTAGGTTGTGAGGCTGTGCTCATGATCAGGAGATTCCTGCTTCAGACTCCAGCTTCAGACCCCAGCTTCAGAGTGATGTCACTGTTGGGGCCCCAAGCAAGGCCCTTAACCACCAACTGCTCCAGGTACTGGCTGAAATATATGTTGCTTTCGGTAAAAGCATCCAGCTTCTAGTCCAGCCACCTCACAACTAGACTACTTCAACTCTCTACTAGCAGGTCCACCAGCTTGTACTATCAGGCCATCAATCTCACCAGCACAACTTGCTATTTCCCTTGCAGAAGTATATGCTAAATATGTAAATGTAAGTACATAAAGCACAGCAAAACCTTTGGGACATTTGTTTAATGTGTGCATGTCAATTTAAGGCACCAGTGCTTGTATAGCACATGCATGTGGGATGAGCTTACTGATCAGCCCTGTGTGTAGCTGCACTTCACCACCATGCACACCTCTTCTCCTTTGCCTCCTACAAACATATTGGCTGGAAACAATAGCATTTAGCATCTGTATTTATACACAGCGGGGATATTTTCTGGGGAGAGCGCATTACTGACAGTACTTCCTAGAGCTGATCTGAAATCAGCCCCTCCGGCCAAGGCTCAATAATCAACTACTGAACATCCTGGCTGTTTAAACTCCAGAGAGCAAGGAATTATAATGTACTCCTGTACAAGAGAGTACATGTTTTTGGCAGTGCGGCCCGTGTTTCTGCCGACCCAAAAACAGTTGTGGGAAGAGTGATTTCACAAAAATAACTGGATTGTCTGTTGGTCTCTAATGGTCTCAGCCTCATGTCTGACATGTATTTATAAAATGGGTTATGGGGTTACATCTTAATATCCAGTTGCTATATAAAGCTCACATACATTAGAGGATTGGAGGTGTCCATGCCTCGCTGGTTCCCAATCAACACCCCACATGGACCTAAAAGTCACAGACATAAACAGCACAGACTGGGCACCCAGCAGCACAGCAACACTGCCAAACTGGGCACTGAGCAACTCTGAAATCCCAGCGAGGCACATCCATAAAGGTCTCCTCAAGCTCTTTGGGACCTCAAGGAAGACAGGAGAGGTGAGGGGTCCATAGAATGTGTACAGGACAAGTGTGTGTGTGAGACACATTTATTACTATTGCCGTTATCGTTTTAATGGCTCTTGAGGGGTCAGGATGGAGCTGTAATTTCTGCTCACTTTTCTACCTCGTCAAAGAAATCTAAGACTAGACACTAACATGATTCCTCATCCAAGAATTATACATTTAAAATCAAGCAAATGACACGCTCGTTTGTATTCCTGTCTTAGTGAGGACCCTCTATTCATTTCCATGGGAAAAAACCTAATGCCAATAACAACGCCCTAAACCCCCAAACAGCCCTAACCTTAACCACAAGTAACCAAGCAAAATACAAGACTTTTGGTCTTTCTGCTTTTTTGATTTCATTCACAGATTTTTATAAAATGGAGTCTGAAGTAAGACCAAATAAATTACCTCATTAGTCACATTTCTTGAAGATTTGCTATACTTCTTTGGTCCTCACAAGTATAGAAAAACCTGTACACACACACACACACACACATACGTCCCCATACATGCAAGCTTACAAAAGCTCTCACACGCACACGACCATAATGGTCAAACACACAAATGACAGACACTGGCTGCTCGTGCCTGTTTTGCTAATCCCCCCTTAGCATGAGCTCAGCGTTTCAAACTGCTGCCATGACCTCACTTCAGGAACATGTCAGAGAGGGAGCACACTGCCCAGTATCTGGGCCTCCGCACAGCCAGCACCATTTCAGCTTGGACTGGGCTGAACCCGCGCTGTCCAAAACCACAACACAGGGCCACATCACATCGTTTGCGCTCTTTGCTGTTGCCATGGTGCTACAGACCGGTCCCGGTCCTCCAGGACACACAGGCCTCTAAGGTAACCTCGCTTCTTGTTGGGGTAATTATAGGCCACTGTTAGCATGCAGCATGTATTTCTGAAATTAACTCAGTGGACTCGTTGTTCCAGTTCCTGCATGACTGGCGAAGGATAAATCATCGAGTAGCATGACTCGTCAGGGCAAGCTTGTAGCCTGAAGATTACGGGCTGAAATACTGAGTGCAGATCGTGTTCTTGTTCCTTTGAGAAATGTCCCTCAGGCCCCCTTATGACCCAGTACTGGTGAAGAGATGTATGTCGAATGCATGTATGAATAAAAGGCGTATGCATGGTTAGAAGTTCCTCAGCGTCAGCCAGACATCTACAAAACATAAAATACGCAGTAATAAGCAGCACCCCATGCATCAGTTAATTTGTCAGTGGCCCATCCCCCATCCCACTGGAGTTGTTGAGATTGGTTCACCAGCTTTGTAGGAGGCCCCTCCCCCCCCCCCCCCACATGGTAAGAACTCTGAATGGCGATGAGACCCAGAGCCTCAATCCACCTGGCATCCAGCCAAGCATCAAGCCCAGGTTTCACTCTGCTGATGGCAGTGGGGGAGGGGGCTTACACAGCGATCACCAGGGGATGAGGGAGTAAAGGGCGGTTTCCATGGTAACTAGAGAGGATGCCCCCTCCAAGGTACCACCACAATGTCAACCATCAGTTATCGACCAAAGGGGGCCTTCGGCGGTCACATGAAAGAAACGAGAAGATGCAATCACGCAGCCCCAGTGAGGACCACAGGCATCCTTGCCAATAGTGGTTATTAAACTCACACTTCAGCAAGTCCATGTACTCAACCCACCACAAATGCAAATAACAAACAGGCTTCACCTTTGCCCATCAAAAAAGGTGTCAACTGCGGGCAAAAAAAATCACAGAAGATGTAGCTGAGTTTAAGTCTGTGGAGTTTAGAGGCGAACAAAGGAGATGGGGGGCGGATCATGTGCTGGGGGAGGCGTCATCCTGCAGCCTGGAACAGGGAGTATTAGTGGAGAGCACGTCCAGCTGGGTTCAGGCTTGAGCTGAGAGGAACCTTCCTTCAGTGGCCAGTTAGGTGGCATTAACCTGGGAGGGGCAACTCTGCAACATGAAACAGGAACTCTCATCCATGCATGGCCAGGAGCATCTGACTGGGATGTGGCGAGGATGCACAGAGGAAGTGCAGGCGCAGATTCACGCAGTGGCCACTTTATTAGGCACACTTACCTAACACTATCCTCATTTGGCACTGACTCAGTAAGGCGTAGGACAGAGGCGAGGACTCGGGTCACTGACTCGGAACTCGAATCGGACTCAAGTCACACATTTGATGACTTTTGACTCGACTCAGCAAGACTGATGGAAAGACTTGGATTTGACTTGGACTTGAGGGCAGATGATTTGAGACTTGGACCCTATGACTCAGAATCAGGTTTATTGGCCAAGTGTGTGTGTGTGTTGCACACGCAGGGAGTTTGTTTCCTGCAGTCGGTGTCTCTCTGGTACATTGCAATACAACAGAACAAAACAGCACAAATTAAATACAATATAAAGACATCTTATAGAATCAAGAAGTCTTGAAGTTATAGTCCCCCATCTGGAAACCATAACATTAATATTATCGTTGCAGCGAATATTAATTCTATGCTGTCTTTATTTGGCTGAAAACAATGTCTCCTGAGATAGTTAGTTGGAAAGATCCAGCTCTCTCACATACATACGTATGTAAAAACTGTGTGAGGACAACGGTGAAAAAGTGGAGATTCTTTTTCAAACCTCGCTCTTCTTATGAAGGACTTGACCTATAACACACTGTATTTTTGCTGTAGCAAAGTTTTAATCACTAGGGGTAAAAAAAACTTGACATAAGTAAGGAATCGAGTTACACGACTCACAATTTGACTTTTGTAACTCGACACCAAACATTTTGGAAAGACTTGGACTCGAGGGCACCTTACTTAGAATTAGACTCAGATTTGCAATGTAACAAAACCAGACTGGTAAGTCTGCGATGAAGCGGTGCTCGTTCGCAAAAAAAAATTTAAGTACCACGCTGCCACCCTCTGGCAATCGCAGGTAACGCATGTACAATTAAGGCTGTGAAGCAGAATGCACCCAGCAGATTTCAGCTTCTGATATGCCCAAAGATATGCCCATCCAGAAGCAAAAAATCTGTAAATTTAGCCTGGAAGAAAATACCCAAGTTTGACCACAGTGCAGTTTGTCCTACACTGTGGAACAGAGATTAATCTTACATAACTGAAAACAATCTCACCATCCCATTGGGTCCTATAGCCCTTTCTGACAATCTGGCAGGTAAAATCAAGGATGTTGCTATTTTACCTGGCCTATTCTTGCCATGTTTTGATGGGTGATTGACAGTAGATGGCGCATTTGCAGAATGATTGATACAGATGCTGACATTTGTGGCCCTCACATGGCATAGGCATAAGAATGTCATCTCCAGCAGGGAAAGGCCAGCCGGATGCGGGCTGAGTCTGTGGTATGGCCAAAGGGAGCCCATGCCCAACTCCCCTCATAGCTTCCAGCTCAGGACCCAGTCCCCTCCACAGAATCCCTCCTTGTATATCCATCACAACTAAGACTGTCCTCCTGGGTCGTACACATAAATGAGCGCATGAGTGGGCTGGTGGTCCACACAGAGCCAATAGTGATTACTGCCCTCTGGGTTGGGCAAAGGGGCCTTCTCAAGCAGTGGGCACGGTGACTGGCTGGCACATCTGTGCGGCAGGGTAGCTGTCTGAAGTGGCTTGGCAAGCCTGGGGCTGATATGAAATCTAAGGGGGGGGGGCAGCCCTTGTATTCATAAACACCGGTACATACATGCCTATCATGCTGTGGTCAGAAGAGTATTTGCAATGGTAAAAGTTATATTTACAGGCAGACAGACAGACCCATAGACAGACTGATATACCAATCAATAGACAGATAGACAGACAGATAGATAGATACATACATACATACATATCCATTGTATCCATGGTTGTGTGTGGCTGGTAATATCTGGCAGTTCCACTGTGCCGCCACATTCAGGCTAATTAAAAGGAAACATGTTTAGCAGAGACCAACAGCTGTCGCCTCTCATGGACTATAAATGTTTGGCACACCCCCACACCGCCTGGGACCCAGAGGCTGTGATGTCACATCCACTTCCCGTATCCCATTACCACCCACATGCGGTGACCCCTCACAGCACTCAGGCACGGCACAGGCTCAGGAACACAGGGAAGGGCGCTAAGGTGCGTGCACAGGAATGGTGCTGGGCTCGAGAAGCTGCCAATAGGAGCGCAGAGGGGGCGGAGCCTTGGGCTCGAGAAGCTGCCAATATGAGTGCAGTGGGGGCGGAGCCTTGGGCTAGAGAAGGTGCCAATATGAGCGCAGTGGGGGCGGAGCCTTGGGGACAATGCTGACAGAAGTGAACAGGAAATCAGGGAGGTTTCTATAAGGAACTATGTGTTCCGATTGATCAGGGGCTTTCACCCATCTTCCTGACCAGCCTTAGACGAGCTCGGCAGAGAATCATGTGACCCGGTCACAGGTTACTCTGATCAGGGGCGCCCATGTCGTACCACGACGTCAGGAAGTTCAAGCACTTTTCCCAAAACCAGAAATAAAGATACAAGCCACACACACCCAATTACACAATTCAAAAATTCATTGGCGAGATGGAAGAACTCCCGAAAAGAAAACAGAGAAACAGAGCGAAAGAGGGAAAAAAGATCTCTGCTAGAGACAAGGCCAAGGGAAAGGGCAATACAACTGCTCAGAACAGCAGGATGGAAAAAAATCACAGAAGCACATAGCTGCATGTATTTGTCTGCAGGCTGTATCACGCAGGCCGCAGTCACGCAGGCCGTAATCACGCAGGCCGTAATCACTAGCAAGTTGTGAAATTATGATTTTTTTGTCTAGAAACCAGGGTCAGCATGTTTTGGGGGTAGTGGTGGCCTAATGGTCAAGGAAGGGTGGTTGTGATTGGAAGGTTGCTGTTTTGAATCCCTGCCCAGTAAGCAGTGCTCTCCGGATGCTACACAATAGCTGCCCACTGCTATGTCGTGATGTCACACATGCATTGGACGCATTTTATTGCGGTGGGTCAACACTGACAAATGATCACTTTCACTTTTTTTTCCCCTGTTGGTGAGACACGACTCCTAAGGCCACGGCTCCTCAAAATGCTGCAGGCCAGATCACTTCCTGGTGAACAACACACAACAATGTCAATGTCACTCAGCCGAGACGTCACGGATGCCTGCCACACGCCTAGTGACTCCCTCCTCCCTGCACGATACCCCCTAACAGGGGAGCGTCACACAAGCACAGAGTCCCCATTCTTTCGGCCGGGCCCCCACACTCCCCTGCGGCCTCGTGCACCCGACGCGTCACCCCTGGGACGTGGCAGGCGGGCCCCCAAGCTTCTCCTCCTCTTATAGGAACGCAGGGATGTGGAAAAGCACAGGCCGCGACACTGTGCCGCAGCGATGAAGCACACGGGGGATGGTCAACCCCCGGGAGCCAGTGGAGGGACCCAAACGAGGACAGTATGTGACACCAGGTGCCCCGGGTCAGTCATGCAATCCGGATGTGTTGCTGACTCCAGCCCACTGGTCCCCTTGGCTTCTGGGGGATGGATGGCAAGACTCTCAATGTTGGGGAGGCAGCTGTCTCCCTGTCACCTTGGTGATCTAGGCACCGTGCTTCTGACCAGTGGTCCACATCTCCATCTCCACACCGTGACGCCTGCTTCTGCTGAATCGTCACAATGTCACACCGGCACGCACATCCACACCCTCTCAGTGTTAGGACAGTGACCCCGCTGATCTGGCTAAATTAGGCATCTGTCATTAATAATCTCTTCAATTGTTCCCTGTGTGGCACACTCTATATACAGCATTGAACATTTACACTTCTATATTTTATGCAATACACATTCCGTGGACATATTTCTTTTTTACACAGCCTTTGTGAAATTTGTGAAATTTCAGATTTTATGCAACCAGAGTATTAATTTCAACTATGCTCATTATTTATTTTGCTTTTGCGTTTGGTCAGCCGAAAGGTCACATTACAGACAGAAAAATGTCTGAAATAATTTATCTTGATTTCTGGCTCCACCTGACAAAAAAAATCCTCAGTTTCAATACGGCTGCGATGACTGTTAACGCACAGTACGCAGGAAATCCCGGGATGAACCGCACCATTCCCTATAGCATCATGACCACATCATAAAGCAACCTTTGGACTGATTTACATATAATTCCTAACGATTCAATAATTCTTGTAACAGGATTAAGTGAGGAGTCCTTTGAAAATGAGCGATTGGGTGCGTTACTGTAGATCTCCGCCTCTGCGAGGTGCTTCGCAGGCACGGCGCCATGCGAGTGCTTTCGGCAAGGCGGTGAAACCCCAGGCTTCTCCCCACACGCATCTTCCACAAAGAGAAAGGTGAATACCGGAAAGGGAGTGGTTCCCGGTAGCCAGAGAAGGGATCGCCGCTACTGACCCTCCAGCAGCCCTATATCGCTATCGGACCCCGCTCGGCGTCTCCGTGTGACCTCTGCCCGGGGGTCCCAGCCCACCCCGCCCCGTACCCGGACGGCGCTTAATCCTAAGGGACTCTGTCCTTATTAAAGACATCAGTTATAAAAATACATATGCCTGGAATCCAGGAGCCTGAATATTAACCCTCGGTCGCTTATAGTTCACTGCACGCTTCTATGTTCAAGCCAAATACACCATATCGAATAAATGAAAATCATCAGCATCGTTTACCATCCCAGTGCCCTATAAATACACGAAGGCCATCCAAGTGGATGGATGGAGGAATAGACAGATAGACAGACAGATAGCTGGCCGGGCGACAGGAGCACTGGAGGACGGGTCTGCGTGGCCCTTTTTGACAGGCGCATTGTCGCGAAGCGCATGCCTCGTCCGGCGCGCAAATGGGCATAATCGCTTTTGCATTAGACCTTACGAAACGCACCCCGCCTCTGGCAATAGTCCTACTAGAGAACTGTCATGCTCATTTATTTTAATGCGACCCAGGATTTGCATCTGTCGTTTAGCGCGCAAGGAAACAGCGATATACCTCTGCACTCTCGCAATTACATAAGTCAGCGCCTCGCCCGGCTCGCTTCAGATTATAACAATCAACCTAAAGCGGCGAAACAGCAGAAGTATACGGCGGTGTGGCCGCAATGCAACTTCAAGACAAATCGAGGTACATTGTGACGGATGTCTCATCAGCGGACGGCCGTACCTGTGTATCCAGCATCATCATCATCCCGGACTCATATCCCCGCGCCGGGCTCCCTGCTGGCGCGTACCGCGGCGTGCCGACGTCCCCTCTTATAACCGGCCTGCGCGCATCGTGAGCGGTAGATCCGAAAACGCACGGGCAGCCTTCTGGGGACGCGTCGGGTTCCTGTTAAACGTTCCGAGTCTGTCCAAGAACTGCGCGGCACTGGGCGATCTTCAGGCAATGGCAGCTGCATCCAGTTGTATGTCATCAATCCCACATATGCCGGACATCAATCAGTAACAAAAATATGTTATATGAGAGGAAACGATCATTTCCCTTCCCCCAAAAACTATAAGATCTCGTACTTGCTAACGAAAACACGATAGCTCTTTTTTTTTTTTTACAAAGAGAGGGTCGCTATACATATGGAATCCATTTAAATAGATAAGCCGACCATGCCGTAATCCCTGGCGATACGGAGGGAAGGGTTGTTGATTTAAAAAAAGTCAAATGAAGAGACCGAACCAATGTATTTCAACGTTTAAAAGACGGGGGCGAATAATAAAAGACAGAAAGTGTCATTTCTGCGCCCAAGACCATGCGGGTACGTAATGGAGGAATCCCGTCACCTTACGCGCGATTGTAATCGAGGGTCATTTTAGCAACTTTAAACATTAATGACCTTTTAAAATGCAGACTCTTCCTTTGATTCCAGAGAGTAAAAAAAAAAAATCCATATTGAATACTCATCATCATCATCGATCCCAAAATGAAAAAGACCACTTCTCAGAATCTGGACCATACTCGTCTTCACTGATATCTAGGCGAGACAGGTGTGAAGTCCTTTTGGCCCGAGAATATGTTTCATTTATTTAGTCACAAACTAATGGCATGTTATGAAAACAAATCACAGCGGGGCTTTTTACGGAGAAATGTCACTGTGGCTGCCATGAAGCAGACGGCACCCACAGACTGCTTTCTTCAGAATCTCACGATGGGCAAAAAATGCCTGCAATAGGCCCTGCATCCGTTTTTAAGTGTCGTTTTATTACACCCGACTCCTGAAAAAAATAACACAAAGGCTCAATCAAAATGTTACGTTTTCTATGAGAGTCGCTCCGAAAAAACAGATTTCTGGGTCGTCTCCCATTTCAATTCAACATCTCCTTTCTTTCTTGTCAGCGATTATTGATTAAAATGTTGCACTCGCTCCCATCTCCTATATTGCCGTTGTAGACATGTTTGCTCAATTTCACCGCTCCAAAAAAAAACGACCGTTTTCTTACGGTATCGTTTCTATAAATATCTCAGTTTTCTCTCAAAATATTCTCCAGTGACAAAATGGACGATCCCACATATGTCTCGTTGTCTATAAAATAATGTTCTGCTTCACGCGTGCGTTTTCCAGAAAATGTGCGATCCATGCCTGCCGGTCATCTTTAACATCTGCCGTCTTCAGGTGTTGGTTGCTGCTTGAGAAATAAAACTAAAAAAAAAAAAACCTTGGGAAATAGCAAGGTTGAAGCGGAGGTCCAGCCCGCAGAGGGACAAAGCGTTTAAAATAGGCGAAGAGAAGATCGCGGAGACGACGGGGAAAAACAAAACGACATCAGAAATATAAAAAAAAAGCACAAAGAAAATAATCAAGTAAGGAATCGGAGACGGATCAGCCCTCGGCAGCCCTCGGGGATGTTGTTGGGCCCGAGCGGGTGGGCGATGTGAGCCGATCGCTGCTCTCGGTGCGAAGGCAGCAGAGAAGCCGCCCCCTCTCGGCGTCTCGGCTTTCTGGATGCTCCCCGATCACCACCCCGGACGGGACTGCCATTAAGTCGCCCCCCCCCGACCGAAGGGTTCCCAGGGAGATGGAGGGGAGGCAGAATGAGTGTTGCACAACTGCGGATTTGACCTGACTTTAAAACTAAAGGTTCGCATATGACAAAGCTAGCCCTCTCGGTTACTGAGAAAAAGGCAAAAGAGCAAAGGCGTGTTAGTGCGTGTGTTATATTTGATTGTTATTATGTAATCGCACTTAAATGCACATGGAAACAAAACATATTGAGGCCATGCGAAGGAGATGGAGTTTTGCAGGGCAAACGCGGCCGTGTTATAAAGCACAGCGGTAAATTCTGCGGCCGGGCAGAGGTGGCCCCTCGGCTCCCGTGTCACTCCCTCGTGTTAAATCCGAGCCAAACGTTCCCACGCTCAGCACAGGCAATGGCGGAAAGTACAATTAAGCCACTTGTTAAAGTGATCGATACAGGTTGACTCTCTCATTTTGTACTCCACATTAAACGTGCCGGCTCGGCCCGGACATGATAGCCCGAAGCTGTGGAAATAGCCCGGCCCTGAATAACTAAGGCGCACCGGACACCCATGAGCGCACGGCCGCCCCCCCCGTAGGACCGCCCCCTCACCCGTAGGACCGCCCCCTAGGAGATGTTCACGTGAAGGCGACAAGACGCCTTATTATGCGCCCCTGCCTTATTTCCCACAGTCCACTCCCTCATGCATAGAAAGTGAAGCCACTGGGATTATTAAAACGCGGCACCTTACAGCCTACGCTATGTCACAAATGTCAGCCTCATCAACTATTTTTCTTTTAACACCATTACAAAATACAGAGAAAAGCTTATTATTCTGCATGCAAATATAAAGTTATTATTATTACTGAGCAGCTGTCTATTGGACTCCAGCAGATGGGAAACCATGAAGAACTAAGAATTAATTAAATCTTGCATATAGTTTTATTTCAGGCTATCCACCTGCTCAATTTAAACATTAAAGCACATTATATAAAATGGATGTAACACTTTCAGACGTAACAACATATCATTTTGTACAAAACCTACAAATCATTTGTGCAGTGAGGCCTTCATTATGGTTGTCATTAAAATGTCAGTTATGCAGTTAACTAATTACGCAAGTAACTAATTAATGTCCAGGCACCTAAAAACTGCCTCATAAAACTATGGTGGGAAAATGTCCTAAACATACAATTAGAAACTAGAAAATAGTTAGGCCTACAAACTAAAGTAAAACATAAATAACAAATAATAATAATATAATAATTGTAAAAAAGTAACGAGAACAGTTGTTAAAAAAATGTCTAACTTTCTCTAAAAAATGACTAGCCAGGCCAATCAGGATGGGGTGCCACACATTTATTTTGTTTAACGTATTTTCCAGCATTATGATTGTATATGTAGCATGGTTTGTATCTCACAGGCTAGAAAAACACAAAGCTGAAGGTTTTATTTCATAATGACAAATAATGACAAACATCCCAAAATCCCATTAAACAAGACAATGGCTTTTAGGTTGCCAGCAGCCTTTTTAAAAAAGTCACCTTTAAGGCCCGGATTATTTTGTATAAGGTATCGACAATTTTAGACCACACTGTGACATTCTGGCAATTTTGAACCAAACACATAGTGTTGTGCAACATGGTGCTTTGTAAAGTAAATGAATTATTGAACACTTTTGAAAAAAATGTTTAATAGCTGCATTGAAGGTGAAATTACATGCAGTAATGAAAGTTTCAATGGCGGCAGGCCTCTGCTGGATTGGGAGGCGAGGTTGCCATGGAAACAGATATCTGAAGGATATGCATCTTGACTCTGACATACTGCCTGTGCATTTAACATGTCTTATGCCTTAGCATGTTAAAGCAGAGACTGGAGGGGGGGGGTAAGGGCTGATGGAGACAGGAGAGAATTCAGAGAAGGGTTTCTGAAGGAGTACCGGATAAAGGGGGAACATCAGAGTGAGGGACTCTGTGAGAGAGCACTGGAGTGAGAGTTCACTGGGTTCACTGCGAGAGAGAAGGAGGGAGGGAGGGGGGAGCGGAAAAGAGATCGATGAGAGGAGAGAGAGAGAGCCGGATAAAAACAGTCCCGAGGAATAGGAGACAGACTGGAGCCTGAGAAGGGGCATGGGATTCTTCCTGTAACTATGTTAACGAGCCTCGGGGGGGTACAAGGCTGGGGTAGGACACCTCATTTAGCTGTACTTCTGAGCTCCAGAGTTACTCCGCTGTGCTGGTCCAGTACTTAGACCATGAAGCTGAGGGCTGCAGGTTAGTTTAATGTAGGGTAGTGTAGTGTAGAGCAACAGTGCTTTAGGCTCTGCGACAGAGATGCTCTGCCGATGGATTTTCAAGCATCGGGGGGGCATTGCGCCAATTCATGAGTGCTGTCTGGGTAGTTACATTAGTGTTGCAGCTGTGACAGTGGGAGACAATACAACTATGAAAATGTATCTATCACTGTACCAAATATCACCCAATCATTGCACCATCATAAGGTCAGATAACATTAGATCATAACCAGAATATTAGAGGAATGAGCTGCATTTAGCAACAAGTAACGAGTCCATTAAGACTGAAGTACTTTGAATTGCGTTATTTAAATTGAAAAGGTAATTAGTTACATTACCACTAACGGTAGTGGAATTACAGTAATGCATTACAAAGTACCAAGACTGCTCATTGGTTTGCTGCAGCCAAAGCTGAGGGTGTAGTTCAACAGGAAATGGCAAGTTTTGGCTACAGGGAGAGCATTTTAAGCATATTTAATCAAATGAGCAAAATGAACAAACTAGGGCTGCAGGATTCTGGAAATTTTAAGATATCCCTATGTGATTTTTTTGGAGTAAATATTCCGATATTTGGGGGGGGGGGGTTAACTTTTGCTAAAACATTTTTACTCTGTCATAGGAAACAAAACTTAGCAATCATTTTAATGGATTGTTCCTTTTCAATATTATCTAGCGCAGGGGGTGGGCAATCTTATCCACAAAGGGCCGGTGTGTGTTCGGGTTTTCGCTGCAACTCACTAATTAGGTTACTAATTAGAGGACTGATTGGCAGAAGAGTCCTCACACCTGGGTTTGAACAGCTGACCTAAAGGTTATCCAAAAAACCTGCATACACACCGGCCCTTTGCAAATAAGATTGCCCACCCCTGATTTAGCATATGTTTAAAAATCTGTTTAATGTTTACCATTGGTCTTTTTATCCTTGCTATTTGATTGAGAGAAATTCATTTATTTTGAACTCCTTTTTCACTTTATAAATCTCTCAATATTTATTGCAACAAAATCACATTGTGATATTTGATTTTTTTTCAACATGCAGCCCTAGTTGGCCTATATTATGCCAAATACTTTTTCACTCCTTGTCACGCCAGCCACATCTCACTGAATCTGTTATTCCAACCAGATCACAATCAAAGCACGAGTCTCTTCTTTTGTCCACACGTCAATTACAATTAGGCCTACTAATTTTTTTTTAAAAACACATTTGCAAGTCCTGCCCCAAAGTACCAAAAAAGTGCCACATCTGGTTTGGTACTTTTGGTACTTGACCAGAAATCAAAGGAAATGGGAAAGTGCCTAATAGTTAGGGACGATGTTCTAGACCCACTCTGAATGGATCTGCTGACCGTAGGCCACTGGCACTGGGAGGACCCTCTTCATGCCCCACAAGTCAGCCAAACAAAACTCTAGGAAAACATCTTGCTACTCGGCCCATTGCAAAACAAGCGGTGAAACAATACTC
>JAODKL010000118.1:23346116-23360787 GCA_026780765.1 Petrocephalus schoutedeni
GTCACGTCCTCTCTGGAGAGGCCCAGGTTTGCCTTGGCGATGCCTGGCTGAATGATCATCTCCTTCAGGAACTGGGCATACAGCTCTCTGCAGGGGCACGTGAGCACAGCACGTCCATCTCCGAGGGTCAGACCGAGCCCCTCGAGGTAACGGCACCCCGCATTTTCCTGACCGTCATACCTCTGCTTCTTCAGGAAGGCGTCCCATACCGCCCGCTCCAAAGGCAGGTAGTTCAATAACAGCTGAAGGTGATAAAGGCAGGTGGTTATGATGCTCACAGGGAAGTAAATCTCGACCAAACAAGAACCTTGTGTGTAAAAAGCTTCTGAGGAATAAGCACTGAGGTATTTTTGTTTAACAGCATACAAAACTTCAGCCATCCATTTTCTGTAACCGCTCAGCCCGTTTAGGGTCCCGGAGGCTACGGGCACAAGGCAGGGAACAGCCCAACAGTTACTAACTCACTAAGAAATATTATCTCTGTATTCTGTCTGGTTTGTTCACCGAAAGTAGCTCTCAGATATAGTGTACTGTAGTGACCAATACCCCAAAGATGTAATGTGGATACAACTGCAGACAGTCAAGAAGACAAGAGTTTACAATGAGAACTAGCTCTGGGATAATGAACGGGACTCGCCTTCCAGCACAGGGCGCGGATTCCTCCCTCAAAAGGGATTCCTGTGGCAGGAAGACAGACGGGAGTGAAAAACAAGCAGGCAAATCGAGAAAAGGAGGACCAGCAGGAAACCACACGCAGGGGCTTCCTGTCAAATGCGATTCAGTCTCACGTAGGTGGCCCAAACTCAGAAGACACTTAAACATTCACCAAGCGATTTCTGAAAAGCATGACTTAAACAATTGTGTGCAGATTAGACGTAAGTCCCAGTCAATCGCTCACCATTGAAGCAAAGTTTACGGAGTGCCGTTAAATCGATCTTCTCTTCAGTCAAAGCCGCATTGAATTCTTGAATCCTGAATCAAATGGGCAATCAATTAGGATGGGACAGTATCACCATGGGGCATTGGACCTTCTTATGTTTAATACCTTGGAAAAATGCTGGACAACCAAGCAGTTTCCCTAAGACACCATCTTTGTTTGCTCAAAATCAAAGAACATATGAAGGGAACATAGTGGAGGGAGAAGGAATGCATGGAGACTGAAAACATCTGGAGGGCTTAAAACAGACGAGAGCAGGCAAGTTCATAAGCAGTCACCAAGGAAGGTCACAATCCCAGAATGCCTCACTCACACGATGAGAGCCCGGCTGACAGGGCAGAGGAGTTTGATGAATCAGGATGGAGGTGGGCTAAAACATTAGGCTAGGATGTTGTACTGTTGACAGAGGCCTCTAAGCAGGACCCATTCTAGACGGCAGTTTAAGCAGCAAACCTTCTGGCATAAAACTAGCTAATAAATAAGTCAGTTCTGCAGGGACAGCAGACAATTGCACTAGAGGGAAGATAACCCCCCATGGCTGGAATTTCCTTGTTTCATCGGCTGTCAGTCGAACTGAGCTATGCCAGATCAAATTACTGCTGGGGGGGCTGAAGTCCAC
Source organism: Petrocephalus schoutedeni (assembly GCA_026780765.1). NCBI lineage: Eukaryota > Metazoa > Chordata > Actinopteri > Osteoglossiformes > Mormyridae > Petrocephalus > Petrocephalus schoutedeni. The sequence continues at coordinate 23,347,673 of JAODKL010000118.1, forward strand.
CTCAGATGAGCGACATCGAGCCCCTTGGCCACACATGCGGGGGGCTCTGTCCATGGCTGCTGAGATGCAGAGCAGAATCTTTCCAGGTGAAAAGCAAGTCACCCTCATTTTAAAAAAAAATTTAAACTACCACCTGCTCACAAGACTAGGCTGCCGATCTCAGCAAAAGAAACTCAAAATGTAGAGGTCCCTGTTAAAAGGTAGCTTCCTTCTAAAGTTTAAACATTACAGTTGATTACCTTCAGAGCAAATCTGCCTTTTGGTCTTTATACTGTTAACAATTAACTTTAATTTCGACCGAGTTAAACTGCCTATACAATTAGATGGAAACAGAAAATGGGGCGTGAGGGCAAGAGACCAGAGGAAAAAAATTGTACTTTACAAGGTGAGCTGACATCTGTCATGCTGGGCAACGTATTTTAAAATGTGCAGTAGAGCATTAGCAAACGCATTAGAGAATCCACATTCGGGTACAGTGTTATGGAATGCCATAATACTCAAAATGAAATATATAAGTAGTAGAAGAATAAATATTTCAGTAATTAAATGTGTCCTTTTATTTTTAAATAATTCAACAAAATGTACTGCATTTCATAATAATGTTGTGATTTGCAGTACAGTTATTACACATTATTTTACAAAATGCAAATGTGATCACCCAAATAATTCAAATTATATTTCACAAAAAACTGAACTTTTCACATTGATGCTTTTGAAAATGAATGTTTTCCGACCAACTTTTTATTTCATAATGAAGGTGCACTGAAGGTGTCAATCACAACAGTGTTCATTTAATTAGTAATTTAAATATTTATTTGTGTACTACACACACACACACACACACACACACACACACACACACACACACACACACACACTATAGGCACAAACGTTTTGGGACACCTGGCCATTACACCTACAGGAACGTTTATGACATCCCATTCTAAATCCATAGGCATCAGTATGGCGTTGGCCCCCCTTTGCAGGTATAACAGCTGCCACTCTCCTGGGAAGGTTTTCCGCACGATTTTGGAGTGCGTCTTTGGAAATGTTTGCCCATTCACCCAGAAGAGCATTTGGCAGGCACTGATGTTAGATATGAAGGCCTGGCTCACAATCTCCATTTTCGTTCATCTCAAAGGTGTCCGACTGGGTTGAGGTCAGGGCTCTGCGTGGGCCAGCGAAGTTCTTCCACACCAAACTCACCCAACCATGTCTTTATGGACCTTGCTTCGGTCCCTGGGACACAGTCATGCCGGAACAGGGTCTTGGTATGGTGAAGCACTAAGAGTTCCCTTCACTGGAAGCAAGGGCTTCATCCATCGATGTGCCAGACAGAGACGCGTGATCCGTTTCCACTGCTCCAGAGTCCAGTGGCTGTGTGCTTACACCACTGCATCCGACACTGCGCTTGGTGATGTGAGGCTTGCATGCCGCTGCTTAGCCATGGAAGGCCATTCCATGAAGGTCCCAGAGCGTAGGTTTTGTAATGAGGATAATGCCAGAGGAAGGGAGGAACTCTGCAGTTAGACTTTTACGCCTAAGCACTCGGCGACCTTGCCGTCACTTTACAGGGTCTGTCATTTCGTGGCCGAATTTCAGTTGTTCCTAAACATTTCCACTTTGCAATAATACAGCTTACAGACTACAGTTGACAAGACTTAATAATAAAACTTGCTGAAAAAGGTGAAATTCTTATAGAACACCTTATGAACTAGTTTGGCATAATCTTACATCAGAACAATTTCATTAAAGCCAGCAAAACACTGACCAAAACTATGTTTGAAACATTCACACCAAGACTACAGCTCTGGAAAAAATTAAGAGACCACAGCAAAACATTTTATTTCAGTCATTTCTCAGTTTATGGAGATGCTTATGTTTAAAATACAGATTTGTTTTTGCAACTCCAGCCTGGCTTTCCCCTGCTTTTCATTAATGAAGAGCTTCTTCCATGCTTCATGGGACTTCAGACCCATTTCTGGGAGCCTGTTAAGAACTATCCTAGCTGTGCACCTAACTGTGTGCACTTAATGTTTCCCATTCCTACCGAAGGTCACTTGAGGTCCAATTTATGAGGCACTATTGGAGAAGCTGCTGGTCATCTCTGGCGTTAGAAAGTCACTTCCCCCCTCTACCTGGCTGCTTTCTGGTCATTCCCAGTGTCTGCTGCTTCACCTTGTCCTTGTGTACTGCTGTCTTAGAAACTTTCTGGTGAGAATCTGAGTGGATTCGCACCAAGGCATAATGTCAGCAGGAAGACACCCAAGACATCTTAAGTTTTAACTTTAGCTTCCGTCTACACTATGCTCACACTATACTCAGTCACCTTAACTGCATATTGGTCTCCAGAGACTCAGCCAACCATTCAAATCTCAATCAACCATGACCAGGTATAAGACAACACACACACACACACACACACACACCAAAATTGTAAATTATACCAGTGAAAACCTTGATAAGTTTCTTTTGATGCTCAGTTATACATTTCCATTTGGAGTATTATGGCATTTCTTACACTGTAGCACTAGATACAAAATAATACAAATATAACCAAATTGGTACCACTACAATAAAACTACCCTGTGAATGGTTTATAATCAGGTTACTAATTAGGTTGTAACTTTTCAAATCATTAATAGGCAATTATAATGGTGTTGTAAAAGTTTTTTTTGTATTAATAAGTTATTACCATTTATAAAAGTGGCAAAAGGGAGCTCCGTTGTAAGGTGACAACATAACATTTTAAATATTTTTTGTATCTAACCGAAAGTAAATTATTTTCCAAAGCGGCTTATACACAAGTTTATAAAACAGAAGGCATTTTCAGATTTCTGAATTCAATGAGCAAAGAATGCCCCGGCTTTGTTTAGCAAGCCACCGTAATAGAGTTTGGGAGATTAACCACCTGGGCGGTCTTAATTTGCGGTCTAATGAAACAAAGAGTTTATTTCACTGCTCAGTCCCACTACGAGGTAATGCGTCCATAAGACGTCATAATAGTAATAAGGTTAGCATTAAAACACTGCATTCCTTACCAGAAAAGAAAGACTTGATTCAAACTTTAAACCGCAGGTTTCTATACTGACCAGCACAAACAAGTCTCCAAAAGCACTAGGACCATAAAAAAATAACAATAATAATAAAAACTTTCTTGCAATTTATTTATTAACAAAAGAATATTTCCCCCAGATGTCTCTACATACTACATAAATTTCATGTACAAGAAAGAGACAGAAATGGTCCGGATACAACTTGCAAAACCATTGCTTACGTTACAGAATGCGCGTTCATTGCCGTGTTCCGTTTGACCTGAGCGCTGCACAGCCTGCGTTTCTGCCTTCACTCCCATTGTGGCAAAAGGGAAATTCACGCTCTATTCAGATGGGTCCAAGGACTTCACTAGTTCAGCATCTTTCTGTCCAGTTTCCTACCCGTGTTAAGCACACAGCACAGCCGGGTGGCGTTTTCCCCTAGTATTCACTGCGATCTATATATAATGAACAAAAATTTACAAAATTTCCATGGTACATAGAATAATCTAAAATACTGATAATGAACACAAAATCACCAAGAAGGCATTTTTCCTGCAAAATATTAATATTTTATCCAAAATCCACATTCAGTAAAATGACTGAATGCACTTCGCCCCAGTACTTTTGGGCAGATATAAATTATTTTTAACATTAATGAATGGTTCTAAATAAAATCTTTAATAAATTTCTCAATTTCTAAAAATTCTCAAGTTAAAACAGACCTAGATTAAGTATACTAATGCATTTGCTACACGTTATTCAGGCGATCATTTTAAAAAGTTGTGAAGGCAAGTCATTTCCAAATATCTGAGCGCTGACTCAAGACATTTATAGATAATAGAAACAAAACTATGAAAAAGAAATTCGACGAAAAGTTACCAAAAGTCCCCTAAGACTTACCAAAAAGATCACTGTCGTGGAGACAAACATTTATTAGGCCGTAGGCTATGCATCTCCACATGCACCACACTTGCCATCCCACAAAACACTCGGTGCCACTGCAGCCCCCGCCGCGTTACGGAGACTCGGGAGTTCCATCAGCGCGATCGCGGAGCTCCAACAAAACCCACGATGCGAACTAAACGCGCTTCGCACCGGGACGACAAGCGAGCCGCGCGTCCGCACCCGATCCCTGCGGCCCCGTCGCAGACACAAACGCTGTCATCAGGCGCAAGTCGCGATTCAGCGCACCTCCTCACCTGCTTTTGTAGGAACCCGACATGACTGAGCGTCGCGCTTTCTGGGTTTTTTTTTTTTTTTTTGGTCCCTGCAGACCGACCGGAAGTCAGTGTCACAAGAAAAACAATCCGATGGGGGAACTCGGCTGTCCTCATGTAAAGTAGAAGGCGGTGGGAGGGAAATATCAGAATGTACCCGGCACTTCGCCGCGGAGGCTGTTTCCTAAACATATTTATAACTTTAGAAATGAGTCTGGTTTTTTTTTTTTGGCCGCAAACGTCACATCCGCATACACAGTGACGCGGGGCACAGTTACACAACGTCAACGTATTTCAAAGGGGAGAAAAAGTACATATCTTGTACATTTCAATTCGGGGGAAATAATCAAAATCCATTTTCACGGCGAAAAAGCAGTACTTTTATAACGGGATGATACTAAACCAATTCCCAACATGCTACCCAGTTGCAGTTGTGATTAATAACTCCTCGGTCACTAAACAGCATGAGGCGTGTTTGTTTGCCAAAACGCAGGTTTTATTTGGTTCGCTTACTGTAGTGTGTTTTTGCCACCGGTCACGGTGAGCTGGCCAATTAGTTAATTGTGATAACATTTTTTTTTTTTTTAAACTCGCCTTTCCTAGCGCAGGAAGTAATTCCCTGCGCTGGTCTTTAGCAAACGGGAAGTGGCGATTTTATTGTTGACAGCTGAGCGTTACGCGAAACGGAGCAAAAGCAAAAGCCGCACCGCCCGTTTCCAAAGGAGCCGAAGCGGCAGGAGGAGCGGGCGGATCGTGCGGAATCGGCCGGAGCGAGCAGCCGCGGCCGGGGGCCGAGCTGGGGGGGACCGAGTCGCGGACTGTCTTCGTGCGCGGCGCCGTGCCGATGCTGCGCGGGGCTGCGGATCGCGCCGAGCCGCCGCCGCCAGCCCGTAGCAGCTAGCTAGCGGAGCCGGCCGATGCGCCGGGACCGCCGCCTAGCCCGGAACAGGCGCCCCGATCGCGAGGTGAGCCCGGTCCTCGGCCGCCCCGGCTCCCGGGGCTTTTTCCCCCCCGCAGGTGAGGCTGTGCCGGCGGTCGGCGCGGCTGTCATGCCCCCTCGCCTGCGCACGGACGGCGTTAGCCGGACGCCCGTCTTGCCCTAAGTGATCCGAGACCCCGCTGCGTTTGCTTTCTCCCCCGAAGCGGCTCCCCTGCGCCGGCCCGGCCGCCCGCAGACAGACACGGACGGACGGCCACACGCCGGCGCACGATCGCCGTATTCCGTCGCACTCGGACGCCGAGACCCGCATTCCGCCCGGCCGTAGCCTGGGTTCGGGCTCGATCGGTCCGGGAAAGTGAAAGTTTCGCCGGCGCGTCGTGTAACTTTGAACGCGGCTTGCGGGTAATCGGGCGTCTTTTGATCTCATCGTCCTCCTGCTAAATGCAGATAGATTATTATATTATTATTATACCTCCGTGCAACAGACTCCCGAGTCCCAGTGTGTGGCGGCGACGCTTAAACGCCCCGCAGCTCCGTGTGAGGGTTTGTTCGCGCCCCGTATTTACGCCCCCCGTATGCCGCTGTGTTTACAGCCTTTCGCTGCCGCGGTGGCACCCCATGTACAACCAGGCGGTTCTGTTACAAAATGCTAATATAAATTACATGGACATGATCGGCAGTGTAAGGCACGTCCGTCTGGAGATGTTCGGACTTGATCTGCCCACGGTACTCCGGCATATAGACGGATCTGGCTGCCGATCACACAGAGTATTGATCCGGGGGAGACCCGTCCTGAGTGTAGTTCCAGTTAATGGTCAGTCCGACAGAAAGCCGTGTCTTTTTCCCGACACAGATAAGTAGTACCTTCCCTATCATTTTATCAAAGGTGCGTGGATTTGAGAAGCGTGACAATTGCAGTAAAGAAGTGAAAGTTATGTCCCGATGGTCAATGTCCTGATGGTCATTCAGACTGCTGAATAAGCTGGATAATTAACTGGCCGATATTAATTGTAATTAGTGCCTCTGTCCTATGTGTTTTTCTATAAGATATCTGTGGTGAATTCTATGAAATATTTTTCCCAGTCTGCTCTTTTTTTTCCCTCGCTGATTTGAATAGTCCGGCATGGTCCTTGTTGGGTCATAGTGGCTAATGTTTCTGTTTGCCCTGCAGGCTTTGGCCGTCCCTACCTGGGGTGCGACAGAGTTTTAGGCCGTCCACATTTCACCCAGCGTCGGCCGGTCTGCCAATGCCTTCCGAGTGAGGACACATCTTCGCCTATCGACCTCCAGGCCAGCTGCTTGCTCCCCATCATCGACTGTGTGGGGGAGTGGGAGGGAGGGAGGGAGGTGGAGTCACCATGGCGACCAAAGTGGGGGACGACCCAGATTCCCTGATCGCGCTCTCCACGGATTACTGCCTGCGGCACCTGAGCCGGACCATGTGCTGCGCGGGCGAGAAGGGTGGCCTCCGCCTGCGGCCGGACGTCTTCCTGCCCAGCGAGATCTGCGACAAGCTCGTCAACGCGTACGTCTGCGGCTCTGCCCGGCCGTCAGAGAGGGGCGGACCGCAGCAGGTGCTGATGCTCTCCTCTGACTTTGCTCTTCCAGGTATATGGATTTGGTGCACACCGACAGTGACTTTGAGGGCCACGATGGCTTTTTCCTGCTCTTCTCGGACCCTCGGAGTACCAGGCTGTCCCGGGTCCACCTGAGGGAGGACGCTGTGCTGGACCGGGATCTGCAGGCCATCGCAAAGCAGGTGGGCATGTGTTCCGGACCCATCTGCAGATATGACACCAGGGCATCAAATAACAGGCAGATAGTCAGCCTAGGTGCAGAACAGGTGTTTTTCTTATTTATGTTTTCTTGTGCCGGCTTGGGTGAGTATAATGGTGTTTTTTTTTCTCAGCTGCTCAGACCCTTACGCTACACCCACCACTTTTTAAATGAAAAACCTTTTTATCTTTTATTTATCTCTAGACTAGACTAGTCTTCAGCTAATTCACACCTCATCCATCCATCCATCCATCCACTGTCTAACTGCTCATGTTGGTCTCAGGGGGGCTAATTCACATTTGTTACGCTATATTCTTAAGAACATTCTAAGTATGAGTTGATGCCATTCAGCCCAACAGCGGGTAAAGACAGATTAATCTTGTGCTGCCATCATGAGTATTACCGGAATATTTTTTTGTCTGTTCATGATTTGGATCACGTTTCATCTTTGCCTTTTAGATATTTGATGTTTTGACCACATCTTTGTGTAGCAACTCTATAAGACCCAGAATTATGTTTTTTTTTGCCCTGTAACAGCTGCATCATTTTTTAAGTGAGCTCTGTCCAACCCCTCTTTTCTCTTGCCCCTGTCAGGACCTGATTGAGCTGCACCTCACCAACTGCAACAACCTCTCGGCTCGCAGCCTGAGAACGCTCTCTGACTTCCGGCACACCCTGGTCTCGCTCAGCCTCTTTGGCTGCAGCAACATCTTCCACAGGAAGGGGATGGACTTCAGCTTCCTGGGCTTCAGCCGACTGCGGCTGCTCAACCTGGGCTGCCTGCCCCCGGAAGTGGATGTGGAGGCCCTCCTCTCCCCGCTGACCTCCCTCACCGCCCTCGACCTCTCCGGCGTCCTGCTCCCCAGGCCGGCCTTTTTAGCCCAGTGGAGGGAGCGTCTGACCTCATTGGTGCTGTACAACGTCGAGCTGTGCGAAGAGGTGGTCCACACCGTGCTGCAGATGGACCAGCTCCGGTGAGCTGTGTGGCCCGGGAGCCTCCCTGCACATGTCGATATTCTCTCTGGCCTTCTGTTTGCTGGTGGAGTTGTTGCTTGCCATGGAGATGGTCTTTATCATCCTCAGTTAGGCGAGTGATGCAAGACCCCAAAGGGGGTTATGGGCTCTCTGAACCCCCAGAATCTGTTTATATTGTATTACATGAGGCTTTTGAGTAATCATTGGGGAAGTTAGGAGGTAGGGTGCTGGTAGTAGCTGGGTCTCGCCTTTCTCCGCCCGCTGTGGGGGTAACGGCCACACCCTTCCATCCTTGCCCGCTTCTCTCCGTAGGCACCTGGACATCTCGCGAGAGAGCCGACGAAGCGGCAAGTTCAAGCTGACCAGGAAGCTGCTGACGGCCATCATACAGAGCCTCACCCACCTGGTGTCGCTGGACATCTCGGGCCACGTGATGCTGGATAACTGCGCCGTCCCCCCCTTCGAGGAGGCCATGGGACGCCCTAGGTAGGACGCGCTGGGGCTCTGCTTTAGGACACTTTTTATTTCGTTGCCACTCCTGAGAGGAGTCTTGGGTACCTTCAAACCCCCCCCCCCCCAATTACAGGCCTTTGGAGTGTCTTTTTGATGTTAAAGGTTTCTTGGGAGGGTAGGATGAGCCATGCCAAGTCAGGCCAAGTCATGTGACTCTTAAGCTCTCCTTCACTTAGCATTGCATGCTAACACGTGTCTCTCTCCCTGCCTCGGCCTTGTGCAGCACTGATCCCAGTAAGAGTAGCATCTTCCCGCTGCGTGAGCTGAAGAGGCCGCTGCAGTTCCTGGGCCTCTATGACACCACGCTCTGTAACCTGATGCACATCCCTGCCTATAAGGTGAGCTGCGTCCTTCTGCCCCTGTTCCTTCTCCTGCTCCCCTTCCTGGTTGCCACCTTCAACTTATCAGGAACAGGATGGGTCCGTCAGAGTCACTCACTTTACACATGGAAAAAAATTCCTTAAAAAGTGCGTGATGTTAAGGAGATGCAAGCATGTTGGACGTAAATATAATTACAAGTCAGAATAAGTTATGTATCTAAGAACAGTGTGTGCAGAAAAGTATAATCTCTGGCTTGAAATGTTATTATATCGGCTTGTTGTTGGCAGATCTTGGGTTGGGTAGGGCACTATATAAACAGCCGCATTAGCGCCGCGCCTCACCCTCATCCTGCTTCAGGTTACCGGCGGCAAAAATGAGGAGCAGATCTTGAACGCCATTGAGTCCTACACAGAGTTCCGCCCAGAGCTGGCGCATCGAGCCATCAACCAGCTGTTTGACATCGCCAGGATACAGCACTGCGGCCAGCTGCTCCGCGCCCTGCAGGTACGCGGGAGCCCCGCTCTTACCCACAATGCATTGCCCCTTCTGGGTCCTACAGTAGCCTCTCTATACCTCCAAGTATGGTGTGGATTTTGACTTGGACTTTGAAGACGCTGCTTGTGATCATCTGTGCCCATTGCTTCTGGTCCTTCCGTGACTCATATGGAGTCAAAATGATTAGTTCTAGCATTTTCTGGTATCTGGGCAGTTTTATTGAACATTCAGTATGCATAAATTGCCACGTTTTACATTTGGTGCACATCTTTTTGTATCAAAGCCAAGATATGCCCCTAGCAACATCTACATCTAGCAAGCTTCCGTCTCGGGGGATTCGGCAAGTATAAATCCATTCAGCATCCATAAGTGCTTATGCAGGGCAGGGCTGCAGTAAGCTAGGAGCCTATTACAGGAGGCACAGTGCACGAGGTAGGGGGCGTCACAGAGCACGTACGCACTATAGGCCACTTGGAGACTACTTGGTTGGAATGAAACTGGAGTATGCCTGCCCAAACATAGAGAGGTCATGCAAACTCCACCCACAAGGAGCTGGAGGCAGGAACTGAGCTAGACCTGGAGATGTGAGGCTAGCATGCTACTCACTGAGCCACTGTGTTGCTGAGGGTCCACCAATAAAGCAGTTTATTAAACTGAATGAAGCACACGGCAGGCCCTTGTGTTAGCGCCTGGCTAGCATCAGTAGCCCGGCCCTGCCTCACACGCGCGTCTCTCTGTCCCCCGCCTCCCCCAGCTGGTGATCGCGGCCCTGAAGTGCCACAAATACGACAAGAGCATCCAGGTGACGGGCAGCGCCGCCCTCTTCTACCTGACCAACACGGAGTACCGCTGCGACCAGAGCGTCAGGCTGCGCAGGGAGGTGATCCAGGTGGTGCTGAACGGGATGGAGCAGTACCAGGAGGTCACGGTAGGCCCACCAATCATATCGCTGAATGCGTCATGTGACCCGAGAATGGGCGGAAGGATTGGGGCGGTGCTGGTTTAAGAGGGCAGTGGGGAGGAATGAAAACTGGCAACCATGTGGGCTTTAATACAAGGGAAAAGGCGCAATGGGTGTTGGGTTCAGGGGAGGACAGTATGCGGGTTTAGGATAAAAGAGCATAGTGCCATCTGCTGGGCGATATTAATATTCCTGGAAATTGTGTGCCGTCCCTGTGCTTGTCATCCCCAGGTCCAGCGCAACTGCTGCCTGACCCTGTGTAACTTCAGCATCCCCGAGGAGCTGGAGTTCCAGTACCGGCGGGTCAACCAGCTGCTGCTGCGCATCCTGGAGCCGACGCGGCAGGACGAGTCCATCCAGCGCATCGCCGTGCACCTCTGCAACGCCCTGGTCTGCCAGGTGGACAACGACCACAAGGAGGCCGTGGGCAAGATGGGCTTCGTCAAGGCGAGTGCCCCCCGGCGGCCCGCACGCGCAGAGGCTGGCATCGGGCCTCTTCTAAGCACACGGAAAATGCGGGAGGGAGGCTCGCAGTGCTGCGGCCCTTAGTTTATAATCCAGAGGTTTTTGGTTGAAGTCCGGGATGGGGCCCCTGAAGCTGTACCCATAGACTCTGAATATCCAGTAAGATATCCAGCCATATAAAGAGCTAAAGCATTTTCTTTGTATAAGAGAATCATTTCAGTTGAATGTAAATATAGCTGCCAGGCCTGGAAAATGTACGGAGTCAAAGACCTAAATGCTGAGTGTGCGTTTGTGTGTTAGAACCGACTCTGTCCTTCTCCTCTTCCCCTTGGGGTTCATCCGCTTTTCCCTGTCAAACATTTTCATTTTCAGACTATGCTGAACTTGATACAGAAGAAGCTTCTGGATAAACTGGTGAGTCCAGCGTTCTTTTTCTCAGCGTTAAAAAGAACGTCACGCCACGGAGTGTAGGTTGATATTCTGCCAGTTCCGAAGGGCTGGAGATGAAATGGTAGGTTAGGTGTCACATGCATGACCTGTACTGAACTGAGGTGGCAAAATCAGCAGTGAGGCCTTGAGCGCTGCGGGTTTCCCATCCTTCAGGGCTTTCCAGGCCTCAGACAGCTTTGAGTTTTACCTTTCTAAGCTGCCTCACTCTAGTATTTAGTACTGAGAAGCCAAGGTTTTAGTTGGCTTCAACCAAATGGTATTTTCTTTCTGTAATGGAGTTTAGGTCTGTCATGCTTTCTTACAACCTTGTTTAAGTTTACCTGTTTGACACCCTTTGTAGAGCTATGCTAACCACTGCTCAGTATTATATGAATAGGTATGTTATTAGCCATGTTCCTAATGTAAACTTGATGTATAGATAAATACTTTATTCATCCCAAAGGAAATGTAGGCATCCCGTAGCTCGAAAACTCGAACACACAATCATGCACACAATAGTAGAATGACATTCGAGGATTGTGTAGAAACACAGCACTCGTCAATCAGATGATGGCATCCCAAAACCAGTTGCTCTCTGCCCCTCGCCCGCCCCCTCTGTGGGACCGCAGTGCGATCAGGTGATGGAGTTCTCCTGGAGCGCCCTCTGGAACATCACGGACGAGACGCCGGATAACTGTCGCATGTTCCTGGAGCGCAGTGGCATGGCCCTGTTCCTGGAGTGCCTCAAGGTGAGGGCAGGCTGCGCCCCCCCTGACCATCCTATGAGTGTGGGGATCATCAGCAGCAATGCGAGACACTGTAGGACAAGATCCTGGCTCAGGGGTTAGCGCTGTTGCCGCACGCCGCTGTGGTCAGGGGTTCGAATCCCAATGCCAAATGGATTTAATGAGTTAATTGGTATCTCCCCGTAGTGTGTGTCAGTGTGTGCGTTGTTGGACTGGCATCCCATATGGGGCGTCTGGTGCCCAAGGCCCTATTCTTCATAGGATAGGCTTCTTGCTCTATATCGGATAAGCGGTTATGGAAGATGGGATGGAAACCCATATGCATACCATCAGCCTAAACAAAATTCAGTCTGTTTGAAGGATTTCAGTGGTAAAATGTATCTCAAGGTATGGGGAAATATCCCTGAGCCTCAGTTACCTGAGTACGTACTGCAAAGCCGCTGTGCTTTGTCTGGGGAGGCATTCTGTCAGCTACTCACTGTCCGGTGTCTCTGATCTCCCGGGTTAAACGTAGAGCCCGGGAGGTAGATTTGTGGTAGAGCCATCAGTGATGTAGATTGGTGCTTCCTTGCTTTTTCGTTTGACTTCTGCGACATTTATGCCGTTTCTCCAACCTACCTCAGGTTGCTTACCTGTAGTGGACTTTCCTGCTTCCTGAATGACACGCTCTACATTTTTCATTGCTCAGTGTCTTTTGTAAAGTCTGTCAATTCCGTAATTGTCTTTTTGACCTTTCTTTTGGCTAATCTATTAATATACTGCCTAATTTTGGGTCCTCTGCATACTGAGAAGATTAATTAAGAGGTTAGACAGCAGGAAGTACAGTTAGTCCTTTATCTGTGCTCCGTCCATCCATCTATCAATCCATCCATCGATCAGCCCAGTTCTTGTTCAGTGCCGGCAGTCAGGCCCCTGCAGGTCAGCCCCGGAAAGGCCCTGCTGTAGCGTAGGGCGTGGGTCGGCTTCAGGCTTGGTCCGAGCTGACCCCTGAGGCACGTCCCCGCGCCCACCACATCGCTCACGGGCGTCTCCGTCTCCCGCAGGAGTTCCCTGACAAGCAGGAGCTGCACCGCAACATGCTGGGGCTGCTGGGTAACGTGGCCGAGGTGAAGGCCCTGCGGCCGCAGCTGATGACACCGCAGTTCATCACAGTGTTCAGGTGAGAGCCGCTCCCCGCCTCCTCCCGGCCCCGCCCCCCTCCTCCCGGCCCCGCCCCCTCCTCCCGGCCCCGCCCCCCTC
>JAODKL010000118.1:23373849-23391498 GCA_026780765.1 Petrocephalus schoutedeni
TTTAAATGTGCTGTAAATATGTCGGCCTGACCTCAGCTCCCCCAGTACCGTGCCTTTAAATGTGCTGTATATATGTGGGCAGGACCTCAGCTCCCCCAGTACCGTGCCTTTAAATGTGCTGTATATATGTGAGCCTGACCACAGCTCCCCCAGTACCGTGTATTTAAATGTGCTGTGTATATATGTGGGTCTGACCTCAGCTCCCCCAGTACCGTGTATTTAAATGTGCTGTATATATGTGGGTCTGACCACAGCTCCCCCAGTACCGTGCCTTTAAATGTGCTGTATATATGTGGGCAGGACCTCAGCTCCCCCAGTACTCCCCCAGAATGTATGTACAGTTGTCCCTCGTCACTTCGCGCTTCGACTTGCAGCTTCACTCTATCACGGTTTTTTCAAATACAGTCCTGTGCTCATTAAAGTCTATACAGTACTGAATATTCATTAAAAAGATGATTGAGATGATTATCCTTCTAGTTACTGTGTTTATTTGCTACCCCCCCCCAGGCCACGCTTGCAGCACTGGAGGAGAAGCTAGCCCTGTCTCAGTCAGAAGCCCAGCAGGTGAAGGCCTCCATGAAGCAGTATGAGAGCCTGGTGGAGAACTACAAGACCCAGGTGCCAAAGTGTCGTCCCCGGAGGCCATGAGGCACGCAAACACACGCAGACACAGCCCCGCACACACGCTCACACACTCGCTCAGACACAGACCCGCACACACGCTCACACACTCGCTCGGACACAGACCCGCACACACGCTCACACACTCGCTCGGACACTCACATCAGAGCTACAGACATCCCCTTTTAATGCCATTTTTAAATCACAGTGCTGGAATAGCTTTTTATAAAGGTGTCCCTGCAAACAAAACATTTTTTACATTCCACATAACGGGCAAATAATCCCATTATCCAAACTGTTAAATGTATCATACCCATTTTGTATTTAGATTTTTTTCTTCAAGTTTGATTAGACACATTACTCAAGTAAGAAACAGGAAATGTATAAAATTGAAAACACACACTGACACGCAGACAGAGAATCCCAGATGAATAGAAATAAATGAATAAAATAATTTTCTGATTTATTTAATGTGTTCAGTGGGTTGGCACAAGAGCCCCCTCGCTTTGGTCAGAAGGTCCCGGGTCGCGTGTAAAGCTCGGCCCTGTGCCCCCCCCCAGATGCAGAAGACCCGCGCGGAGGCGGAGGAGTACAGCGTGAAGCTGGGCCTGGCCGAGGAGCAGGCGGAGGCCCTGCGGGAGCAGCTGCAGCGGGAGGCGGCCGCGGCCAGGGGCCGGCTGCAGGGCCGGCTGGCCGAGCTCGAGCCGCTACCCGAGGCGGTGCGGCGGGCGGAGCTGCAGCTGCAGGAGGCGCAGGGCCGGGAGCGGCTGCAGGAGAGGAAGAATGCCGAGCTGAGCGGGGCGCTGGCCGAGCTGCGGCTCAAGGTGCGTGCATGCGTCTGCGTGTGTGCAGGGGCGCTGGCCGAGCTGCGGCTCAAGGTGCGTGCATGCATCTGCGTCTGCGTGTGTGCAGGGGCGCTGGCCGAGCTGTATGTAATGTAAGTAACAGCACGTAAGAATAGTCTCATAAATGTTTCAGGAGGGCACTTAGAGGTTTGTGCCCTGCACAGAACGGCCACTCTGCCAGAACGAGAGGAGGTCTGATTACCCACAAGTCCTCTCACATGTGCCTGTTTCTGTGAAGGCTGTCACTGTGTACGCGCTGTCACCCGCACCCCGCCCGTGTTCCTGGAATGATTCTCTATAGCTGTCTGCTGTCCCACCTTCCTTTCTTTGGCTGGATTTAAAAATGCCCCTCCTGTTGTGCTGACTTCAGCACCTCTCTCCTGGCCCTCTGCCTCTGCAGGAGGCATCTCAGGTCTTCCTCTCCCATATGCAGAAGTAGGTCTGATGACGTCTTCTGTTTTCTGCCCTTCTTTGCATCTTTGGGGGTGTGTGCCCCTGGTGCAGGCAGAGCAGCAGGGTGTCCAGGTGCAGGTGGCCCGCGAGAAGAACCTGGTGCTGCTGGAGGAGAACAAACACCTGCAGAGCAGGGTGGAGGACCTGGACAGGTCTGTGCCGAGGGGGGCGGGGCGGGGGGTGTTTCAGGGTGTCACACCATCATTACGCGCATTAAGCGTCTCTTTATGTTTTACACCCCTGGATACTTCCCCGAGGCAGTGTTTTATCTCATGCTGTCCTCCTCCTCCCACTTAAGGTGCATCGCTGCAGGGCTTTTGGGTCCCGTGTGTAGCAGTCATCCATTAGGGAATGACATCACTCATGCTTTGGCTGCTACTATCATGTATTACCAGCCATTTCCTTACATTATTTATCTTTAGACTGAATCGGCGTTTTGTGGATCCATGCACTTCGTGTTGCTATATCTGTACGGCTACGCTAGCAGCCGACGTAGCGATGGCGCACATCCCAGTGTCCGTGACCGAATGGCCCTTCCCTCGCTCGCTCCCACGGCAGGAAGCTGGATGAGGTCAGCGGGCAGAATCGCGACCTGCTGCAGGTGATCGCCAAGCGGGAAGAGACCATCCACAGCAACCAGCTCCGGCTGGAGGAGAAGTCGCGGGAGTGCGGCCTGCTGGCCCGCCAGCTGGAGGAGGCGCTGGAGGACGCCAGGCGCCAGGTCTGTGTGCCAGCGCTCAGGAGGGGGAGGGGAGGGCCTCTGGTGGAGGTGGAGAACGCGAAGGAATCCATTGGAGGAAATCATGAAAACGCTTGTAGCCCTAGCATGGCGTACCGTAAACAAAAGTGAGGGACACATGGCGGCTAGTTGTCCAGCAGCGCGGGCGTCCGCACTCTCATGTTGGCTGTGTGGAAGTATAGGAGAGGTCCATTGTGCCTGGCGTTTGCGCTGGACTGCTGCAGGCGGTGCACATGTAGCCCTAAAAAATGCAAAACTGTGGAGTACAATACATGTAAAGCCAGTGCTGGTTTTTCTTAAGTCACATTGACTAGATGACTTGGATTCTTTCTGAAGTTTGGTTTGCCATGTAAAAGTTTTATCTGTGCTAATTTGTATATCTATATTATATTTGTATATCATGTTGGCCGTAGATTTCTTCTTGTAGTGTAGTGGCACAGCTTTTGTTTGAGCAACATGACCATTATATCTTCCTATGCTAAGCATGCTTAAACAATGCTGCTCCAACATGAAGTGCAGAATGTTTGCCATGTGAATTGAAATGTATTGATACAAACATCTCATTTAATGATTAGTAGATGATGAAGGGGAATAATATCAGATTGCTATCGGTGCCGGCAGATATTGAAAATGTTAATATCATATTGGGATCGGACCAGAAAAAAAACCGTCTCTACTTATTAACATAGGGGTTTCCATTTTAATGCAATGCTTATTGGTGACAAAACAAAAAATGTTTGCGTGAAACACTGAGCATGGAGTATAATTTTTCTTAGTGGTATTGGTTGGGTGAGTTTTGAGCAGGGGGTGGGGTTTAGGGTTCAGAGTGACAGAGCTCCACCCGTTTCACTGTGCGAGTGGGAGGGGTACAGTTAAGGCTCCAGAGTGATGGCTCAGCTCCACCGATGTCCCTAGGTGGGCCACACCCGCGAGCGTGCTGCCTCCAAGGAGCGCTCCACCCAAGCCAAGCTGATGGAGCTGGAGACTCAGCTGAGCCGCACCAAGACTGAGCTGGAGCAGCTCCGCAGGACCAAAG
This sequence comes from Petrocephalus schoutedeni, assembly GCA_026780765.1. NCBI lineage: Eukaryota > Metazoa > Chordata > Actinopteri > Osteoglossiformes > Mormyridae > Petrocephalus > Petrocephalus schoutedeni. Next base: position 23,377,544 of record JAODKL010000118.1, read on the forward strand.
AGGATGTGAGTGTGTGTGTGTGTGTGAATTTGTAATTATAACTGTGTGGGGACCCAATGTCATATAATGAAGACTGTGATTGGTTAATGAAGTGCTGACCCGGGGGCATGTTGAACTTAGGAAAATCAGGAGGTCCTCCCTGCTACTTGTTGGTTACAGCCACACCTCTCTTCCCCCGAGCCCAGGCTGAGCGCCGCTTCCAGAGCCGGCTGCAGGATGTACGGGACCGTCTGGAGCAGTCAGACAGCACCAATCGCAGCTTGCAGAACTATGTGCAGTTCCTCAAGGCCTCCTATGCCAGCGTTTTTGGGGACTCCGCATTTGCAGGCTCTGTCGCCCGTGCGCCCTCCCCTCTCTGAGTGGGCCAATCCTGATGCTGGCCCATTCCCCATCCATCTGTCATCCTCCAATCGAGTGATTTTCTTGAAACGGGGCTTAATGGCATAGCCGTGTCTCAGCGAACACTAACAGAAAATCCTCAGTCTTCACTGAACCAGAAAATCGGGTCCTAGTTTTACCTTTTTGGTCTTCACAATATCTATTTTTATCTCTTTCTTTGAATTTCAGTGTTAGCCTCCTTTCATTCACAACTAAGAAATGTGTCCTTGTTTACTCCTCAGTATAATTTTTAAGGCATTTAAATAATTCAGTAAGGAAAGTGATGTTGTAGTAAACATACAGGGTATTGCATTACTACAAGGTCTGCACCCCAAGCCTTTCTGGGGTGAGCCAGAGCTTTCATGGTGCTTGATATCCAGCCGAGCCGCGAAACATGAATTTCCATGCAGCTTCCTTTTCTTCGACTGTACTGCAGAAACATTCCGGTACATCGGAGTCTCTTGGAAACTACCCAGGGTTCATACTGTGTTGAAATTCTGTAACGCTTTTGATTTTTTGCAAATGCTCAGGCTTGCGCTGTGTCCTGCGATTCATGCCAGTGACCTTGACTTCTAACGTGTACAGATTATCTGTTTGGTCGAACAGCACAGACACTTTGTAAAATGAACAAACAGCTGTTGACAAGTATCCTGCATAACTTAATTTAAGTAAGAATATTTTTTCTATGTAAATATTTTATATAAATTGCAATTGTATTGAAATTGAGAAGTGTATTGTGTGTTCATATTTGCCAAAATGATCTTTAATAATATATTTTGTGTTTCTTTGAATTATTAACAGGGTTAAGTAGGAAATTAGTAAATGGAAATTTGCATTGGTTAGGCTACTTAGAGCAGCTTAATTATACAATGAGGGGAAATGCAGTCGGCTAGACACAAACCTATATGTGTTTTACGGTGTATGTATTGTGTCTGCTGTTGAAAGAAGGTGCCCTTTGCATATAAGACAAAATTTGTGACTTAATGAGAAGCTCACATTTGAATATGCATCTCCATGAAATCCATTCTGCCCAATGTTAAACATACACTGTGAAATACTAAACATCTCTTAGGTCAGGCTCGCACCCTCATTTTGGATTACAGCACTGTCACTCTCTTAGCTTCCCCTGTTAGGGTCACGGGGGGGGGGGGGGTCCTGGAACCTCTCCCAGGCTACACAGGGCACCAGGGTGGGGGGCTTCCTGGGTGGAATTCCAGTCCAAACCAGGGCAGTTATGGATGCCAATAGAGTACCTAGACTAATGTTTGCCCTTCATGTAGAGCAAAGTCAGCCTGGACACATAAAGCTTTTATTTAGTCCTGTTCATTTTTGCATTTTCAAAGATTATACTCATGCATTTTGCTTGCTGTAAATAGTGATTTCTTCAGTCTATTACGCTTAAATGGGACAAAAACTGGATTGTCCCTCGGTGATGCATTTGCTTGCTGGTTTATTTCCTGCAGCTTTTATGGGCTCATAAATTGTTGATGCGGGGAGGCGAATGCACTGGAATGGGGCGTCATTCCCGGATCCCGAGCTCTGCCAGACAGCACGGTCTGCGCCTTCCCATCCCTGAGTGCCGGAGATGGTATAAAAAGCCCTGGGTGGCTGTCAGACACCCAGCAATCAGCTGGCAAATGCTGAACACACTGAAGTCATTCAGACTGAAGTGCTTTTAGCCATGGACTCCATCTTAAATAGCCATGTGACTTTTTTAGTTTTAAAGATACAGGTTTCTTATATTTTTAACCATTTCATTGTTTAATTGAGTTGCTCATTATATTGGAGATATAGGAAAATAATAAAAATTAGGCACACACAAACAAATAGTTGTTTTTTGGGCCACCTTGTTGTGACATCTGTCAGTTTTTAAAGTTTTTAGATTAATCCTTTTGTATCTGTACTAGCTGTAATTCACCTTGAAGTAAGAGGCAATTAAGTAGCAGGGCCTATTTATCAAATACTGCAACGATTGAGAGAAGTGCTCATTTTCTCAAACCTTAAACTCTTCAAAACAGCCCGTTTTGTGTCAATGATAGCATTGCAGACTCTCGGCATTCTTTCAACCAGCTTCCAGACGTAGCCAGCTGCAGTGCTTCTAACGTGGTCCTAATGGAGTTTCCACAAGCTCTGGAGCAAGCTGGCTACCTTGTTACTACTCTCTGATCCAACTCACCCCAAACCAGCTCTATACGGTTTCGGTCTGGGGGTTGTGGGGGCCAGGGCATCTGTCACAGCCCTCCATATCTTTCCTTGTTTACATGATAAGACAGAACTTACCTAACCTTCTGGTGTGCTTAGGGTCACTATCTTGTTGATAAACACATTATTTTCAGTAAGTGTGCCCAGACTTATGACTGTTATGGTATAAATATTGATAACGAAGCTGAAGTGCTGTTATTAAAAATCCAAAAGGCATTCCTGACAGGCATTCCTTAGATGTAAGTATTTTACATGTCCAGCTATATTCCAGCCTTTTATCCTGGTCAGAATCATGGGAGTCCTGGAGCCCACCCAGGCGTTCAGATGCCAGTCCATTGCAGAGTAATCATGTGAACACGTTAGACAGCCAAGGGCAGCCTTAAAACTGCAAAGTTTTAAATGTTGCACAGCAGGTATGGTGGGATATTTGGTGTTTTAAATTAAATTAAGCTTAATTTTAGTAAATGTTTAATACTCTGCAAATTACCGCGGAGGGATACGCAGTAACATAAACCAGTGAATCTTAAACTTTCAGTCTGGAGACCCTCCCAAAAAACATCAGTCAGGTCTTGCCACCTCTTTCGATACAAATAATCTCGCAGAACGGGGGTGGGGGTAGTCCCAATTTGATAGCATTTGCTAACGGGTTGCTGCCGATAAAATTTGTCGGGGGGGAAGGGGTGCACGGAAAATAATATTACTTTTTAGCATATTCATAAAATCATCTCACGTCCCCGCTCGAATACTGGGGCGACCCCCGGGGGCCGCGCCCCACAGCCTCTGGGCCGCTGCCATAAACGCTCGCCTCTCTTCGTCGCTTTCCGTCGCACTTCGGCCTGGTTCGGGCCGCCGTGACGTCACCGCGCCGCCGGGGTATTATAGCGGTCCGCTTGACACAGCGGCTCCATTCGGTGGCGTGTCGCCGCTTCTCGTTCCACTTCCTACGGGCAGAATTGACGCAAACTTCGAAGAGACGGTAAGAAGTATTTCCCGCACGCCACAACGAATTCTTACTTTCGGGGCTCGAAAGTGCATGTTTTACGAAGAAGGGAGGACAAATATTTTCTTTTATTTAACTTTTAAACGTGTTTGTCAGATGTATGTGTTCAATATTAAACTTATTAGACTTTTTTTTGTAACAAAATCCAGAATAATCTAGTATAAAAAAAATCAAAAATGCATCCGTATGTAAAAAACTTACTTTAGCGTTAACTTTTCTCTATTCACCATGCAATGCCCCCTGCTTCCTATGTAGCGGCGGCAGCTGGCAGCGGTACGGCACCTTTAGCAAAAGTACTTTCATTTATCTTCCTGTTTTAAATGCGGGTTTAATTGCTGCCGTCGGACAAAAAGAAACAAGCATCAGACTGGGGGACCCGAGGATCTTCTGTACCGTTACGATTCATTAAGTATTTAAGAGCGGAACGGAAAACTGGTATAAGAGCGATAATTCGCCCCTGCTGTTACTCGGGCTCCTAGCCCGAAATTTAAGCTGGTTATATAAACGTGCTCCGCAGTTTGGCGGCGTGTATCTGTGACATGACTGCATGACAATACCGTGTCGCTTTTCGCAACGCTTTGCGGATCCGCCCCGCTGTGTTCGGGACGCACACGGCGCGTATTTGCGCCCTTTCGGGCATATTGCCCGTGCCGTTCCGGAACCGTTCCGATATTTGCGTTTTTCCGCTTAAGTACAATCGCAGTGGCCACCAGTTGCAGTTTGGTAAGTGGTCAGGTTTGGGTTACCGTTATCGGTACTGGTTCCGTTGGAGAGGCTCTGTGTGGCCGCCTCGGTGTGACGCTTCCTAGGTGACGTCCCCGTAAACCGGGGTTTTGTCTACTAACTCAGATCAGCCAGAATGAAAGGCGCCGACAAGTACCCAGTAATCTAAAACCCTGTCACGAATCCGAAGGAAAGTCCTATCCAGCGCCTATTTTAACTGCTCACTAACTGTTTCCTTATGCGCTGTGACCAGTACTGCTGTATTCTGTTCTGCATTTACTGCTGCTGTACCCCCACCCATTATTGCTTAAGGATTTTTTTTTTCTTCTGTTTTTGGCTCCGAGCCTCTGCAGACCATAGGGCCAGCGTGCTACATGATGTCACCAGATGTTTCTGTGTTGAAATGATGTTGCGGCACTATGGACAGTTTGGAAGAATGGGATTTTGGGATTGATATTCCCATCTGCCCTCCATTTGCTGTACATTCCAGCCCCGCCCCCTGTGTTCCTCACACCCCTGGTATAACAGCTGCACCAATGTAAAACCACCCCCACTCCACCATACACAGTCACGCAAGGATTCCCTGTTGCTTTGCTTGTTTGGATGACTCTCTAAAGACCGTTTCGCCACTTAGCAGGTGGGATTCTCTGAAGTCCTCGACAGTTTTTCGACTGTTCTCAGGCAGCCTTTTTGAATCCCCTACTTGCCACCTCAAACACAGGGAGACAGCTTTCCTTCTCTTCCCAACAAAGCCCTTCCCTTCCTAACAAGCCCTCACCTTCCTAATCAAATACAGTCCTGGGAGCTTTTCTGGTTTGCTGTTTCCTACTGCTACAGGGACTCTGTGTACAATACAGGCAGCCCTGAACTGTGGCTGGCCAGCTAACGCCTCTTTAGTATCAGTGCCCTTTTGTCCGTGTTGGGTTAAGTGAATGATAGTGCTGCTGTTTTTCAGCCCTCTGTCTGTTTTCATGGCTGAGGGAGTGTTTGGTTTGTCTGTGATAGGGGGCTGGGGTGGGCGTGGGCCCCCTTCCTGCAAACCGCTTCTTCAGTTTCTAGGGGTGGCTGATGCGTATAACCACCCCTCCAAGACTGGGCCGATGTTTAAAGGGAGCCTAGAATAAGCCGCTCGTCTCAGTGAAAAGGCTGTTTCCCGCCGCCACCATGCCGTCACCTTTCTGTTTTCTGTTCATTAGACTCCAGACTAACGTCTGTCGTATTTTATTCGCACCCCTAAGGGAGGGAAATTCACCTGCTCATTGTGGCCGCTCCGTCTACCGTTTTGGTAATCAAATTCTGGTAGATAATGATGCGTTGCTTGGTGACACACGGGGGCTCCATGGCGATGGTGTGGTTGCCACAATGGGGGAAGCAGTGGTAATACCTTCAGTCCGCTGGAACCCTGACATGTATCCACTTCCCCTTCTTAAGGAGACCGTACTGTGTCCTCTGTACAAAGCTCTCTGCCAAGGCGGCCTTGGGTTTCTCCGTCCATCCACTCAGCCGTGTCGCTCCTTGCTGCAGCGTAAGCACTATCGGGCTTTTAAAGCGATTGACGGCGGTCGACGTCCGGAAGGGTTAATGTAGGCGATCAAAGGTTTTAAGTTTCATCATGCTACATCTTTATTTAATGTCAGTGCCTTTGTTAGTGTCTTGTTCAGTAGCCCTAATGGTCCTGTTTTGAGTCATGATGCATATGTTATTTTATGCTGTGTTTGAAAAGCCTCTCATAATGCTTGCATAACTTAACTTTGTATCGTTTAGCTAACAGCAGTACCTGTCATCATGTCCAAATTCATAAAACCCAAGTTGAAGGTACAGATTGTTTTATTTATGTGTGTGTGTGTGTGTGTTTGTGTGCAGGGTATACATTTTGGGTGTGGGCTGAGGAATGCGAGGTTGTGAACCTTCTGGAACTCTGGGAACAGGAAGGAACCACTAGGCTGGGAGGAGGGGTGGTCGCTGTCCTGGGGTCCTCCATCGCACAGGCACTGTTGGCGCCCTCCTGTGGCGAAGGCTGGTGTAGCCGCAGTCCTCCTGTTCTGTGCCATGTGGCTTCCTCCCCTCGTCTGGAGTTTCCAGCTCTGGCTATTTATCCTTTCGCATCGCTTGGTGTGGTGACCCTGGTACATGGTGACAGGTGATGGAAGACATGAAGCTGATCCTGAGACCATTTTTACTATGGGACCCTGGTGTGTGTGTGTGTGTGTGTGTTTGTGTGTGGTGAGGAATTCTGGGTGCTTCTCAATGTCCATACCTGATTCTGCCTGTGTTTTCGCGTCCCCATTTTATGTCATCTTCCATTGCCGAAGACCAGTTCCAGTACTAAGAATGAAAGTACAGAGGACGGTTAAAATGCCCGGATGTCGTTCTCGCCCCGCCCCGATTGGCTGCATCCTCACCAAAAGAAAACAATCCCATGATGCATTGCATCCCAAGTTCATTCTCCGGAGGCCAGTGGGTAAGACCACTGTTGCCAGGACCATGAGTCCAAAGCTTTCTTGGTACTGAGAAACATCTGTATTGACGACAGTGATGATGGCAGTGAGGGGCACATTCATTTTACTTCAGTACAAACTGCTGGAATAAAATATATTTTGTTGAACAAAATCCTTGCTGCATGACGGTTTTGTTTCTGCATGATGATGTGCTTGTTTACCCCTTGTTACTCAGACCAGTCCTCGGGGATCCCCCCGGACAGTCCATGTTTTTGTACCCTTCCAACTGCCAGGGAATTGGGAGAGGGCAGAAATGAGGACCGTCTGGGGGGTCCCCCAGGACGGGTTTGGGAAACACTGGCTCAAATGATGAAAAACATTTTGGTGCCTGGTATTTTTAGGGAAACTTCTCAGCTTTTGGTTAATATACTTTTGGCCGCATTATTCATCTAATTAGCTTATTTAGTAGGTAATTTGCCAGCGGTGTGGACCCGGGCAAAGCTAAGGGTGCTTTGGCTTGCTCTTGTTTTTGTGCTGTGTGCTTTGTGGTGGTGGGTGTTCCTCATGCGTGCGCGTGTTAGCGGCCAGATGTCTCTCCTTCGCCTTGCTGGACGCGTGAGGATGAGGAGCAGGGCGGGTCTCGTCCCTCATCTTAAGTGCATTCCCGGAAGAGGCTGACTGCTTTGGGGATGAAGTTGCCCCCCCCCCCTCCACCCCCCAACCACTACTTCTTGCCAAGAACTGCTGATGAACTATGGTCTGTGAGAAGAATGGTTTCCTGGGAAATCATTGTATGACCTCATCCGCTTCCCTCCCGTGCATCCTGTCCTGTGCTCAGTCAGAGGCAGGGCGGTGTTCCAGACGCGGGGCCCTGCGCTGGGAGCTGTCCGCACTACGGCGCCTTCTGCACGCTGGAATTGAGCAGCTTCTTTGCATATATTGTATATTTTCTTTCCGTACCCATTAGGCACGTTCATGTGAGTACAAGCGCACATCAGTGCTGACAGTAAAGGGGGAAGTGGAAAGCTTTGGCAGTAAGGTCATTATCTGTCACTCTGCTTCTGGCATTAGGCATTAGCATGAACATGCAGACCCATTATGGAGGATAATATCGGTGTAAAAGACCCGGCAGTGCACTGACGAGCACAGCTCTGATTCCGGAAGGAGAATTCCTTTCTCCTTTAATCCCCGGCTGGTCGACTCAGCGGTAACTTTTTCTAGAAACCCCTGTCGGAATGCTTCGAGATCCCAACGGAAGAGTGGGGGGCGGGGTCGTTGGGGCGCTGCAGTCGGGTGGGAGTCCGAGCCTTTAGGGTTTGGCGGAACACACCCCGTGTTGATCGGCGAGAGCATTGTGCGAGGGGGCCTGTGCTGTGTGGATGGATGCCAAAGCGATGCATTACTCAGGCGGGGGAGAGAGGGAGGGTGGGGCACAGTGTGGCCAGCCCGTATCAAATTCAGAGTGTCGTGGGCTGTGGGAAGTTAGGCCCCGCAGCTGTGCGTGTGTGTGTGTGTGCGCGCGCGCGCGTGTGTGTGTGTGTGTGTGACAGAGAGAGAGAGTGAGACGGGGTATGCCCCTTCTGACAACTTCAAGAACAAATTTTAAAAATTCCCTAAAACAATATTAACATTTTAGTTTTCAAAGACTTCTTCTTCAACACTAGTCTCATTTATAATATGTAGAGTGCTCGCCGAGAGTCTTGGGACGCTTGCTTAATTTAGTAAAAATATTGCAAATGTATTGTTTTCATAATAAAAATCATTACTTTATTCATTTGTTTACAAAAACATATCACATTAGAAACAACCATGTAGTTATGTAGTTATAAATTGAAACCCAAATTATAGTTTTAAATAGCTGTTCTGAGCTAAAAAGTTCATTGACAGGTAGTCTCGTCTTGTGTTTTTTAATTATTAACACCTTTGCAATAATACAAAACTCCAAACATTTGTGTTTAATATCCCATTGGGAGCCACTGACTACAGTTGCAATTAATAGCAAAACTTTAGCAAAATGGCAAGAACAGAACTGAATGAGTCAGTCAAAAATAACAGCAGAATGAATGTGCAGAAAATATGAGCAGATATTACACCTAAGATATTAGATATTATGTTAGACCTTCCTTGTCAGTGTGTTTTTATGAAGCCAATAATTTTCCAGCATTTTTTCAGAATTAAACAAGCGCCCCAAGACTTTCTGTATCACAGTATATATAGAATTTGGGGCAGGCTGACCTCTCCGCCCTTATATTAGTCATGTGGAAATGCAGCCCGGTGAGGGAGCAGGATGCAGGCGTGTGTGTCTGAGGCCGGCACCCCCCCCCCCTTATCTCCTGCCCGCAGCGCTGGGCTGGGCCTTATCAGGACGTCAGTGTGACGATGACACCCGCTCTACCTTTAAGTACTTGTTATGTGCTATTAGTACTTGTTCTTTTTTCCATTTTTATCCATTACTGATAATTTTCCCCAATGTACTAAAGTGACAGTCTGTCAGGTACCTAATAGTATCTTTAACCCTTTTCCCGTGATACCATTTAATGATGCTCTGGGGTCAGATTGACCCCAAACACGGGATAGGGGTTAATATCCCGAGATCTGGCTTGGCTGGCCCTCGGCCGCTCCCCTTAGCGAGCCCATGCTCTTTGCACGTTTCCACTAGTGCTTTTAGAAAAAGTGCCTTGGATATCTCGCCACTATCAGCTCTTACCCATGCGCCCTGCTGCATGCTCTCTCAGGGCCCTTCTCAGGTCACGGCTTTTCGGTGTGACCCCAGCATCTACTCTAAGGAAGCAGCCCTAGGCCAGTGTTCCTCAGGCCTCACTGCCACCCTTAGAGCGCCCATATCCTTTCTCATTCCCTGAGGACCAGGGTGAGAAAACCTGCCCTAGGCTTCCTTCAGGGGTTTCCTAGACGGGGGGGGCAGCGGGACTCCTTGGCTGACTCCCGGCTGGTATGGAGGTAGGCTCTGCAGCCAGACTAGGTGTTTAGTTGGCTCCTGCCCTGCCCACATGAATTAGCCAATGAGCTCTGGGCTCTTGTTCAGTGTCTCAGGGAGAGGGGAAAGGTTGAGATTTTGATTTTTATTTGCGTTGAAGAGAAAAAGGATGAGCAGTGGTGGGCTGGAATCGGGGCTTGGTGCGGAGCTGACGTTCCCCTCCTCGCGGGTGCTGGTCCCAGCCCTTCCAGCCGGCCCGCGCGCCTGCCCTCGGCGGGTGTGGAGCTGACGTTCCCCTCCTCGCGGGTGCTGGTCCCAGCCCTTCCACCCGGCCCGCGTCCCGCCCCTCCGTTTCGGGCAGCATGCCATTCTGTTCCCAGAATGGGATGGATGGGGGGCAGTGGAATGCTGCTGCTGTATCAGCTGATGTCCGTCTTGTGTGTGGCTGGGGGGGCTGAAAGGCCCCCAGACAAAGGGCAGCTTTGTGGCCCCCCCCTGGGCCCTGCTGTCTGTGAGCCTTTTGCTGCCAGCCGGCCGCCTCGCCCTTTATTCCCTCCCCTTTCATCCCTCGCTTCATGTGCTGAAAGTGGGGACCGTGCGTGTGTGTGCGTGTGCGTGTGTGTGAGTGTGTATGCGTGTGTGTGTGCGTGTGTATGTGTGTGTGTGCGTGCGCATGTGCATGTGTGTGTGTGTGCATGCGTGTGTGTGTGTGCTTGCGCGTGTGTGTGTGTATGTATGTGTGTGTGCGTGCGCGTGTGCGTGTGTATGTGTGTGCGTGCGCGTGTGTGCGCGCGTGTGCGTGTGTATGTGAGTGTGTGTGTGTGCGTGTGTGCGTGCGCGTGTGCGTGTGTATGTATGTGCGTGTGTGTGTGCGCGTGTGCGTGTGTATGTGTGTGCGTGTGTATGTATGTGCGTGTCCGTGTGTGTGTGTGTGCGTGCGCGTGTGTATGTGTGTGCGTGCGTGTGTGCGCGTGTGTGTGTGTGCGTGTGTATGTGTGTGTGTGTGTGTGTGTGTGTATGTGTGTGTGTATGCGTGTGTATGTATGTGCGCGTGTGTGTGCGCGTGTGCGTGTGTATGTGTGTGCGTGTCCGTGTGTGTGTGTGTGCGTGCGCGTGTGTATGTGTGTGCGTGTGTGTGTGTGTATGCGTGCGCGTGTGCGTGTGTGTGTGTGTGCGTGCGTGTGTGTGTGCGTGTGTATGTGTGTGTATGTGTGTGTATGCGCGTGTGCATGTGTGTGTGTGTGTGTGTGTGTGCACCGTGCACCCAGGCCATCTGCTTGTGCGCCAGCTCTGCCCCACAAAGGGTAAGCACTGTCATATTTGTCAAATGTGAGTTATGAGCAAAATTGTGTCTCTGTTTTTTTCTTACGACAAAATATCTTGGTTCAACTATGTTCTATGTTTCTGAAGAAAAGAGTGTGACTATCACAGTAAGTACAGAATACAGTGCAGAATAAAAATAAGGCATTGCTACTGTGCTTTGCTTTTTTTTTAGGGCAGAGCTGTTTGGACAGCGAGGCGGCCAGAGTTGCTAATTTGCTTCCCACGAAATCATTTTACTTGATCAGGAGGTTCAGCATGACTGGTTCAACGACCTGAAGACGTTGGCCAGCCAAGAGAGCGGTCCTGTTACCCTCATTCTATTTCTGTTTCCTACGCCACCCCCCCCAGCCCCTTGATTTATCCTCCTTTAAAATAGGGACACTTTGCTAATCTACCTGTGGCTAACAACTGTGGGTGGGATTATCTTGTGCTGGGTTACCCGATTAGACGTATCGATTTCTAAGAGGTAGTGATTGGCAGGGTGCAGTAATCCCGCCCCCGGTGGATCCCGGATCCTCATCTCTGGACGTAACGCTATACCCTGGTGCTTCCACAAGTGAGATTGAGGTGTCAGAATCCTCAGCCACTTGTCATGTTGCCTTGGTGTCATGTGGGCAGTGGCTACCGGGGTGGGGCTGGGGTGACAGTATGGGGCGGCCCTGCAGAGCCTGGGCTGGGGGTGTTGGGGGGGGGGGGGCGAATAGCTGGCCTCATTGTGTCCAGTGCCAGGCAACCGCTCATGGGAGCCGTGGGGATTTTCCGTCTCAGCTGCTCCCCCATGGTGTCTCATGAACTTGGCCGTCTGTATATGGGGGGGGAAGTGTTCTCAGCTTACTCAAAGTAGAATAGGGCCGTGCCGTTTGTTTAAAGTTGGTTCTTTTTTCTTTGTTGAATGTGACCCATTTAGATTCCTAAGAAAAGGGCAGTGGCTATCTAAAAGCTACATAATTTAATTGTGCTGTCAGCTTTAATTTCCTGGTGGTCGGCCCCAGTTCCGGGAGCCGGCCTGTGTGTTCTGGTCATGATTCTGGATGAGCCATTATTCCATTATTCAGCATGAATCCTGCTGTTGACTGAATGAAGCTCGTCTTGAAAGTTCTTAGTGCCTCATTACGAAACCATATGGTTCTGAAGAATGGAATGTTCCTTTAATACAGCGTTGTCCTGGGTGAGCAGTCGCTGAGGATGGACGGGTAGAATATTTAAAATTTTCCATTGATTAAGGTTATTTCAGTGACGTTTTGTGTTTTGAATCTTCTCTCTCCCCTTCATAAATGATCAGAAAATGGACACCGGTGGGGTCAAGGTGCTGGAGTCAGCCGACGATATCCAGGAGCGCCGGCATCAGGTTCTGGACCGGTACCGGCGCTTCAAGGAGATGTCGGTGGTCCGCCGTCAGAAACTGGAGGACTCCTACCACTTCCAGTGCTTCCGGCGCGATGCTGATGAGCTGGAGAAGTGGATCCAGGAGAAGCTGCAGGTCGCCTCCGACGAGAACTACAAGGACCCTACCAACCTGCAGGTGGGCGGGGGAGAGACAGGGTCATACCATATTTCTTTTGCTTTGGGGGGGGTTTAAGAATTTTAAACACTAAGGTTGTTACTTTTTAAACAAAAAAACCAAAAGAGTTATTAGCGAGTTTGTCGATCTCCTACAGGGCAAGCTCCAGAAGCACCAGGCTTTCGAGGCAGAGGTGCAGGCCAACTCGGGCGCCATCGTCAGGCTGGACGAGATGGGCAACCAGATGATTACCGAGGGCCACTTTGCCTCCGAGATCATCCGCGTAAGGTCCCCGAACGCCCCTCCCAAAGCCATGGAGCATTCTCTGGACCAGGGATCTCAGACTGCATACATCTGAAAACCTTGCGCTTAATGCCCCGACTTTGCATCGGTGTGCTGCTGACATGTTTGACCATCTCTCACATCATGTTGAATACAGTTCACATTACACATCCATACATCCAGTTCCAGACTGGGCAGCTCTGGTTCTCAAGCCGCCTTTGTGCTGCTTTTCACTCAAAGCCACCTTTTTATTACTTTTCAAAGTAGTTATTTGGGAAGCCAATCGCTTCACCTTGTATTTTGTTGATAAGTAAACTTTAAGTATAAATGTATTATGAGAAGTCTTCAGGTCTCCTGGATCTCAGTAGCTTCCTGTAATGTAGTCAGATGTCTAACGTTGGGAAATAATACAGCTTGTTGAGCTAAGGTCTATGATGATGTTACAGAAAACATTAGTGTTAAAGATCTGACACCCCCCACCACCTTCTTCTGTTTGGTTCAGTCCTTTACGCCCTACCGGACTGCCCAGCGGCCCATAGTAAAAAGTGTCAATGTTGGTCATTATATACAAGTAGGTGCCCTGGGTGCTGTGAACATCCTGTATCTGTCCTGACATGGTATCTCTCCTGTGCTCTTCACAGGTCTGTTTGCTCTGTTCTGATTTGACAACCGCTCATCCTGTTCCGATTGCATGCCATTGATCTTTTAGACTTTTTAGGATCTTACAGTCTTTAACTATGTAATCTAGGACAGTTTGATGTGCCATGATATGCCCCGCCTCTGCTCCCTCATATGCCCCACCTCTATTCCCTCATATGCCCCGTCCTCTGCTCCATGATATGCCCCGCCTCTGCTCCCTCATATGCCCCGCCTCTGTTCCCTCATATACCCCGCCTCTGCTACCTCATATGCCCCGCCTCTTCTCCCTCATATACCCCGCCTCTGCTCCATGATATGCCCGCCTCTTCTCCCTCATATGCTCCGTCATATGCCCCGCCTCTGCTCCATGATATGCCCCGCCTCTTCTCCCTCATATACCCCGCCTCTGTTCCCTCATATGCTCCCTCATATACCCCACCTCTGCTCCCTCATATACCCCGCCTCTGCTCCATGATATGCCCCGCCTCTTCTCCCTCATATGCCCCGCCTCTGCCCCCTCATATGCCCCCCCCC
>JAODKL010000118.1:23391598-23407610 GCA_026780765.1 Petrocephalus schoutedeni
CTCATATACCCCGCCTCTGCTCCATGATATGCCCCGCCTCTTCTCCCTCATATACCCCGCCTCTGCTCCATGATATGCCCGCCTCTTCTCCCTCATATGCCCCGCCTCTGCTCCCTCATATGCTCCCTCATATGCCCTGCCTCTGCTCCCTCATATGCCCCACCTCTATTCCATCATATGCCCCGCCTCTGCTCCATGATATGCCCCGCCTCTACTCCCTCATATGCCCCGCCTCTGCTCCCTCATATGCCCCGCCTCTGCTCCCTGTATCCTCTCCTCCATTCCCTCATCACCATGTTCCTCCCACAGACCCGCCTGGAAGAGCTGCACCGGCTGTGGGAGCTGCTGCTGCTGAAGACTCGGGAGAAGGGCGAGCGGTTGATGCAGGCGCAGAAGCTGGTGCAATACCTGCGCGAGTGCGACGAGACCCTCAGCTGGATCGGCGACAAAGTGAGCATGGCCCCCGGGAGGCCTTGTAGGGAGGCTTTGGACCTGCAGTTCAGCCGCCGTGTTTATTATAGCCCGACTATCCCTCGGGACATCCTGCCCACAGGAGGCCATCGTGACGTCGGAGGAGCTGGGTCAGGACTTGGAGCACGTGGAGGTGCTGCAGAAGAAGTTTGAGGAGTTCCAGGCGGACCTGGCGGCCCACGAGGAGCGAGTGAACGAGGTGAATGGGCTGGCGGCGAAGCTGGAGCAGGAGAGCCACCCGGAGATGGAGCTGATCGCGCGGAGGAGGGAGGAGGTCAACGTGGCCTGGCAGCGGCTGAAGGGCCTGGCCCAGCAGCGGCAGGGGAAGCTGTTTGGGGCGTCCGAGGTGCAGAGGTTCAACAGGTGAGCAGAGGCCTCCTCTCCGTCGGGCAGGGAGCGTCACTGATTGGTGCACACAGGATATCCCGAAGAGAAATGGCTTTCCAGATTTTCAGGATAAATAATTCAGTTAGCTGTGGGCTGCCATTAAGGAGAACCATTAGATGCAATTTCCTGTCATCTTTTAGCCTATTTAATGTATGGTAACATAAAGATTTAACCTCATTATAGTGTCTGCAAGCCTAATGAAAAATACTAATGTACCTTAAATTAACAATGTTAATCTGCTACATAAATCGGTAATACACTGTTAGCGGGTAATGTTAGTTTTTGAGGTTTGACGTGGGAGTTTTGGTTGAGGTGTCAGCTGGGAGACTCAGGCACGGTCTGTGAGACACGCTAGTCCTGCTCTGCAGGGATGTGGACGAGACCATCAGCTGGATCAGGGAGAAGGAGCAGCTGATGGCGTCAGATGACTTTGGGCGCGCCCTGGCCAGCGTGCAGGCCCTGCTGCGGAAGCATGAGGGCCTGGAGAGGGACCTGGCCGCTCTGGAGGACAAGGTTTGCAGCCGCCAGGACGAGCACGCACTCGCCCCGCCAGTCCCGCGCGCGTGCTCGGCACACGGGTTACGTCTTCAGAGACCTTCACACACTCCTAGACAGCACGCCGACTCCCAGCAATGCACTGCAGCATGGGACATCAGGGTACTGATTCTGCCCTGGCCCCCTCCAGGTGAACGCCCTGGGCGTGGAGGCGGAGCGTCTCCAGGAAACCCACCCCCAAAATGCCGCCCAGATCCACCTGAAGAGGGACGAGCTCATCACCAACTGGGAGCAGATTCGCACCCTGGCAGCAGAGCGGCACGCCCGCCTCAACGACTCCTACCGGTGTGCCTTTACTTTTCATTATATAATAGCGGATGTAAAATAGTTTACATTTTTTTTGGCAGTCAAACTCAGTGCTCCATGCTGCCCCCTGCAGGCTGCAGCGCTTCCTAGCAGACTTCCGCGACCTGACCAGCTGGGTGACCGAGATGAAGGCTCTGATCAACGCCGACGAGCTGGCCAACGACGTCGCTGGCGCCGAGGCTCTCCTGGACCGACACCAGGAGCACAAGGTCACTGCATAAAACCAACTCTACCTACCTGTGATGTTCAGGGGCGATGTTTCTTCTCTTATATACAGAACTTGGAAAAATGTAATTGCACCTTGAACGGATTTCTCATCCTCACTGAGTTTTTTTTAATTGCCACCAATTTGTGTTTTATGTCTTATAGGGAAGGGAGAGTGGCAAGGGGGCTTTTGTTGGATTTTTTTGTTGGATTGTGACGTAATTAAATAGGAGCTGAACTTAATGGGACTGTCATGTGGAACTGATGTCTCCGTGTGTCCACAGGGTGAGATCGATGCCCATGAGGACAGCTTCAGCGGCACGGACGAGGCCGGCCAGGCTCTGGTGAACACGGGACATTACGCGTCCGAGGAGGTCAAGGAAAAGGTAGCGTGTCACGCCTCAGCTGTCGCGACGGGGGTGACGGCAGGGGTCTGACTCCGCGGCTTATCTGCTCTGACTGAATCTGAGCGAAAGCCTCCCGGGGGGGTGTGAGCCCGATCTCGCGGTGACGTGCGTCTGCGCTGGCAGCTGGCCGTCCTGCGTGAGGAGCGCGAGGCCCTGCTGGAGCTGTGGGAGGTGCGCAGGCAGCAGTACGAGCAGTGCATGGACCTGCAGCTCTTCTACAGGGACACCGAGCAGGTGGACAACTGGATGAGCAAGCAGGAGGTGGGTAAGGGGGTGACTTCCGGGGGGGGGGGTGTGCGACGGCCGGCCGATAGGGGCGCGGCAGGAGAGGAGGCGGCATGCCGCTCGCACGCCGGTTCCGTCTCCCTCCGCGGGACGTCTCTGAGGTCTTTGCTCCTGGATGTCAGGCCTTCCTTCTGAACGAGGACCTGGGCGACTCGCTGGACACCGTGGAGGCTCTGCTGAAGAAACACGAGGACTTTGAGAAGTCGCTCAGTGCCCAGGAGGAGAAGATCACGGTGAGGACGCTCACTTGCTGCTTCCGTCTCTACGGGGTTTAAAGACCCCGGGTTCTCTGAGCCGTGGTGGTGACCCTCGGTCTCCTTCGTCTCTTCCTCCCGTGGAACCTGCAGGCCCTGGACGAATTTGCCACCAAGCTGATCCAGAACGATCACTACTCTAAAAGCGAGGTGGCTTCCCGCAGAGACGCGGTAAGGGCACAGCATCCCCCTTAGGTCATGGCTGCCTCCTATAGTGGGGACTTTAGGTTTTATATATGATAAGCAAATAAGGCACATATCTGTATAACTGGCTAATTTATAGCTTAGTAGTGTAATACATGGGGTGGTTCACTAGGTGGCGCCGTTGGCCCATACCGCCACAGTTGGGGGTGTGAATTCTGTCTCTACTGTGTGTCCTTGTGGTGCTTCCACATTGTCCCCATGCTGCATGGGTTCCCCCGGGTCCTCTCCGTACTGCATATAGTGTGTCGGAATGAGCGATGTGTGACACGCCTGCATGCCGTGTTCAGCTGCTGAGCCGACGCAACGCCCTGCACGAGCGTGCTCAGTCGCGTCGCGCTGCCCTGGAGGACGCCTTCTACCTGCATCAGTTCTTCCGCGACTCGGACGAGCTAAAGAGCTGGATCAGTGAGAAGATGAAGACCGCTACGGACGAGGCCTACAAGGTGAGGGCTTGGCGGGGGGGGGCTGCCCTTAGCTACGCTTAGCCAGGAGCGGCGCGCTGTAGGCCGGGTGGCCTTTGACCCCGCTGACCCCCTTCCCGCAGGACCCCTCCAACTTGCAGGGGAAGGTGCAGAAGCACCAGGCCTTCGAGGCGGAGCTGTCGGCCAATCAGAGCCGCGTCGACGCCCTGCAGACGTCCGGACAGCAGCTGATTGACAGGCAGCACTATGCCTCTGACGAAGTGTCCGTGCGCATGGAGGAGGTCAGCGCCATGTGGAAGCAGCTGCTGGAGGCTGCGGAGCTGAAAGGTGGGGAAGGCTGGCGGGCGGGTGGGGGGGGGCCCTGCTCGAAGGGGGCGGCTTGGAAAGTTTACTGGACAATAACACGGGTCTAACAGGCATCAAGCTCCGCGAGGCCAACCAGCAGCAGCAGTTCAACCGCAACGTGGAGGACGTGGAGCTCTGGCTGTACGAGGTGGAGGGCCACCTAGCCTCCGACGACCACGGCAAGGACTTGACGGGAGTGCAAAACCTGCAGAAGAGACACGCGCTGCTGGAGGCTGACGTGGCTGCCCACCAGGTGGCGCCAGTCCTGCACGCTGCCTGACATGTTGATGTGCCTTTTGCACAGAGCTACATTTCACATAGCTGCATAACTTACTCCAGTTTAATTACATTTTCTGTCTTTCAGAATTGTGAAGCACCATTATGGAAGAAAATATTGAATTTCACATTTTAATATGACCGGTGTTTCATTTTTAACAGACATCCGTAAAATGAAAATTCAACCTACTTTGAACCATCCTGCACTATAGAAGATCAGCTAAATTATGAGATATAAATATATAGAGAATATGAGATATATAAAAAAATATTTTATCTTATGTAAAAATAACCACAGAGTTAAAGAGCATGTTTTTAACCTGTTCTCCTTCCTCTCTTCTGTGGATCAGGACCGCATCGACGGAATCACTATCCAGGCCCGCCAGTTCCAAGAGGCGGGTCACTTTGACGCAGACAGCATCCGCGAGAAACAGGGGGCGCTGGTGGCCCGGTACGAGGGACTGAAGGAGCCAATGGCAACACGCAAGCAGAAGCTGGCCGACTCACTGTGGCTGCAGCAGCTCTTCCGTGACATAGAGGACGAGGAGACCTGGATCCGAGAGAAGGAGCCAATCGCTTCCTCTACCAACCGGGGTCAGTGTGGAGCACTGTTGGGGCTGTTTGCATGTGCAGTTGCTGTTGTGTGTGTGTGTATATGTATATATATGTCTCAAAAAGATAGTTCCTGTTTTAAGGATATTCACACAAAAAGTTTAACTTTTAGTGAGCAGGGGAGCACGGTGGCCCAGTGGGTAGCACTGCTGACTCTGTCTCCAGGGATATCGGATTTCCCCATGTGGTTTTCTGGCTGGAGTTCAGAGACATGCAACTATGCTAAACGGCGTCTCCAAATTGGCATTATTGTATGACTGGATGTGTGCCCTGTGAAGGACTAGCATGCCGCCCTGGGTGTATCCCAGCCTTGCTCCCTCTGCTCTGTAGGACAGACTGCAGGCCCCCCACGGCCCTGACAGATGGTTAGAAGAAGATTTATTTGACGTGGCAAGCTTTGGTTCCAGATGACATTTCGGACGGATCTGATTTGTCCTTTGCTTATTACAGACAATTTGATTGGTGCTCTTGAGTGTTCATTAGTCTTTCGATTCCTTCCCACCCAGGTAAGGATCTAATCGGGGTCCAGAACCTGCTGAAGAAGCACAAGGCCCTGCAGGCTGAGATAACTGGACATGAGCCCCGGATCAAGGCCGTCACCCAGAGGGGCCAGGCTGTGGTGGGGACAGGTGGGCCGCTGTCGTCCTTCCTGGCCTGTCTTCCCCAATCTCCATAATGGGTGAAAGTGAAATGGGCCGTTGTGTATGGTGACGTTGGCTTGCATTATGGGTCATGCCGACTCCTGGGTCCCCAGGCCACTTCGCCGAGGATGAGGTCATCGCACGGCTGGACGAGCTGGCCAGGCGCTGGGATGGGCTAAAGGGGAAGGCCTCCCAGAGGTGCCAGGACCTGGAGGACTCGCTGCAGGCCCAGCAGTACTTCGCCGACGCCAACGAGGCCGAGTCCTGGATGCGGGAGAAGGAGCCCATCGTGGGGAGCAACGACTATGGCAAGGACGAGGACTCTGCTGAGGTGAGGGGCGGGGCTAGAGGAGACGAGGGTGGGGATTGGTGGAGGCTCAGGTTTGACTTCATTCCCTCAGCTGCAGCTGGTGACCTGACAATAACTGAACTTAATTCATTTTATTTTTATATAGCACATTTTCACAGTGTTACTTTGTCTTGGTTATTTTTATTCAGCCTAGAGAGGTAAGTGGACCTGGCCTTAGATACTGTGTGTCTGTATGTTGAGACACATTCTTTCCTGGCAATCCGGAAGACCTCTAGCTTAGTGATGCACCACTTACGTCTGAGCTTACTTGTAGCTTGCTCGCGCCCCCGTGTTTGGTCTGTATGCCAAGGCTCGTCTTTCTTGTCCTTAAGTAGTTCTCGTCTTGATGAAGCAACAGTCAAAAATACCTATTTCAAATCACTTGGAAGAGCCAGGTACAGATTTTCAGTCAAGAAGTTCTTGGTCTCAGAATGTACCTTCAACGTCATGTCGTCCTATCCTCCTAACCAGGCCCTCTTGAAAAAGCACGAAGCGCTGATGTCGGACCTGAGCGCATACAGGAGCAGCATCGAGGCCCTCAAGGAGCAGGCCGAGGCGTGCAGGGTGAGTCGGACCCCTCGGAGCCGCGTCTTATAATCGACTAAATGAAGTAATGATGCGGGTGTTTCAGAACCCAGTTTGTCCTGAAATGTCCGCGTCTTTCCCAAAAGCAACAAGTGGCCCCCACAGATGATGAGACCGGCAAGGAGCTGGTTCTGGCCCTGTACGATTACCAGGAGAAGAGCCCCCGTGAGGTCACCATGAAGAAGGGCGACATCCTCACCCTGCTCAACAGCTCCAACAAGGTGTGTGGTGCTGTGGTGTGCTCGTGACCCAGCCATCTGATTAGTAAGCTCCAAGTTCTCCAAAGAGCTGCTCATTCTCCTGCTCTGGGTCGGTTTTAGTGGAAGGAAAGGGGAAGGAAAAGGGAAGCAGTGACACTGGACTTGACTGACCCGGCTGGACCGGGCTTCTTACCTCCCTGATCCCCTCCCTGCAGGACTGGTGGAAGGTGGAGGTGAATGACCGGCAGGGCTTTGTGCCGGCAGCCTACGTGAAGAAGCTGGATCCCACGCAGTCCGCGTCCCAGGAGAACCTCCTGGAGGAGCAAGGCAGCATCGGCCTGCGGCAGGAGCAGATTGAGAACCAGTATGACTCCTCTGTCGTGCCCTGAGGTCATCAGAACAAAAACCAAAAGCCCTACACTACCCTGTATGCCATTTGCCATCCACTACGTACCATTCAAACGTTAACGGGTCTCTAAAAGTCAGAGTATGCGCGGTTAGAAACTAGCTCCTAAATCCCTCACCTTATTGCACCAGAGATTGACAGCTCTGTCTCCCTTCAGGTACGGTGCTCTGCTGGACCTGGGTGAGAACCGCAAGGACAAGCTGATGAAGAGCTGCAAGAAGTTCATGGTGTACCGGGAGGCCAGCGAGCTGATGCAGTGGATCGGCGACAAGGAGAGCTCCCTCACCGGCCTGGAGCAGGCCTCCGACCTGGAGCAGGTGGAGGTGCTGCAGAAGAAGATCGAGGACTTCCAGAAGGTGCGGCCCTCTCCTCATTGGTCAAGGGGGTCTCCTGATGCAGCTCCTAATTTTCATTTATCAATTGAACAGGACCTGAAGGCAAATGAGTCCCGCCTAAAGGACATTAACAGTGTGGCTTCGGAGCTGGAGTCGGAGGGCCTGATGGTGGAGGAGCCACAGCTCATGCAGGCCCAGGTGAGGAGGTGTGGGTACGGTGGTGGAGAAGGGACAAGGCTGGATGCCCGTGAAAGGTTATATGTATAACTGTGTACCCCAGGAACAGGTGCTGACTTCTGCAATCTGCCACGTTACTGGGCCTTATAGTAATCCTTGCAGTAATTATTGCCATATGGCAGTGATGGATAAAGACGGAGTGTTTGAGTATGCTGTGATGCATAATCTGGCTTTTAAAATACAGCTTTGATCTGTTTAATTTCTCATTCAGCAACAAGACCTACTGGGCTCTGCCTCAGGAGTTGGAAATGTAAGGTTTTCAGCCCTGCATGGCCAGATTTAATGATCCACATGTGTACCTTTTCAGTGCCTGTACCCGCATCAAAGCTTTACAATTCCCACTTTTAATCCAATGCCTTTGTTTGTGGTTTACAGGATGAGCCAGACCGGAAGAGTGCTTCACCTTGGAAGGTAAACAGTTTAGCCAATTTTTCTGCTGCTCATTTTGTGCAAATAATTGATGAACTATTTTGTTCCTCTTGTGAAGCATGAAATTAAATGTTTTATTGAGGATCAAATCAAAATACTGTAAAACCAAAATACTGGCCAACATGCCCTAAGAGGATATTATGAGACTGGGGGGCAGTTTGTGGTGGACACAAAAGCCCAGGGGGCTTGACTGGACACAGTTTGCCCGCCCCCCGACATAGAATCGTCAGTCAGCTAAAAGTGAGATCTGTCTCCAAGTGACCCATTCATTACGATCAGAATGACATTTCCCAAAAACCTTGATGGTACCTTTAACGTTTTTTCGAATGCCTTCTTACTTCAATATTCCCATCTACCCTCCTGATTCCCGTTCCTCATCCGGGATGGAAAACCATCCTTCAGCTTCCCAAACACACATGGCCACATGGCTGTATATACACCAATACATACATCTGCACCGCACAGAACTCTGTTTTCCATCTCAGTCCTGTATGGTTAATCTCTCATTCCCAGTTTGTTCGGTGGATTCTGAGTGTTCTTTTGGTGGTTGGGTACCTTGAACTGTCAACAGTACTGTTGGGGACCCTGCATGGAGAACAAAAAAAAAAAGATCTTCTGCTGGGTGTGTCTTCGGTCTTCACAATTCCTTCTGCCATTTCTCTTTTATTTGTTGTAGTCTGTACGGTTGGCTGTGCAGACAGTGGCAAACTTTAATGATCTCAAGGTAAATTTTACCTCCCCTGTTTCCCCACCATCACCCCTCCCATCCTGGTCCCTGACTCTCCTTCCTTCTCCACGTGAGACGAGTCCCCCACCTGCGTCCAGGTCGCTGTGTTGAGCACACTAACCCTCCCCCAGCGCCGCCTCTTTGGTGTCCCTCCACCGTGCCATGGCTGTTGTTGTGATCTTC
The DNA here is from genome assembly GCA_026780765.1 of Petrocephalus schoutedeni. Lineage (NCBI taxonomy): Eukaryota > Metazoa > Chordata > Actinopteri > Osteoglossiformes > Mormyridae > Petrocephalus > Petrocephalus schoutedeni. The sequence continues at coordinate 23,400,419 of JAODKL010000118.1, forward strand.
CTGGAGTTATGGTTCTCACTCTGTGTTTTGTGACATGTGGGTCCTTTTGTTACGATTTCCTCCTGTAGTAGTTTGGATTTAAGTCTCATAACCCTGCTATCCCTAGAATTTGCTGGCCGGTCAGATGTCTCATCACACCTGCATGATTCACCTTCATCCCAAAAACCTGCATCTCCATCTCTACTTTGACCCTCATCCTTTTCATTGGACCATGTCAACACAACCCCCTTGTGTCAAAATGAAAAATACTCCTTGCTTTCTGTTTTTGTAAGGTCATGAGCATCTTGAATTATGACCTAAATGATTATAAATATTGAACTGTTTAGTTAAAAAAATGTCCAATTTATTTAGTCAAATTGTGTTTTTGTGACAGCTGACAGTACTGGCTGATTGCCAGTGTGTCTGAAGTGTTTTCTGATTGGCTGCCGGCACAGCAATGTGGGTCTCTAATTGGTGACTGGTATGTTGTGCTTGCCAGGATATGAATGACCGCTGGACGTCCCTTCATCAGCTGGTGGAGGACAGGGCCAACCTGCTGGGGAGCGCCCATGAGGTGCAGAGGTTCCACAGGTGCGCTCACCGGCCCCCATGCGTCCAGAAACTTGGATCTCAAACTTCACAACCACGGTGACGGGGTTGGGGGGTTTCTGCCTGACTACAGGGATGCCGATGAGACCAAGGAATGGATCGAGGAGAAGGACCAGGCTCTGAACACGGACAATTATGGGCACGACCTTGCCAGTGTGCAGGCGCTCCAGCGGAAACACGAGGGCTTTGAGAGGGACCTGGCGGCCCTAGGAGACAAGGTGGCCGCGGTGACCTCTGACCTGTGAAAGCATTTACCCCTGTGTATAAAGACCCTATTGCCCCCCAAAAAGTCCTTGATAGACACCAATTAACTAATTTCACAAGAGAAAAAGCATATCGCAAAGTATCTGAAGATGTTCTTACCTATAAACGTAAAAGCAACAACTCGTGGCCATAGTTGGAAATTAGCGGGACAAACTTCTTTACACAACGAGTTGTTAGAGTATGGAATAGTCTTCCTGTTAGTGTAGCACAAGCTACCTTGAGTTCCTTTAAAGTAGAGCTGGATAAGATTTTAACATCTCTGGACTACTAGTGGAATTTTCCCTGAACGAGCTTGATGGGCCGAATGGCCTCCACTCGTTTGTAAATTTCTTATGTTCTTCAAAAGTTCTGCATCTCCCACACTCTGGCCCAGTGGAATAACATTTACAGCATTTGGCATACGCCCTTAGCCAGAGCGACTTACATAAGATTATAACACTTTACACCCTGCTGTAAATTATCAATCAGATAACAGAATCTAGTGATACTAATACAGACCAAGGTGGCCGGTTTCCCAGTCCCTCTAAATACCCCTTGTTGTGTCAGTCCTGAGGTCATGCTGGCATACGGGTGCCTGGGGCCCTGGTCTCATTCCAGCCATCTCCTCCTGCTCTCTGCTCAGGTGAACTCCCTGGACGAGACGGCGGAACGGCTCATCCAGCTGCACCCGGAGTCTGTGGGTGACATCCGTGAGAAGTGTGCCGAGCTGAACACGGCCTGGGGCAGCCTGGTGGACCGGGCCGACCGGCGCAAGGAGAAGCTGGGCGGCTCCCACGACCTGCAACGCTTCCTCAGTGACTTCAGGTGGGGGGGAGGGGGGGTTGTGTTTTGGTAGTAATGCATGTGTGTGAATGCACCTGATTGGTTGTGTTTTGATAGTAGAGCATGTGTGATTGCACCTGATTGGTTGTGTTTTGGTAGTAATGCATGTGTGAATGCACCTGATTGGTTGTGTTTTGGTAGTAATGCATGTGTGAATGCACCTGATTGGTTGTAGGGAGGCCAGACAATTATGTGCGAGTAAACTTCCTCCCAAGAAGAATTAATATTTAAATGGGACGAAGTGCATTTTGCTGTTCTTTTTTACTTCCACATCTTTAAAGCACCACTCGGGTGAGTTGCAATGTTAAAATGGCCAGTGTGGGTAGGCACGACATGGCTGGCTTGGCATAGGGAGGAAAGGGCAAGTACTGCCAGTGCAAAAGGTGAAAAGGACGTTTTCGAGAGGTGACGGGGGAGTGGGATCGTGCGTCTCAGTCACCTCGTACGAAAGCTGCTCTTCGATGACCTACACAGGGACCTTCAGTCCTGGATCAACGGCATCCGTGGGCTGGTGTCCTCGGAGGAGCTGGCCAAGGACGTGACCGGAGCCGAGGCCCTGCTGGAGAGGCATCAGGTACTATGCAGGACACGTCTGAGGCTTGCCTACAGCCAGTAGGCACCATCCTCTTGGTACACACCTAAAGGTTATCCGGGCTCCCCAGGCCCTGCAGGTGAGCCTGGTCATGTTCTGCTCATGGTAGTACACAATGGAAGCCGCCAGGTACAGCACACACACAATTGTGTGGTGAATTATTCAGGCCATGAGGTCTTGTATTGTTTAATTTGTTATTGTACCATTTTGAGTGGCGCACGCCTGCCTGCTCTAGTTCATCGTTATGAGTCTGGCATCTGCTTAGTTGCCTCAGAAGCTGTGTCCTCTTAGGGTCTGTGATGTCACGTGTCCTACGCCTCCCGCAGGAGCACCGCACGGAGATCGACGCCCGCGCCGGCACCTTCCAGGCCTTCGAGCAGTACGGGAAGCAGCTGCTTGAGCGTGGCCACTATGCTAGCCCCGAGATCCAGGAAAAGATGGCGACACTGGAGCGTGAGCGGGCCGACCTGGAGAAGGCCTGGGTGCAGCGGCGCGTGGTTCTCGACCAGTGCCTGGAGCTGCAGGTGGGCCTAGTCGCCGTGGTGACGCATCTGCGTAGCATTAGCCCCATTGCTACACAAATGCTTCTACCGTAACCTAATTTTATTAAGCCAAGCAGATGACAATGAAACGGGGGGAGATAAATGTGTTACAAACCCTGACACCTATTGTCCACTTGCCCACCTTCTCGTGCTCCGGTTTGTTGAGTCAGACTTGGGCTCTGCATCACACATCTGTACACTCAGTCCCCCTTCGCCTCCCACAGCTCTTCAACCGTGACTGCGAGCAGGCCGAGACGTGGATGGCTGCACGGGAGGCCTTCCTGGCCGGCGACGACAAAGGCGACTCCCTGGACAGCGTGGAGGCGCTCATCAAAAAGCATGAGGACTTCGACAAGGCCATCAACGTGCAGGTCTGTCCTCTCCCCATTCCCCCTCTGTGGCCCCAACACTTCTCCTTACCTGTGATATCCAGCTTGAATGTGAATTGAACAAGGTAATGTGCAGCTCAGCGGGTTAGGGGATCGTTGCCCATCACCTGAAGGTCACACATTCAAATCCCATGGCCGGCAGAGTAGTCATATCACCGTTGGGTCCTTGAGCAAAGCCCTTATGCCCAGTTGCTCCAGGGTCTGATAAACCCTGTTCTAATGTCCACACCTGTGTGAAGCATTGAACGTAAGTGTCAACTAAATAAATAACTTAAATAAACGTGTCCTCTTTTGTTCAGAGTATATACACATAGGACCTGTTGCCCTTTGACTGATGTGTGCCTGTCCTGAGCTCTCCCCCACCTTCGTGCCGCCCCGCAGGAGGAAAAGATCGCTGCCCTGCAGTCTTTTGCCGACCAGCTCATTGTGGCCGACCACTATGCCAAGCCTGAGATCTCCAAGCGCCGTGACAGCGTCCTGGACCGGTGAGCGCCCCCAGCCCACCCCGCTTTTGCATCGCTCTGGTTCTGGTCAGTCAGGTCTCGGCTGACATCTCCACTGTCGCCCACCGCGGCAGGTGGCTCCGTCTGAAGGCCCAGATGATCGAGAAGCGCTCCAAGCTGGGCGAGTCGCAGACCCTGCAGCAGTTCAGCCGCGACGTGGACGAGATCGAGGCCTGGATCAGCGAGAAGCTGCAAACCGCCATGGACGAGTCCTACAAGGACCCCACCAACATCCAGGTGCGGTCGCTCGAGAACCCTCCAGGCTATTCTCATTCTGTTTGTAAATACGCACATTTATCATATCTTCTTAAAGTTTTTTATTCATTTTGTTATTCGGAGTTCAAACTTAATCTATGGAACATAAGTTACCTGTATTTGTGGCATATATGTGGCTTTGTTTTCTTATAAAAGTTATTTTAATAGAAAGTTTAAATGATGTTCTTTTTTTTACCCTATTTTTGTATGAATACACAGCAGTTTCCATCTTGTACTACCTAAAAAAAAAAAAAAACAAATTTCTTCTTTGTTTCTGTTGGTTTTAGCTGTCCAAACTGCTGGTAAGTTAAGTAGTGTGACAATGCTGACTAACCCGCATAGGATTCCTGTGGCGCCTGCGTGTCCCTGGCGAGCCTGTAGGGGCGCTGTTCTGCCGGGGTCCCACCCCGGGGTGACCCACATGCTCCTACACTCAGACGCTTGCTTGCTTTTTGCCCCCTCTGTCCATTTGATTCCTTAATATCAATTAAGGACACCAGTGTTTAGAGATTGCGTGCCCATAGAATTAGTGCTTCTCTTGGTGTTTTTATGTGCAAGTCTTAACTCATCCCACACATTTGCTTAATTTAATAATTTTTAAAATAACCATGACTAGTTATTTTGGTGGAAATTTAAGCAATATGAGAGGAAACTGCAGCTTTATGCTTTGCATTTTTTTGGTAATTTTTGTTAGTAATGTCTGCTAAATCCAGATATTCTGCATCTCTGAAGATCACAAGAAAGTAGCAGGCCACACCAGTTGATAGCCGAGCCAGTCTTCCTTACTGCCCTCTTTCCTCTCGTGCTCAGTCATAATGTGTGGAATGATGTTACCTCTGCATTGTTTGCACCCCTGCTCCCCCTCCCCCAAAAAAATGTCTTGTTGCTCCATCATCTGTGGTCCTCCTATGTCTGCAGAGACCACATTGCTGCTTGTGTCAGTGGTGTCAGTCTTGACTGTGATCGCATTGTTGGTTTCACCCATGCCCTTTGGATTATTACTGCATGTTGGTTCTGCACCAAGAGTAGCCGCTTCTCAGCCTTGGGATCACTGAGAGGCTGGAAGTTTCACTTCTTTGGGGAGAAATATTCTGTCCCCTCGCAACTGACTACGGTACAGAACCATAAGTGCTGCCAGATCTAGAATGACTCCACGGAAGCATTCAGAGCTGCGCGGTGGCCCCTGGAGGCCGGGTTGTCCATTGTGCTGCGAGGCCGTGGCTCTCTGAGACTCTGACTCTGTCGCTGTCTCTCTGCCTCCTCTCGTGGCGCCTCCCAGAGCAAACACCAGAAGCACCAGGCCTTCGAGGCTGAGCTGCACGCTAACGCCGACCGCATCCGCGGTGTGATCGACATGGGCAACTCACTCATCAACCGCGGGGCCTGCGCTGGGAGCGAGGACGCCGTCAAGGTAGCGGCCTCAGGCACCGGCCTGCACTTCTTTTGACATGTACATGGCTACATACACATTAAAGTACTTTTTTGGAGTTGAACCAAGTATTGTCAAAGGCGGCGTGTTCTTGTCCCCGGTGTTTGCCGAGTTTTTCTTTAGTTTTCCTCCCATTGCCCACAGATATGGCTGTGAGAAAACCTCCATGAATTGGGTTAGAGTCATTGGTCGCATTAGTGAGTCCCCACAAGGGTGCGAGTGAGAATGTGCTGTGTATGCGTGCGAGAGCGCGATACCCAGATTGTCAGTGCGAATAAGAATTGGACCTTAACTCTCTGATTTGAACATCGAGGAAAAGCCTAAGCGTGCATGAAGTTTGCTTGAAGGTCTTCGAATCGGGCGACAATGCCACGGTCTCATCTCTGCCGCGGGGTACCGTGTGTGTGTCACCATCAGGCCCGCCTCAACACCTTGGATGATCAGTGGAAGTTCCTGGTGAGCAAATCGTCAGAGAAGAGCCAGAAGCTGAAGGAGGCCAACAAACAGCAGAACTTCAATACAGGCATCAAAGACTTTGACTTCTGGCTGTCTGAGGTAAAAACCCAACAGCTCGGGCACCTTCCACTGGAGTTCTGCAGAATCTCACTCTTATAACAGTCAATAGTTTCTGTCGCAGTGAGAATGACAGAGAATGAGATAATCCTCTACCCGCCTTTTTTACCTGGTTCTCTTGTTTCTCTGCTCTCAGGTCGAGGCTCTACTGGCCTCTGAGGATTATGGGAAAGACCTGGCCTCTGTGAACAACCTGCTAAAGAAGCACCAGCTTCTGGAAGCTGACATCTCTGCCCATGAGGTGACAAGAAGACTTTGAATTCAGCCCGAACTAGTTTTCAGTTTTTAGAAGTGGTTTAGAAATATATGAAATATTTGAAATTGGTAGGCTAACGTGATTTTGCTTCAGTGATGTCGATGATCAGTGGTCAGGACTGACCTTAACCAGGAACCAACATTGTAACTCCTCTCCTGCACAGGACCGTCTGAAGGACCTGAACAGCCAGGCTGATGGCCTGATGTCCAGCCAGGCCTTCGACACCTCGCTGGTCCGAGACAAGCGAGATGCCGTCAATGACCGCTTCGCCAAGATCAAGAGCATGGCGGCCGGGCGCCGCGCCAAGCTCAACGAGTCGCACCGCCTGCACCAGTTCTTCAGGGACCTGGACGACGAAGAGTCTTGGATTAAGTGAGTGGGGCTTTAACGCATTCTTCATTTTGACTTCAAAGCTCCTTATGTATAGTTCAGGGGTGGTTAATCTTAACCAGAAAGGGCTGTTGTGTTTGTGGCTTTTCACTTCCCTACTAGGATTACTAACTCGAGGACTGATTGGCTGAAGAGTTTTCATGCCTGGGTTTGAACAGCTGACCAAACTGTATGTGTGTGTGTGATCCTATAAGGTTTTACCAAAAACCCGCATACACACCAGCCCTTTGCGGATAAGATTGCCCACCCCTGGTTTAGTTGATGCCCCCCATCCTGGGTGAGCCTGGGCCTAAGAAGCCTAAATCTGAGAGCAGCCATATTTTACAAAAAAATAAAGTTTTAAAGTCCCGCCTGGATTCAGATCCCTCACCTAGTCCCCACTGGCCCTACCAACTTCTGTCCTTTAACACACAGAGAGAAGAAGCTACTAGTGAGTTCGGAGGGTTACGGACGTGACTTGACGGGAGTGCAGAATTTGAGGAAGAAGCACAAGAGACTGGAGGCTGAGTTGGTGGCCCACGACCCAGCAATACAGGTAGGTGGCGCCAAAGAGGAGCAAAGGGCATTAGAGTTAGCAGGTAGGTGTCTC
>JAODKL010000118.1:23417896-23428921 GCA_026780765.1 Petrocephalus schoutedeni
AGCTGTATATCCTTGGCTGTTTACTTTACCACCCCATTGGCTAGCTGTATATCCTTGGCTGTTTACTTTACCACCCCATTGGCTAGCTGTATATCCTTGGCTGTTTACTCCGCCACCCCATTGGCTAGCTGTTCCAGCTGGGCCACCTCCCTGGGCCTCTGTTCTGTGAGCGCCGTGCTCAGTTGCCAGATGTTGACAGTGCCATTATTGTTCCCCGCCGCCAGGAGCCGGGGCAGCTGGGGGTTGAACTCCAAGCAGTAGATGGGTTGGGCCCCTGGATCCTGCTCAATGGTGGCCACAGGCCTCAGTGACATCAGGCCCAGGTCAAAAATCTGCACTGTCCCTGAACCAGCAAGACACATGCATTTATTGGCAATAGTTGGTTTCCTTATATGTTATACAGTTCCCCACTTAGAGTGAACCATTTTTAAATTACATTATATGAAAAATGGGTAATTTTTATTGAGGCACTAATATCATCTGTAACGCCACAAACATACCTCTAACAAAGAACAAAATGCTGCCTAAGCTGAGGACCAGAGCTGCAACTCCGTGCAGGAGAGAGAGAGCTTACCCTCTCCAGTGGCAGCAGCAAAGAGCAGAGGGCGAGTCGGGGACCAGCGCACCGCAAAAACATAGGAGTCTGACACGCGCAGAGCCATCAGAGGCCGTGGCTGGAGCAGGCTGTGGAGGTGTGCAAAGCCGTCTGTCCCCACACTCAGGAAGAGGTGCCTTCAGTGGGGAGATCAGCAGAGGGGTGGAAATGATCCACGGTTCATTTCTACAATGTCTACGTGACCTTCAGTGGTCCCAAATGGGGATGAATGGTTCCTGTCCATGCAGATTTTGGGGAGGTAATGGGGAGGGAGTACCATAAACTTACCCAGAGTGACCCATTTCATACGCAATATTAATAAAAATCTATTAAACATGTGGTCCTTTTAGCAAATTATTTAAAAAGTTTCAGGAAAACACAATATCTGGGGCAGGCAAAAGCCTACGACTAGGGGGTGTTTACCGGTGGAATGGGGAGAAGTGGAGGCCGTGGACAGGACCGCAGCGGGGGGAGAAGGAGATCTGCGCCGGGGCGCGCAGGGTCAAGCTCTCGCCGGCCGGTGTCACCGCGGCCACCTCCGTCGCCGAGAAGGAGCACTTCAGGACCAGCCCCCCCTCAGAGCCTGCCAGGAAGGTGTCACGGTCCCAGGGGGAGAGATCCAGGGCCGATATACCTACACTGCTGCCACCTCTGGCCTGGAGGACAAGACAAGCACTCTGTGTATTATGCAAATTTCTGTGGCATCTGCATGGGGAAACAATAAACTGAATTTAAATCCACCTACAGCAATCACTATTTTAAACGTGACTTAAGACACTATCCCCATAATTTCCTAAGATCATGGCCTCCAAATTTGTCTAGTTTGTATCAGCTATTAGGACAGAGGGTAGGAATTTCTACATGCAAGATATACTGTTACTGTTTGCTTTCACAGACACCAATGGGCACATAATGAAAATTAAGGGAAGGAAGTGTATTGTAACTGCCCAGTATAAGCAAACCACTATCAGCGGCCCTAATGATCAGCAGAGTTGTACCAAGTGTGAGCTGACATGGAACCCCCAGGAAGCAAGGCTCGGACGAGATCGCCGGTGGGACAGAAAGCCCGGAACTGTCTCTTACCCACCTTGGTTCCTGTGCTATGGTGGGGCAGCTGCTGGCTGGTGAGGGCATAGCCCGAGCTCAGAACCAGCCTGGAGTCCTCCCCCATAGTCCAGAGGAGTAGCCGACCTCCAGAACCAGCACTCAGGACAGCAAACTCACCACGCCGGCTACCTGGCACCCAGTATACCTGCGAAAGTGCAAAGTATGTTCAACACTGACGATTAGGTAGGTAGGTAGGTAGGTAGGTAGACAGACAGACAGACAGACAGACAGAATCATTCACATTTCAACAATTTCATTAGGCCGATACGCCTACTTAAACATACACTATATGGCTAAAACTATGTGGACACCCATATTAATTAGAGAAATTGTCTAATTACATCATACCCATTGCTGACCCCACACAATAATTAAGCACAGTCACACAAACAAAGTGTGACCAGCTTCATAGTAATACCCTTGGTTTACCTACATAAAATTCCACACCCTACCTGGAATTTCACACAGCCTGAGCCAAAGAGAGATTAAAATCAGCCATGTTGAATATAAACTGTGAACCTAAAAAGATGGGGCGAAATGGTAACCCCCTCCTACCCCATGACCTTCAGAGAGAGAGGGGGATGAGGACAGAAGTGAGGTAGCTATAGCTGACAGAGAAATGTGCCACTTCACCTGGCAGACAGGGTCTCGGTGTGTGTCAGGTGACATGCCCGTCTGAGCCAGAAGTGGGTCCTGCGTCTGACTGGTGTCCCAGACCACCACCTCCCCGCTGTACAGCCCACCTGTGGTCAGGAACATGCATGGAGGGCAGGGCAGAGACCACCACAGACATATACAAACCACACATACCCCTCAGTACCTTTTGCCGCATTTAACTAGCTTGTAATCAGTGTTTGTCAAGATAACTGCCAGAGGTGGGTAATCCAGGTCTAAATAGGTCTAAATCCAGACCAGGATTTTGTTTCAACCAACCAGTCGAGTATTAAGAGTCTCAGTCACAGAGGGCTCAACTAATTGGTTGAAACAAAATCCTGGTCTGGATTGTTACTATTTGGACCTGGATTTCCCACCTCTGATAACTGCATACATTTACCATAGTAGTTCACATAATCTTGGTCACCTGATCTCCTGTGGAATAAACCTTCTGGATATACCTTTAACTTCTCAAATGAAAGGCTAATCGTACCTGATGCAAGTCTGACACATTACCTGCGATCAGGGAGGGACGCGTAGGGTGGAAAGACACGCACATGACCGGTGTGGCAGAGTCTATGACCACGTCAGGCCGCTTCGGGTCCAAACCCCTACGGTTCAGGTTCCAAGTGCACACAAAAGACTTCTCTGTGCTCCAGTCACCGTCGTCTGTGCTGGGGAGCATGGGTCAAAACAAACAGGTTTTTAGGGAATAGGCGTCTCTAAACATTAGGGCTTAAACATTAGGCTTGGCCAGAATGAGCCTGGCTCACCCAATCTCATCCTAGGCCCATCAACCGGGAAAAAGCCAACCAGTGACAGAACTTTAGTTGTCGTATACAGGAAGAAAACAAGCAAGTTTAAGACTGACTTTGAGAACTTCGTCAACCAAACACCCCCCCCCCCCCAGCCCGTCCCAAGCTTGTCAGGCATACAGAAAAACTGGCAGGCAAAGTGTTGATGTAATTATTTGGACGTTTCTTACATCATTTGGCTGAGACAGAGTAAAAAACAGAACATGGTGTTTCTGAAGGACTAGGGTTATCCACCCGTGAAGCAGAATCTAACAGACCATGGACTCACTGGCCGAAAGCACAGGCAATAACAGAGCCTGAGCAGTTCCAGGATACACTGGTCACGTGAAGCTTCCTCTCCTGGGCCTCAGAGTACTGCAGGCAATGAATGCACGAGACCTGCGTAAACACACACACACACGTTAATAAAGATCTCACTTCCCTTCCCTCATAATGGGATCTAATGATTTCCTTGTCAGTCTCACCGTCTCATCCTGGTCCTCCCAGTTCACTTCAAACCCATCAAAAGCATGACTCCTTGAGTTCTTCACCAGCTCCTTGATGACCAGGTCTGCGACCCGGTTCAAAAAATCCACCAGTGCAGGGGATCGCAGCTCACTGTCAGGTGTGATGTAAGGATCGCGTGAGAGCTGGCCATGCGGTTCTGTCTGCGTGGCACTTTCTGAGTGGTATAGGGCTTGTGTATCCATCTCAGCGGTCTTCAGAGCCACAGTCTGACAGGTCTTCTACAAAAAAAGATGGGAAACATAAATCATCATCACACGTAAAAGTATCTTAATAAAATAATAAATACTTTCAGGCAAACATTTCGGGAGTATTTTGTAATGTCTGAGTAACTTTGGCTGTATCTCGAAGCAGTACTTGGAATAGGGTTTAACCTATTCATTATTTTAGATAATATCTTGTTAATGGATGTAAATGCATTTCTCAAGAGATGACATAACATGCACTTTTGTTGTATTACTGGCAAGGCAACTAACAAGGTGACAACCACGCTCTTCATTAAGGGACCACTGTTTCTGATTATGAACCACCCCTGCCAATGCAAAGATTACTGCGATGATGCCAATCCACCACATACCGACTCCTGCTTCAACTGGTGCGATCTCCTCCACTGCGATTCCACCGCCACCGACTCCGGAGACTCATCGGTGAACATCACGCTGATTTATCAAAGCAGCAAAATTCCAGCAGACCCTTAGTGAGCTTTATTAACAAGTCCAATTTTCATCTCAAGGACCTTTCCAGTGAGCGCTAGCCAGCAGAGAAGGTCCCCGATTAGAGAGACGGTATGAAAGCCGAATACATGAACATCTCGGGAATACATCCAGCCTTATCCCACTTCCGGGTAAAAATGAACGTTTCCCTGGAAACACAAACTTCCAATGAACAACCGGGACATGCAATTTGCGCATACGCGAAAGCTCCTGTTACTGCCCAATCAGCAACGAGATCGGTGTAATCGATGTGCTCTTCTGGCGTAGGCGGCGTTGTTTAAATAATCGATCTATAGATTTCGCCGTGATTCAACGAGTTAATTCACTAAACCAAATCGCTGGCGATTAAAATGAAAATTCCGACCGTATCTGAGATGAGCGATTGATTTTCGTGCTGAATTCGACTAGTACGTCGGATCTGTGTTTGTATTTATCTGCGTGCGGAGGAAGCAAGCATTTAAAATGGCTGTCAACCAAGTCGACAAAATGACAACTAAGTGAGCAGGCTACTTCGAGGAAAAGGACCTAGGCAGAGAATAAGCCATGCAATAGCCGCGTTCATTAATTTTCTTTTAATTATTATTATTATTATTATTATTATTACTTTAAAGTCCACTAGACAATCAAATAACGTTAATGCATCGAATAATAGTCGGAAAATATGTATTACAAAATCAAACATTTTCCACCATTATTTGCATTTGCACCAAGGCTTGGGGACTCAATTTTTTAGTTAGCCCTCTCCTCGTATGGAAATTTTTGGTCGGAAAGTCCCGGGGCACGGTAGACCTTGGCGCAGGGCTGAGATTCAGAAAACATTATTTCATCACTCGCAATTCATTCTAAATTGTCCTTGGGTTTGTGTGCTTGTAACAGTCATAATATATTATGAATTTAACCGTGTTAGGAAACCATTCGCACGACGTTTTGCTTAAACGCAACCGCGTTTGATTCGGCTTTTCATTTTCATAGGAGTGCAGATACGCAATGCACTGCCGAGAAATTACTTTTATCCATTATGCTGTACTTTTACGTTTAACTAAATCGTCTGAAATAATGCTTGAGCATACCGAGTTCGTGGTTTACCTTGTGTAATACTCATTAAGGAATAACAAATCGTACTGTATTTATCCGCTGTGCATAAATTGTGAGAGAATTAAGGCTACGGTTTCCCATTGTCATGTAATGTTAAAGTGCATAACAGCCTATAATAAGACCACGGAGCTAACGTGCAGGTTCCAGGCACGACGGCAATTCCGCAAGCATCATGTATCCGATTGTCGGGAGTTCGCCACTTCCAAGTAAAACCATCCGTTAAGTTTAATGTAAAAAAGTAACTTTAATGGTTACACATTATCGATGTCATATGTGAAAGTCTAATTGTTTGAACAGTCGCATTCGAAAAACTCAATTGCCGGAAAAATGTCGAGTACCTTCCGAAATTGAGCGCTGCGCCCCAAATTTGCACATTACGTGTCACAGTTAAGACACAAAGTCCCTCGAATACTTGTGTACACATTTAGTTTTATTGTAACAAAGCAACTTGTACACTTTAAACGTTTTACGTGAGCGTCCTTCCAGTGGAAAAAGGGGGAGTTAAATGTAGATTCCATGTAAATTTCTACAGGAATATGCATTTGCTTTATTAAATACTCCATAAAGCAGCATGGCTCAAAATTACAGGAGTTTTTTTGTCGTTTTTTTTTCCTTTATTAAAAATGTAATTTCAAACCTCATGGGTGTCTGTAAAACATTACAATGAAAAAAAACATATCAACATAAACCCAGAAATGTTGATGTGTCAAAATGCCCATCTGCCTTCCACAGCCCCCTCCGCAATAAACAGTCTAGAATAACCCCACCCTCCCCCAAACATTACAAGAGACAGGAACAAGCTGGTGTGTTCCATTTGTCCGATTATTCACATGGGGCCAGAGGGGGAAGAACACAAAATGGGGGGAAAATTTGGGGGCCACACCTGTATTGAAAAGTATTTATACATAAAAAAAAAAAAAAAATAAAGTGAGAGGGATGCTAGAACTAGCAGGTCATCACTGCACCATGGCTTTTATTTAATTCACAACCTTAAACAAAAATTATATATATTTATTTATAAATTGCTATTTAACTGTAGTCTACATAACATGGCGTGCAGATTGTTAATCTTTATTGGTCTTCAGATGGAAGGGTAGCGGAGATGACGTATGGGACCCTCAGCGATACATTTCCACTAGCTTTGACGCAAGTCCATCCTGGGAATAGAGCTGTATTAGACATGGCATTGACAGGAGAGGCTTCAGTAGAACATGGACAGCACACACGCACTCGCATACACACACACAAAAAGAAAAAAAAAAAATCCAACAAAGCATCTTGCTCCCAAGGATTAGAGGGAAATTAAAAGGGAAAGAATGGGTAAGGATGAAGGTGGAATCTCATCATCAGGCTTAGTCATCTTCTCCGTCGTCCTGCAAAGAAAAACATCCTTAATATCACTTAATCACTCTTATATGTAGTTTGAAGTACCTTCAAGCAAACCAAGAGCAAATTACCTCGCCTTCCTCCCCCTCATCATCATCTTCATCCTCCTCTCCATCATCTTCATCACCTTCCTCATCAATGTCCTCTAACCCTTCCTCCTCCTCTTCATCGTCGTCGTCATCCTCACCATCCCCTTCCTCGTCGTCCATGTCAGGGACCTATGAATATGCATGTTAAAAGTCAGCATGGGAATGGCTGGAGAAGGAGAGTTGCCTGGACAGGAACTCTAAAGCTTAATGTCTTACCAGATAGTACTGTAGAGGATTTGGCCAGATGTCATCCTTGATGACCTCACCCAGCTCATCAGCGCCAGCATCAGAGTGGTCTGTGAACCAGGTGAAGAAGCTCTCTGGCTCTTCATGTTGCCTCTTCTTTCCGGCCTTATTCTGTGTCTGGCTGGCACGCTTTGTCAGATCCTGAAAATGATAGAGATTTTACAACATGCACCTAAAGAAAAACTCACCAAATGTCAGTCAAGCTCTTCTGATTTGCTTCAGCACACTACAGAGAAGGAAACTCGTTGACACTTAATAAAACAGTGGTGGGTGGCTGCCCAATGTAATCCAATGGAAAAACCTTGTATATCCTACAAAGAGCCATTTTCTCAGAAGCCACTGCTAGTATACACCAACCATGCAGAGGCAAGCTTATGCAAAGCACTTGCAAATGCAATAACTCAAAAACAATAAAACTAGCAAGTCATATTTACACTGCAGCTGCACCATAAGGCATGAAGAGAATCAGCCGATACACACCTTCCCCGTTTTCCATTTGATCTCTGTTGACTTTGAGGATGGGTCTCCACTCTCATTCAAATGAAACTCTTTGGACAGGACTTTGTTTTCGAAGTAGGGATTTTCATCAAAGTACTAAGCAGGGGCGGAAAGGAGCGTAAGTCTCAAGACACAAACGACGCACAACAATGCGAAACCACAACGGCTACTTACAAAATCTATTCTGTAGCCTGACTTGATGTCTTCAAACTCTGTCACCTCAACTCGGGTCAGATAATGAAGCGCTTCCTCATCTTCCTCACCAAGGAGAGCAGAGACTAGAGGGGAAAAAACCAGGGACAGTGAACACGGGTGGAACTGAAAGGAACCCCACCACCATATTACTGATACAGGGCAGGA
This sequence comes from Petrocephalus schoutedeni, assembly GCA_026780765.1. Taxonomy (NCBI): domain Eukaryota; kingdom Metazoa; phylum Chordata; class Actinopteri; order Osteoglossiformes; family Mormyridae; genus Petrocephalus; species Petrocephalus schoutedeni. The sequence goes on from JAODKL010000118.1 coordinate 23,425,959, forward strand.
AATTACAAACCCGGGGCGCATATTTGCCTGCTCACCTTGTGGATGGTTGACAAATGTTGTGACCCAGAAGTTTGGGATTTTGGCTATCAGTTCTGACCGCTTCTGGAAGAAAGGCTGGCGCAGCTTGTTGTATTTCTGTTCTACTTTCAAGATTTCCTCGCTTGCCTGTTCATTCAATCTGGAAAACAATATTCCAGCAGCCACTGTATTAATTACTCTCATTAACATCCTAATTATTTTAATCCCCTCACTCGCCTTTCTGTTCCTGCACAAATCCAGAGCACTCACAAATAAAACATGAATTTATTGCCAATAGCCTGAATTCTCTAAATGCATGCACAGCGGATAAATACAGTACAATCATAGAAAGCACGCGTTACCTGTCAATTTCGTTCTGTACTTCGTCGATATGTTCAATAGCTTCCTGTTGCTCTTTCTCTAAAAATTGGAGGGAAAATTTTAAGATCAGCGACACAGAGTGACAGGTTTAACAAATGTATTCCTCCGTGACAAGCCGATTGATCTTGAAGGTTTCGCGCGTTTATTTGATCTCTCAGATGCCTTCGTCGTTTTTAGGGCGATCGCAGTGCTGTAAGTCGGAAGGTTTCACCCAGCCACAGCGCACGTGTTTAGATTTAAAAAAAAAAAAAAAAAAAAAAAAAACAGGTTCAAGTTTACAGTTCAGGAAAGGTCGATACAAATAACACGAATTAAAAAAAAAAAAAGTCAGCAATCATGTCAAAATTCGTTCACGCTTTCGTACTCGTCCTCTGAATAAACAGCTATTTTCCATGCGCAAACAATATAGCGCCACATAACTATGCATGCATAAGTGCAGAATACCCGCAAAAGTGCAGCTAAGCGGCCAGCATAAGGCAAGCAGATCCGTACATCACACTCGGGTCTGATGCAGTTTCCTGCTGTAGTCGCGGGCCGCGTGGTTTGAATGGAGGCCGCACGCTCGGGCTTCCAGACCTTCCCCACATCAACCCGGCGCGATCGGCCCGATCCGGCGGCCCGCTCCGCACCTACGGCGCACACCGCGGGGCAGCGAGCGGAGCCTCGCCGTAAGCGGCGACGGCGGAGCCGCTCGCCGGGAAAGTCAAACAACCACCGTTAGAGCCGCGCACGCAGCATGATGGCGGAGCTACACCGCTAGCTAACAATGCACAGCCGCTGGGCCTCGCTCGGGCACCTCCATTCACGGGACGAAACGTCTCCCCACTCCCCCCTCGGGACACATCGCGGCCCGCATCGGGGCGGAGAAAGTTTTAAACGGGGCCTGCGCCCGTAAACCGAAATCATCCGGGGAGGAAATGGGAGTCCCGAACGCCACGGCGAACACGCGTCTGACACAATAAGGCTACACGCAGGGGAAACATGGCCACCGCCAGTTAGCGCCGCTCGGGCTCGGGCTCAGTCGCAGCACACACGGCCGACCTTCGGGTAAGAGCCGCCTGCGCGCCGGACGCTCGGCCGGGGGCCCCGAGATGCCGCGAAGCCGCCGGCGCCGCGATTAAAAACGCAGCACCGCGGCAGGCGCAAACAAGCGGGAAAATGGCGGTCCCGTGGAGGCCGCCATTCCTTACCAGAGGTTTCGTCCGCTCCGTCATGGTTCGAGTTCTGCTCCTTTCTGCTCACTTTCGCCGTGGAGGCCGACATGATTTTTTAATTTTTTTTTTCCTTTCAGGCCGTGGATAAGTACGTTCAGAGAATATCCCCCTTTTTTTTTTTGATGGGTCTCCGCGAGGAAGAGAGAACTTGGTTCTGCCTCAGCCGGAGAAGTGCGAGCGTAAAAGCGTGCGTTTGCGCTTCGTCTTCGCACGGTTTTTTCCTTTTTAAAAAAAAAACCCCCCCGAGGGCTCAGCACACACTCGGACTAAACGCCGCCGCCAGAGCCTCAGCCACAGCGCTCGCGCTCACTCACTCACTCACTCACGCGCTTCCCCGATCCCGGCGCACGCGCGTCTCCAACGGAGATCGAATAAAGAGCTCCTCCCGCCGAGAGGCCGATTTACAAACCGCGGCTCGCTCCCGTTATCCGCCTCCAATTGGCAGGCCCCAAATAACGGGGCGTCACGCAGAAACTCGCAAAGGGGGATGGGCTTTCAAGGGGGGGGGGTAACCGGCTGACGTCAAGGCAGGGGACGAAATGCAATTTGACCTTCTTTTCGGGGTGGGGGGGGGGAAAAGAAGCGCACTCGGCCGCGATTGGCCGCGACGCGGCGACGTGCCTGCGCGGCCAATCAGAGCGCGCCGCTCTCAGAGAAACAAAACGCAAGACCGCGAAGGGTTTGGCCTGGCGCGCGGCGCGGCTGCGCGCACGCCGTACGCCGCGCGTGCCGATCCGCTCTGGGTCCCGGCAAGGGGACGCTGAATGTCAATCGCTCATTCATTTTTTCCGTATAAAATTCGTGTGCCGCCGGCTCAGAATCATGTCTGCCTGAGTATTGGATGGTTTGTGGACGATTTGTATTCTCGTGCTGGAAAGCATAGTATGACTAGCTACTATTAGATTAATAGCTTTTTTTTAAATCAAATCTGTGGTAAATCTGCGTCGAGCTGGACACATTTAAAAAGGGCCAATTGTTGATACATGAAAGTATTCATTTTATTCATCAATTTATTTTTTGAATAAGAATGATTTTAAATGTGTCCAATATAATTAAATATTGACTGGTAAGAGCTTGTTTTACCCAATTAAATTTACATGACGCTCTTAGTCAGTTTGATTTTTACTCTGGGTGTACCGGTCTTGACCATTAATAACGACCAAGATATTTTGTCAGCAATTATATGTAGTAGTTTATGATCAGTGTAATTATTAAAGAAATGCACATGATAGCCCTCCAATTTCAGTAAACATTTATTATAAGATTGTCATATTTATCCATCCATCCATTTTCCTACCCACTTATCCTGTTCAGGGTCGCGGGGGGTCCGGAGCCTATCCCGGAAGCAAC
>JAODKL010000118.1:23448106-23462153 GCA_026780765.1 Petrocephalus schoutedeni
CCCCCCTGATGTTCTCTGGGGAGATCAGGCAGTAATGGAAATCCCTGCCTTTGGAGGACCTGAATCACGGCACGTAGCTGGTCGGCCCGGTGAAAGCAGCTCTCTGTGTGCCTCTCTGCAGACCTGCCGTCTCCTCAGACCTCAGGAACCTCAATCGCGAGGCCTCCTCTCCAGAGACTCCGGCTTCTCACCCGACACGCAAAGCTCCAGCATGAATCTACATGCCGAATCAAAGACAGCTATTTTTTTTTAGATAACGCAGACAGCTTACAAGCTCTACATGTCTGTTGTTTTGGTTGTCAGGATACTCTGAGATGTAACGGCATATCAGTCTATAGGATGCAATAGGTACTGTGGGACAGCAAATTGCTAAGTACCCAGCAGCACTATTACGCGCCAAGGGTTGGTGACTCATATCTGTCCCATGTGTGTGTGTGTGGAGTCTGTTCTCCCCGTGTTAGTGGGATTCCTTCCACAGCCCGACGACATGCAGACGTGATGGACTGGTGTCACGCTCCTGAAGTTCCCTGTGGACAGTATTGAAGCGACGCCATTGGTTACCTGGTAGGCGTGACTGGCGAATCCCAGGCCCAGCTGCCGGCAGACCACCATCGCCTCCAGTGTGCCCCAGCTGTCACTGCACACAGTGCCCCACACCAGCGAGCCGTTTCGCTCCACCAGGACCTCCACCCGCCCCTCGTAGGGGTTCCGGCCCCCGCCTAGCCGGACCTGCGGGGAGCAGCACGTGACCGGGTGGGGGTAGGTGACAGAGCACACATTTCGTGCCGCGTCACATCGCTATGTCTGGCAGAACACGCAGCGTGTGCTCAGCGTCCCTCACCCTGTCCTTGAAACCCATGGCTGGCACGTTGCACCTGACGGCCGCGTCCTCCTCGTGGCTGCAGCCCAAAGCGTCCTTGTTGAAGTAGCACTCGGTGATGGACTTCTCGAACCCTGAGCACTCCACCTCGTTCATGTGGACAGGGCCGATTCCTGAGGGAAAAAATGGACACGAGAGGCCGGTGTCAGCCCAGAGCACGTCCAAGCAGGGCGTGATTTTGGCTACAGGTGGCTCTGACCTAGAAGAGTCACCGCGCTTCTAAGATGACACTTTCAGCCATCAGTGTCAGCACTATATCGACAGACAGTCTTGAAACGTGCAAATAAAAGGCCGAATATCGTCATTTAATCTGCTTCATGGCTTGTCTGTTTGGATCAGACGGAACTCTTCAAGTGCCCTGTCTTCCTTGGCTTACAGGCTAGACCATTCCAGACACATCACATCCTTCCCCTTGTCAAATTCAAAGCCCCATAAAAACAAAGTAACAGACTTTCCATCATGTCCTCGCAGGGTTCCCCAGTCCGGGTTCTGTTTTCATCGTCTTATTATTCTGAGATTTACTGGCCTGTGGCTTCAAAGGATAAACGTCCGCATGTAGTCTCAGAGCCGCCTTGTATAAGTTTGAGCGACACGACGGAGACGCCGAATCCTATTTCTTTTCCTCCCACCATCCGCTCGGGTGTGGGCCGAGAGAGTTCCCGGGAGAGCGGCGGAGCAGGAACAAGCTGTGAACTTCAGACAGCGTCTCCCCGCTCTAAAGCCGCGCTCCGCGCGTGCCGCCGGGGCGTCGTTCGCATACCTGCCGCGGCCATGTGCGTTTCATCATTTTACGCCGTTGCCAGTAAAACTTTCTTTGCCCTCGAAGGAAAACACTGGCCTGTAGGCTAATTACAAAAACCCAATTCACTAGGGTGATTATTTGCCTGTGGGAAGTGCAATAAATTACACAGCTGAAACTAACTGTATTGCTTTAATTTTACAAGGGATATATATTTTTTTCCCTTTTGTAAGTTACTAAAAAAGAAAATGAAATAACTCTCTTAAACAGTGCCCTCAAGCTATTCTTTATTATTAAGCCGTGAACCTCCATCACTAAGGTTAATGAGGAACTCTCCTACTGTCCCAGCTCATGGGAAATGGCAGTAAGTCGAAAAGCTGTAAAACAAACAAGCACTAAGATTTAGGGAAAAACCGGCGACCCACATGGACCGAAAGGTAACAAGCGTGACCCAGCGCTGAAGGGCCAGCGTCCGCAAAAGGCCGGGCTGGGGAGTCGCGTGACAGGGCGTTTGTGGCATCGCAGTGCTGCCAGTGCCTTCTCACCACTGGCGGGGTGAAGGAGGAAAGGTACACAGTGTTCCCTGGGAAGCAGAGCCCCGGCTAGCCCTGCTCGCACAGTTCTTTGCGCATGCCGAGTGTGTCATCTAGTCAGCTGACGTGGGAGAATCTCGCACAGATTGTGCTTATTGGCAGCTCCTGGAATAAACAAGGCATACCGAAACCCCGAAATGGACCCTGCAGACCTCCTTGGCCGGGAACAGTCCCCTAAATCCATTCGGTTTATTGAACTTGTCAGGTTTAAGGGCTTGTTGTGGGTCAGCAGAGGAGGGTGGAGATCAGAGAAATTTTACGGCTTTCTGTGTGTGTCTGGGGGGGGGGGGGTTTGGGGGGGGCATGCAGCCACTAACAGCACTCTTCTCTCAGATTCAGAAGTGATTAGGAGACTTGAGCAGACTTGGCAGGGTGGGGGGAAGGCTTCACTTTCTGCATGTCACGGGCTGTAGGTACCCGGCTTGGGAGCTTCCTCCCTCACTGCCCATCCATCACACATCTGGATCCTCCTCCTCCCAGCATTTGGCCAGCAGATGTTGGCACAGCATAGAACAAATGTTCCTAATCTCGCACCAGCTGGGAGAAGACTCATCCTGTTCCCTCTCCTGTTCCTTCAGCACAAAGGTCTGCTATCTGTAACCAATTAGCCTTAGCGTGCTGCTTGCTGCTCTCCAATGAGCTGAGCGGATGACGCCGTGCCACTAACCACCGATCGGCAAAAAGCCTCTTTTCATGTGACACTTCCACTTAGGAGAAATGGCACTTAGTTAGCGGGTTATAAAGTGTAACAGTTAGAGTAGCGATAAATTACAAGTAAAGAAGCTAAAGCTAGCAATGCCATAACCCCCTAGGATGAATAAAGTATTATCTGATCTGTGAACTAATAATAATAATAATAATAATAATAATAATAATGAGAGGCATTACAATATCACAATATCAACTTTTCTGGTCTGATACGAAGTAGTAATATTTTGAGTATGAACTGCTTGGAGAAGTTTGGAATGTGCAATCCATTGCCAAATACAAATACAAAACGTAAAAAACATCACCATTTACCACAACTAACCATTTGTAGTACACATAAGCAAGGGCGTAACTTTGGTTTGAACATTGGGGGGGTTGAGGTCCTCACCCATTAAGGGGGTGACGTGATTATTGGGGGGGTTGCATTAGCCAGTTTTGATTACTGGAGGGGTTGCGACCCCCCCCACCCCCCCCGTAATTTACGCCCATGCACATAAGTCTCCAGAACAAAATATACAAATGGAGCACAGCTGAATCTTTTACGTAGTGATTAACCAAACTGCCTAACTTACGAACCATCTGGAGTCACCTAATCGGTGTGATATTTCACTGTGTTCAGACTTAAGTAAAATCAGCAGTGGCCTTTCTTACACGGCACTCCGCAGTTTAGATTTTTCTTCCTTCAGCATAAAGTACAGTCTCCTTCACATGCACGGTCAAGATCATCGCAAATGTGAACATTTGTAAATAATACTTGCGCCCCCCCCCCCCAATCCTTTAACTGTTACAATGTGAACGATAACATGAAAAGTCTATTAGCAATCCCTAAACAAACAGCACTGTACTGTACACTTTGCGAGTCATTTCCTATCAAGGACATACAAATCAAGATCATGCCCCTGTATGTACAAAGGTACTACTGTACGCACTGGGAGCACAACGCTGTGGGCTCATTATTAAAAATACAAGATTAATGGCACTGAAAAGTTTAAAAGATTCTACAAGAAATCTAACATTCCATTGTCAAACAGTAGATAATATTTAAGATGTAGTATGCATTTACATTATCAAATATTATGTATTACTAATATTTATATATGATTTATATATGATTTGTGATCCAAATCATCCTCAGTACTGTTTTTGGCTTCCGTTTCGTCTGCTGTGAGTTTCTTCAAAAATATTCCCATTTAATCGTTCATAGTCAACTCGCAAATTACCAAAACCGCAAATATCAAATGTGCAAATATAATACGGGTACTGTATTTCCACACGACCGACAGGACAACTCCTATGCACGTCTCGTTTGACCTAATGGAAAATCGTATTGGTTTCTAACTCTTACTGGATATCAGACTGATCTCAAATGATAATCCATGCATTTTACATTCCTGCTTGTCCTATGCCGGGTCAACCCACCGCAAGGCACACTCACACCTCAGAGAGTCACACATGCCCCCCTACAGGCAATCAGTGAACTCCGAGGAAACCACACGAGGAGAACGTGCAAATTCCACACTCATGGAACCAGGGTGAAACCCTGGGGCCTGTTTCATAAGGCAGGATTTTGTGCTCAACTGGATAACTTGCAGTATTTAAGGTAGTTTAGGCTAAATGTAGGTGAATGAAGATAAAGTCCATTTAACTAAGACTACCTTAATTACGACAAGTTATCTGCCTAAGCAAGAAAGCCTGCTTTGTGAACCAGGCCCTTGGGTCTGAAGGTAAGAAGAAAAGTCAACTTTGGAGAAGGCGGAGCTGCACCAACAAGGTTCCATGCACTGGCCTCCGTCTATATTTAAACCCTGGTTATCTGACACATGCTATGTAACTCCCTGGGAATTCTGTCCGCCTTTCTTTAATTCTGAAAGTGCTCTATTTGGATAGCTTACAATAAACTGGAATAAATCTGGAAATATATAATGCATTTGTGTTATGTGTTTGACAGTGACCCGAGAAAAGCACAAAGGCCCGTGAGGACTGTAACATGACTTGAGCGACGCGCCAATGCAACGCGACAGATGGAAACAGACATCTGGAAAGTATTTGAGGGCCTCCACTGAAACTGAAACGTCAGTCTGTGAGAAATTAACTCGCAGTCAAAGCTGGAGCTCCTTAGGCCTCCAGGATTCGAGTAACGGCAGAGGTGACATACAAACACAGGTAACGGAGAGTGGCGTGACAATACTGATCATTCTGAGAGCCAGTGCTCCGTTTAGATGCTTTGCCATTTTCATCGATACTTAGCGGAGATCGACAAATTCTCTAGTGGGATTAAGAACGTAAGGTGCAATCAGTGGCGGCATCAAACGCCCGAAAGCAAAAAGATTGGACGATAGCTTAAATGTACCCTAATGTTTTAAGAAGCATGAGCCAATGGAATACGAGTTTTATTGTCATTGCATGGTGAACGAAACTAAGAGGGAGAGTAGGAAGGGTGTGGGTGCCTCCCAGCTGCCGCCTCCATCACGGCAAATGAGCGCGGTCCTGTAAAGCTGACAAAGAGGCGCTCACCTTGGCCCAGGCGGCCCCCAGTCAGGGCCTCGCGGGCACTGCCGAAGCCCAGCTCGCGGCACACCACCGTGGCCGAGCGCAGGCTCCAGTTATCGTCGCAGACGGTGCCCCACTCGCCGTTCTTCAGCACCTCCACGCGGCCCTCGCCCACGTTGGCGCCGCCCTTCAGGCGCACCAGGGGTTGCTGTCGGAGGGGGAGACCGTTTCAGGAATTAGGTTTAAGTCTGGGAGATGTGTGTGGGGGGGTGGGAGGGGCATGAGCAAACAGGGCAGCTCTGCTTTTCTGTAAGGGACCCCAGGCCCATGGTCTGAATGGGACCAGCTATTGATTGATCACATGCTGTGCCAGGTTCTCCGGAGTCAGGCGAGACATCGGGACAGATACATTGCCAAGAGCTGACGCACGTTTGATTTAGAAACAGGAGTCTTTAAAGTCCAGGGTCATCTCCGCGGCAACCAGGGCTGAACAGGGACTAAAGTCAGCCCTGGACTTTGGGATCCCACACCGTAAATTTAGCTGGCGGGGGGGTCCCATGATGCTAAGTAATAAATTTTGCCGCCCCACATACCCATTAACCCACCAGGAAGATGCCTGGCATGCCAGATGGCCAGTGTGGCCCCGGCAGTAGCCAATGAGGTGGCTTAAAAAAACAGCGGGTGTCTCTGGTGTGTAGCTAGGATCTGTTTCAGTATTAACCCTTTTCCCGTGATAATTTCCCCATGTGAAATTTGCCTACCGTTTAATGATGCTCTGGGGTCAGATTGACCCCAAACACGTGATAGGGGTTAAGCGCATTAAGGGAAATGACATGACAGCGCCATTCTTTAGAAGCATCCTATTGGCTGCGGGCGCCCGTTGTCCCGCCCCCCTCCCCACTCTGTGACGGCTCCGTGAGTCACGCCACATTCCCAGCAGCATCCACTAACTCTCCTTGATGTCATTGTCAGAACACAGAATGCGCTGCTTCTGCCAGCTGTCAGCGTTTCGTTAGCCGTCCTGACAAACGCTTAGCACTGAAATTTATTATCTTCTCAAAATGGAAATGCACTTGTTATTTATAGCAGGCACCCCGGCCACTATAATTAGGCAATGAGGCGAAATGCCTTACGTCTCACTATTCACCATTTACGTTGGGTTCCTTACTTTAAGTTGGGTTCCTTACTTTGAGTTGGGTTCCTTACTTTAAGTTGGGTTCCGTGCTTTAAGTTGGGTTCCTTACTTTAAGTTGGGTTCCTTACTTTGAGTTGGGTTCCTTACTTTGAGTTGGGTTCCTTACTTTAAGTTGGGTTCCTTAGAAACGGAACAGGAAACTGAAAATATGCCATCTTCATAAATCTTCAAGATTTCAGTAATTAAATGCTTTATTTGAAACGCTTAAGAAATTTGGGTGTATTCCTGTACTTCAGTTAAAGAAAATACTGCCCAGAAAACTGCTGAAAATTGAGGGAGGACGTCAGTTCATCAGGGTGCAGCTCACAGTCACTATTTCCAGGCTCTGTGGCTTTGGGTCGAGTGTCTTACTAAGCACTTCCCGATAGTGTCTGATGTAGCAGATTATGGCTGCAAAGCAGACTGACATGGAACAGTGTCTCCCCGTCGAAGTGCCGAGACCTCCGGTCAGCGGCTAGTGCCACTAAGCGCGTTCCTTTGGTCTCTTTCAGACGAGACTTCTCTGTGGTGACTTTATTGCATCCCAGAAAAGCAATCACCCTGATTTATGGTGGAACGAGTGATTTTTATACAGCACGGCCGGGAACGTGTTTCCATACCAGTTTTGGCTTCAGCCCTTGTATGCTTCTGACTTTTGTGTTTAATTGTTAAACGGTTCATTCAAAGGAACAGAATGACGATAATCCTTGTTATAATGATGCTCACACATGTGAACACTGTGTGATCATCCTTTTGAGGCCAGTGACATCATCAGTTTTAATATGATACCGCAAGGCAGGGCTCTACAATAATTATTCCCCTCTAGGGCCAAATTCCATCAGCAACACAAATCCAAGGGCCACAGGCCACCATAAAAAATTCCAGGCCCAGGGGGTAGGACTATTGATGATAAAATTTGGCACCCTGGAGCCGAGGGAGTCGTGGGTCGATCATGCAGTCCGGATCACATTGCACAGTACTGTTCAAAAGTCCTGGGCCATCAAAGAAAATGATCTTCAAATGATCTTCACATTGGTGTAGAACTATAATATTATGCCCGTCCAAGCATGCCAGCTTAGTCATTTCAAAACCTCTCCTGAAGTCACCACAGTATTTGCGGCAACCATTCCATAAACCCATGTATTTTTGACATGACCACTAGGACACCTCGTATGGCTAATCAATACCTCATTGGCTTTTGTGAACTAATTAAATTAATGATTTAACTGAGCTGGTGATATATGGAATACATGGAATGGCTGAGGTGCCCCTGACAAGAGGTTTCTGTAGAACATAAGAGATTCTTGTTTATTCTGTTACTTTTAATTTGCATATGTTCTAATATTAAATTGTGTTTCATTCTGAGCAAACATACACTTACTACCCAGATAAATAGCATTAAACACTTTCTTTGGCAGCCCAAGACTTTTGCAGAGTAATGTATTTCGGTCTGCCAGTGGAGTAGCCCTGCCATAGCTGTTGCTGAGGCAGAGAGAGAGGTCTTCCCTTTTCGTGTAGCGATTCCTGTCAGCCATGGGCTGTAACACTGGGAGAGCCCGACAGTCAGCCATGTTTACGGGCAATGCGTGCTCGTCAATTTGCACCTGTTTTTGAGCTAGGATGGGGAGATGAGCCCCATTAGTGCATTTAAAGTAACAGATAGTCTCCAAACACATGTGTGAGAGAGGGTGTGTGTGTGTGTGTGCGTGTGCTCCCCGTGACTCACCTCCAGCCGGTAGGCCTTCCTGAAGCCCGTCACTGGGCTGGGGGCAAAGGCTCTCCCAGGCACACAGCTCACCACCGCCGGCATGCCCAGACCACAGGTCGTGTTGGCCTTCCGCGTGGGCGGGGCGCCCAGCCTGCAGCCAGACACGTGAGCCTCGTTCCCTGTGCAGTTCACCGAATGGCCCCAGTATTTGTTCTTCCTCCTGAGAGCCACCATCCTGGGAACAGGGGTGGGGGGGGGGGCAGTCATATAGGACTCAATCTGCCTTTTAAACTGCTTCTTCTAGCCAAATTCATCATAGAATGATACTTTTACACAGTACATTCTAGCAGGGCTGCTGTGCGTCTTGCTTATGCCCAGGGACAAGATGATCTCCAAGGATGATCTCTTTACCATGGCATGTGACAGACTAAACCATTTTTTGCATTACAGGCAGGGAAAGTAAAATTGCTTTCAACCACTATGGCAAGTAAAACTAGGAAGATTTGATTGACAGAATTTTCAAAAAATGTATTTTTGACTAATTACCCATAGCAGAATTTTAAAATGTTAGAGGGCTCTTCTGGCCCCCCCTTGACCCAGGGTCCAGGGAAAACAGACCCGGTTTCCCCCTCCTGTTAGTGGCTTAGGAGTAACCAGTTTTGCACTTCATGAGTTGTATCCATATAACTACGCATATGACAAATAAATCTGGAATCTTCACCTTGCCAAGTCATCTGCAGTGCTCCAGTGACAAACATGCTCTTTGCATAAAAGTCATCTGCAGTGCTCCAGTGACAAACAAGCTCTTTGCATAAAAGTCATCTGCAGTGCTCCAGTGACAAACATGCTCTTTGCATAAAAGTCATCTGCAGTGCTCCAGTGACAAACAAGCTCTTTGCATAAAAGTCATCTGCAGTGCTCCAGTGACAAACAAGCTCTTTGCATAAAAGTCATCTGCAGTGCTCCAGTGACAAACATGCTCTTTGCATAAAAGTCATCTGCAGTGCTCCAGTGACAAACATGCTCTTTGCATAAAAGTCATCTGCAGTGATCCAGTGACAAACAAGATCATTGCATAAGTCATCTGCAGTGCTCCAGTGACAAACATGCTCTTTGCATAAAAGAGTCCAACAAAAAACCTACCAACTGCAGCCTCAACGCATGTCTTTGAATATGCCTGGCTGCTGTGGAGATCAAACACGGTACAGACTTTTCCCAGACAACAGCGGAACATGTGAAGAGGCCACATTCAAGGGGGCCCGTGTTACACCGAACATGCAACTCATAGAGGAAGCAGAGGGCCTTCCCAGTGCGGCCCAGAGCCAGGGAGCATCGCTCGCGCGGCTGGCTCCCTGTCACTGCGTCGAGGCGAAAGCCGCTCGCTCGGGCGTGCCGGGATCGTGAGGTCATCAGGTGGCGCGGGCTGGGGGGATTGCTACATAATACACAAAACCTGGGCCCTTACATCCACGATGACACACGCCTGAAGAGGGATCTCCTCCACTTCCGAGTGTCGAACCTGACAGGAGACTCCCCAGTGGAAACCTCCCCGGCACTCGCGCTTGGCAGAGGGATCGGCTGTTCTTGGCGAGTATGACGAGAGACGATAGTGGAAAGCAGCAGGCCGCCCTCCCCACCGCCCACGGCTGCGTTGCTGGGAAACTATTTCACGGGAGCGTCATTTCCAGGGAAGCCGCGGAACACCGAGAAACCAGCTCAGCTCAGTGATCTACAGAGCAGACGAGCACGAGGGGGCTCTACGCTTCCCTCCTGGGAAGGTGAGGCCGGCATGAGGCTAGAAGCCGGCCCTGACCCACATCACGGGGATCCCGGTCCAGGCCTTGCCGCTCCATCCCGACGGGTGCAACCTCTCCAGCCCACAGGGCTCTTCAAGGGCCTTTTATGGTTCTTAAGATGAACCTATGGACTGGACCCTCATTGTTTTGATCAAGGTGGCTCTGCAAACAGACACGCCTACAAAAAAACTCACCAACCGCCAATGTCTGACCTCCACTTACCCGTGCACGGGTTTGGCCAGCAAAACAAGTTACACTTTGTTGCCGGAACAAGGACCGTTTAGAGATCAGAAGAGGGGAACCTGACCACCCCCCGGTGCCCGGCTCAGTGCCTCCTTTCAGGCCCTGGCTGGAGCAGAGGCTGCCCCCTGTTTGACTTTCCATGATATTCTCCCCTTTGCAGGCTTAGAGTCCTCTGTGTGTGAGCGCTTCCCCGGGACTCCGCCCGCCCGCCCGCCCCCCCCCCACTCTACTTCGCCCGCATTACGGAGGGCTTCTGGAATGTGCCGGCCAGGCTGATGAAAAACAGGGGGCGAGGGAAGCCTGTGCTGAGTCAGCGGAGAGCAAGCTCCATGTCGAGGCTTTAGACCCGACGCCCGAGAAAACGGGCCTCCTGAGCTCCAAATGCATGACTGACCCCCCCCCCCCCCTTTGGAGAGAGCCTAGTGTAACTGTACATGGAGGGGGTGGGCAAGGGAAAACAGTTTATCCTTGAATTCCGACTCTCATTTCAGAGACAATTGTAAGACTATAAAGCTAAGCAGTCTAGCTGGCTGTTCCGCTGGACCACTGCTGATACAAGAAGGGCCACATCTGAGCACCAGCACCCCCCAAGTGTCCCACACTCACTTGTAGACCTTGGCGTTGAACTTCTTCTCCCCGGGGAAGCCGAACATGCCGCAGACGACCCGGCTGTTCCTGGGGGTCCAGGCCTCGTCGCACACCTGCCTCCAGCGCCCCCCCTCCTTCACCTCCAGGAAGCCCTCCGTCACGGGGACGCGCCGGCGCTGATAAGACAGTATGGCCCGGATGCGCACGTCCTCCAGCTGGACGTTCAGGTCCTGCGGGAGCAAAACCAAGCGGCAGCCTGAGCACCCAACGCTGCTCTCCGGTGGGGCAGCCTCCGGCCCCTAGGGGGCTCCCTCCCGTCTGGGAGGCCGTGGCAGAGCCTGACGGGGCAGCAGGTGCTAACGATCGTTTGGAGCGGAGCTCTTCTTCCCTCCTGCTGATATTCAGTGGCACCCAAGGGCAGCAGAGGGGCCTCCGATGCCCCCTTTGCACCAACACGGAGCCTTTTGCCTTTTGAAAACCTGCCTGCGTTTCCATCAATTAAAAAAAAAGAAAAATGGAATGGAAAAGTTACGCAGGCGGAAGTGAGAATAAAGTAATGGTTCATATGTGTTCCGTTTTTTGGATGTATTTTGATCTGTTTCAGGTTTTAGTTTGGTTTTTATAAGCTGCCTATCTGAAGGTGTATGTGAGCCGTCCTGTCTCCTTAAAGGCTCCCCGTCTGTGTATGTGAGTGAGTTTATTCTTGCTTGTTATTTTACCGCTTTTACCACACATGTGTTTGGAGACATTTTACCATGTGAGCACCACAATATGTTATTTATTCAACCTGCAACATGCTGAATAAACATGAAACATGGAAAAAAAAAACATGTACCGTTATTCCGCTAATAAGCTGGCAAGTAATTTCACTACCAGCGCCGGCGATATTAGACATTATTCGGCCCCCCCCCCCCCCCCCCCATATCCCATACCCCGGGCAGTTGGGGCCCGGAATAACCTCAGAGGTAGAAGACACAAAAGGCAAGCAGCTCAGAAAGCTAAATAAAGGGGGCTGTCGGTTAGGGGCATGAGGCAACCTCAAATAGCAGGGGTCTGTCTGTGCTTAGGCTGGTAGGGAAATTGGGCAGGAGGCATGGGAGCAGCCAGATGCCGCGGGTTTCAGGTCGGGGAGCGCTCCGAGTCAGAGGGGTAATGTCAACAAGGCCGCTTCCTGCCCGGCGACTTCTGGGGGATTTCAGTGTCTGGCAAAAAAAATATCCTAAAGCCCTCTCCTATTTTTGAAAGGTGTAGCCCCATTTGAGTGGTCTACCAAATTGTGAAAACCTGTGGTCTCAGCGCCAGGTTGGAACCCGGAGGCCTGTTTAAACCTGCCTGACCCAGGATGCAGACAAAGCTGCTACTGTCACCTCCGTAACGCGATCTCAGACTCCACAATTCACCAAAGAAAATGTCTGAGGTTAACCCCGGGTGACGTAGATGACTCTATTCAAGGAGATGGGTATATCAAATATCATTGTATGTGAAGGTAATGGACCGTCTTAAAGAAAAGAGACAAGGCAGAACTTCTCGTGAAGCTTGTGAGAAACATGCTGGATTGTGATGGCGAAGTGAATCGTGTGACGCATAACTGGGGAAAAACCATTTATTCGGGGCAGAATTTCCACTTGGAGGAAGGGGCTACTGGGAACAGATGTGTTGCTTAAAGCGCTTTAGGTAATAAACCCAACACACTCTGTCACATCCACAAAACCACTATGACAGACCAAAACAAACCCACAGCCATGAAAACCCAAGACCGGGAGAAGGAATGCTCGCAGTTGCTGAGTTCAGCACGCTAAAGTGGCAAAAGGTTACGACCAGGGCCAGCAGGAAATGATCCCTGCTCGCGCCGAAAGCCTGTGGGCCAGACCGGGCCGACCAGCACGCGTGACGGATGTAGGGTCGTGCTTGCATCATACCCAACCCCAACCGTGAGAAACGCGGTTCAGTTAGACGGGATGGAGGTCCGGCCAGGGACCGTTAAACACAAACCACTGCAGCTCATATGTACGGAAGGCAAACAGGCGCGGGGGAGTGTGTTTGATAACATAAACACAAACGCACCCCCCACCACCGCATGCACATAGTGTTCCGCATGCCGTCCTCGTTGCCGGGGGTTCCCACAGTCCCAGCAGGGGCACGGCGGCTCACTCTCACGTTGCCAGACAGCAGACCTCGCAGCCGTATCGAATCAACAGGGGGAAAAAAAAAAATACTGCGGCAAAACAAATAAAGTGAGTCAGAGAGCAGCGGCACAAAGGAGGAGGATGTAATAGCAGTCATTTAGAGGAAATCGGCACAATGCTGGCTTTCAGGCCCGGGGTCTGCTGGCCAGAGGGCCGCAGGGCAGGCCAGCTCTCGCACACACGGGGAGCTGGGAAACAGAGGATTTATTTTTTGGATCCAGACGCTGTTATTCTTCCTTTATTAAAAAAAATGCACATAATTTCCAACTTTGGAACAGGAATGCATTTGGGGGGGGGGGAGAGGTGTGGCCCCCTCAGTGAAGGCGTGACTGACTAAAATAAGGCTACAGCCAAACGACCCTTTGTGCGCTCGGGATCTGTGAGGTGAGAGCGGGGGCCGTCAGGCAGGAACCACGAGCAGCGACCTCAGCCACGGTGTTCGGCCTTAAAGTTCCACGTCAGGTCGAAACACGCCGCGGCTGGGCTAGTGGCAACGCTCCAGGACGGTGGGCCGCTTTACAGACTCCGTGTCAATTAAAACGGTTTAATAGTCTTTTAAAATCACCCCACTGCGGTGAAAACGGGGATCCTAATGTGTACACGAGGGATGGAAAGCCACAATCACGTCGATTCGCCGGGTATGTGAGGCGGACGGCATTAAAGGTTCTCAGGGGGCAGCCTGGTTTCACCCACACCCAAAGACAGGGCCTCAGACAAGGAGGACAACCTGTATCGCACCGCCATGGCACTGCGCACAGAACAGGTGGCCACCATTCCGGCAAAGACCAGTTAACAAAATCAGGAGGCATCAGCCAACTTAGAACTCCACGTGCTGGACACAGATGCCATTTTCATTGGTCAGGCTGAGCCAGATGTTCTTCCTTCTTTCCCCAAAAGTTTGCCTTGTACCTTTAAGTTAAGTGTGTGAGAGTGTGCCCCCCC
>JAODKL010000118.1:23484460-23498049 GCA_026780765.1 Petrocephalus schoutedeni
GCACGCAACAACGAAATGTGTCCTCTGCATTTAACCCATGTGACATTGTGACACAGCAGGGGGCAGCTACGTGAGCGTCTGGGGAGCAGTGCTTGGGGACGGTACCTCGCTCAGGGTACCTCAGCGGTATTTGTGGGTCGGGGACTCGAACCGGCAATCTTTCAACTACACTGTAACTAACAAAAATAACAGAAAATGTAACTGCTGATTAAAGAAATGCTGTAGGCAGTCAGGTGCTGAAGTCTTACAACACAACAGAGAAAATCCCCGTAACTACAAAATGCTTACTCTCCAGTTCCAGTCGTTTAAAGGATTATGACATCCAGATCACAATAATCTCCTTTAGTGGGGAGGTTTAATCCCTTTGTAACCTGCTTTGTCACCTAGCATGACCACAACAACAACAACAACAATAACAATAATAATAATAATAATAATAATAATATCAATAGACTGGGTGTAAAGGATGCTGCTAAAGGGCCCACAGACGTGGTGCCTCTGCTGAGGCTTGGCTTCCAATCACAGGCACAGAGGCTGAGCCACACACCACCCCCAGCCCGACGGCTGCAAGCCTCCAGTTTGGAAATGGGAAAAAGCAAGCCAAGGTGATGACGTCATACAACGAATGTTGTGATTGGTTAAAGAAGTAGAATGCGAGCCCTCCCTTGCTGACCCAGGGATGCAGTGCACTCGGGAAAATCAGGATGTCCATAGCACTCACCAGAGGGCAGGATCCTTTACTCTCCAGGTCTTCCAGTGCTCCCAGCTGTGGTGCTAATGCAGAGAAAACACAAGACACTCACTCAGTAACTGGCACCTACAGAGATCTGCAAGATGAACTAGGAACCCAGATCCAAGCTGATTGGTCAGATACAGACTTATTAATGGAAGACTGACAGACTAATCTGGAATATTCAAGATTTTCCAGTGAATGTTACACTTACAAGATATGACGAAACTCTTAATTCAATTATAATAAGTATGTATTGGTTACCAATTTGAAATATAAAAATAGTCATTTAAACTTCTTATACGGTACAGTACAAGGTCATAGTGAGAACAGGGTACAGCCCAGTTAGAGCATGCAAATGATCACAACATGGAGGATGATTTTGAGACACCAGTCTGGACTATGAAGGGAAAGTGGCATCGCCAGGAAAAACCCATACGAGCACAAGGATCATGTACAAACTCCACATACACGCACGCACATACTCACACACACACGCACGCACCAACAGCACACACACACTCACGCATGCATTAACAGCACGCACACACATACACACACACTCACGCATGCATCAACAGCACGCACACACACAGCCACACACACACACACATACACACACACACACACACACACACACACACACACGTTTGTATTCATATCTTTGTGGGGACCATGCATTCATTTCTATGGGAAAACCCAAATCCCAGCTATGACAACCTTAACCCCTACCCAGCCCTGACCTCAACCATAAGTAACCAAAGAAAATACAAGACCTTTGGCATTTTTAGTTTTTTGATTGCAGACACAGATTTTTATAAAACTGAGGTAATCCAAATGGGGACCTGAAGAAAGTCTCCAAAAGTAAGAAAATTTACGGTTTTACCACATTTTGGTCCCCAAATGTGATCTATGCAAACCCACAGACACACACACACACAAAGCCAGGGCACGACACAAGCACCCCAACCAGAAGGTGAGACCCACTAAAAAAGATTTCATTACAAATATATGACATTTTAAAATTAATTTTGTACTGCATACTTAAAGTTCCTTCGCGCGTCTCAAAAATAAAATTATACTAAGCGTCATTTCGATGGTGCCCACTAGATGGCACTAAAGGCTCGGTCGTAACTCGAGTTAATCAACATCAACATTTAAGGCAATATCTGTAAAACAGGAACTGAATATAAAACGACCGAGATTATGCGACAACCCCCCTCATTTTTTTCTGCAACTATTTAGGAAAAAGGTTTTGGAATACCAAATCTTACTTTTATAAAGAGGGATCATTTTATTTGACAAGAACATAATGTGTCTGTGTACCATGCAGATCAAGATGGGGTAGGAGAATTTCCTCATAGAGTGTTATAGTAATAATAATAAATATAATAATAATAATAATAATAATAATAACAATAATAATAATAAACGACACTCAGGGTCACACGCTAACGAAACACACGCATTATGCGCCAATCATTTGTCAGCTAGCATGATAAATGACAACTACAATTAACAGAACTAGAGGAATGCACATATTAATTTACACTATTTAAATATACACGCAGTGTAGTGCAAAGCATGCTGCATGATTAGTCCTGCTGTCCAATCAGCCTGTGTCACATTTATGTCAGCCAATCGTGGACAGTGGGCGGGATCATCGCGTCATATTGCTAAAACGACGTCGATGCCGTCGGTTACGTTTGAAGTACCTACCCTAGTAGTACCTAGTGGATAATGTACTGTTGTGCGTGTATAACAACATGTAAATTCTAGTCCTCAAATATAAGACGACCACAGCTTTTTAGATGTATTTTGGGGGAAAAAAACCACATCTTATATTCAGGCCAATACGGTACTATAAATTTCCTCTGAGTTTTAATTTCATTTTGAGAAAAAGAGTGAGTAAACTAAATGTCTTAGTTCATAGAGAACTGATCATCACAGACAGGTTGTCCACACTGCTAGAGCCAGTCACACTCTACTTAGCATAACAATGGGTTAACAGACTCTTGGTCCTTTTAAACCAATTGTATAGGTTTATTCATAACTAAAGATTAGCATTCCTTCCATGTGTGTCCCTACTCCCAATTTGTCTGTAGTTTGTAGCTGCTTAGTCTCAGCTACAAGAAACAAGTTTCTGCCTAAAGCCTTAAATTTCCCCAGGATCCTGAAATAATTCTGGAGTTTGTGTTGGGACTGGGCATGGATGAGGGACACAGAAGCTCTGATGGTCATATTCTGTGCCCCGTGTAAGCTGGCAGTGTAAAGCAGCTGTTTGCTGTAGCACATGCTGACTGGATACATTAGCTGATTTCTGCGCATATATGAATGCCCGCAAAAGCACCACATATCCACTACATAAGTCTAGGTTTAGCAAACAGATACTTGCTATCTATATAATCTAGGTTATGTCTGGATGGGAGTAATACCGCACCATGAATAAGCCACTCATACGCGACAACTAACCCCCCTTAGCAGTACTTCAGCTAAATGCCGTTCAGAATAGTTTAAAAACAATGCAGCTGAATGAAATGCAGTCACACTGGAGATTATAACAGGTCTACAGCCCAGCTCAGCACAAAACACCAGTACACTTTGACCCCGGCTTCTGTATTCATAGCCTGTGGTTAGGGTCTGCAAAGCTAGACAAGGGATTGTCCTTGTTACTATGGTGATCCCACTACTGCCTAAATGCAATCTGTCTATGCAACTCCATCAACGGTAAAGAGCTTTTTTCTTTCCAGTCTCATATCTTAAAAGCTGCAAAAGCAGAAAGGCTGGCTCCAGCAGTGATCTCTCTGTACTGAAACCCAGTCAAGACCTTTTTGTTCACTCTGCCCCAGTTGGGGGACTGACCCGATGAGTCAACACATCCTGTTTATGCTCTCGGAATGCATGTGACTGAAGACCAAATGCCGGCGAGATGAAGGGAGAAGCAGGCCCGAATGCCAAATGGCCTTTGGGGGACAATCAGGTGAGGATGAGAGGGGAGGAAAAACTGTGAGAAAATGAGAGTAATAGAGAAGAGTGGAATCAAGGAAAATGCAGGAAAATAGTAGTTCAAGGAGGGAAATTATGGAACGAGCAAGGAAAGCTGGAAAGCAGCAAAGGGCGGGCCGGCTGCTGGGATGGGAAAGTCTGGGTCTGGCTGATGACTCAGTGTTCTCCTGGCGAAGCTCCCATTAGTGAAAACAAACAAAGAGTCAGAGCGGGTGCCGTCAGAGCGTCAGCAGAGCCGGGGCGCGGGGCGGCTCCGCGTACCGTCCACCGCCTCCTCGGCCGCAGGCCTTTCCCCGCTCGCCTTGCCCGCTTTCTGCCCCGTCGTCGTGGAGGCCAGCTTCTCCTCGTCAGTGGCGTGGCCCACGCAGTGCACAACGCCGGCATTCTGGGACACCGCAGGCTCATCCTCCTGTATGGGCAGGGGGGTAGTGAGACTCATAACTCGGCCCGAAAGCTTCGACATCCAGAGGAAACGAGATACGACACCTTCGAAAAAAAACAGCAACGTCAGCTCATCTCAGTCTGCGGACTGGCATTCAGATTTAGGGAGCAAGCAACGGCATCGACGGCACAATATTTCAAACGCCAACCCCCGTAGGCGATTACAAATCTGTTATGAAACTGCCCCCCTGAGCCACCCAGCCCCACATTCCAATGTGCAGCAGGCAGACGGGAGCTGATGAATCATCCCTTACCTGGTGAGAAACAGCACAGCAACACATAGATCGTGACGAATTTGGCATTTACAAGAAAAAAGAGGAATTCTCCGAGCCGGAGTGGAGCGACATTGGGCACCAATGCATTGGGCTGCTTTGGGCCGCAGTGCACAATCGCCGTTAGACACCAGAATCAGGGACTGGGATGAGGACAGTGCCAGTTTCTGGGAATCAGCGCACAATGTAACTGCACTTAATACACGACCGATACCTTCCTGGTTTTAGGAAGCACTGAAGCAAGTTCCTAACATACCAGTCCAGTTATGGTTTCATCTTACCTCACCACAAATGTCCAAAACCAAGGCCTGATTGTCATACTTCTTGACTTTACACGCACCCCTACAATGAAACACAAAAGTATCATTAGTTTTTTGTCCTGCGTTGCATTCGGCCTTCATGGGGTAGAGCTGTGGACACTTTCATTGGGGCCAGGATGGTTCCAAAATTCAATTTGCTCCTGGCTAATGTGATGTCGGGGACGGAGCACTTTCTATCTCTGCATCGCGAGCGGGCCGGGATCAAGAGGCCAGCTGGTCACCTTCAGCACTGCTGGCTGAATGCAGCTGGCAGCAGCAAAATAGCATTCTTTTAGGGAGCAGGTGGCATAGACATTAAGAATGCGGCCTTATAACCTAAACTACTAACAAGGGCTTTGCATGTTACGCCTGAGCTAGTGCTGTATTTCCTGGGCTCCGCTAGTATAAATACTTAGCTATAAACATGTACATTTATAAGTCCTTTTGGATAAGAGAGATGAACATCCAGTTGGTTAGATTTTATCTCTACACCAATATTGTATATAATAAATGACAAAACAGATGAACATTAAACCAACTGGTATTTATTAAAATAAACAACCCCATGGCACTCAAGGAGAGATCGATGGCTGTTGTGAGGACGCCACCAGCACTAGTATCTAAGCTGAGAGGTGATCTCGGCGTCCCATCGCCCAGGACATCTGTGCCCGTGGCTGCCCATCGCTCCCATTAAATGTATGTCTTCTGGGAATTGCTATGGACAACAGCCGAGGCTGACAAACAGTGAGCACTGTGAGGGTGAGGGTGAAGAAGGAGGGGGGAGGGGGGATGGGGGTCCCCCTGAACCCCCCCAGTTCTGCTTTAGTGGCAGCAAACATAACACAGAAGAACTGCCTCATGGGTATGATAGCCAAAGGGGGACTGTGCCCACACCTTTCAGGCGTATTTTAAACCTCTGTCCGTTTAAAATAACACATGCTGGATGCCTAGACATCCCACTGGGTGTGACAGTGAGGACAAAGGAAGGAAGATCGTAAAAAAAATATGATGCAATGGGGTCGCTTTATGAATAGGATCCAGTGATATAATCACTATATCTATCAATGTATCCAGATTTTTTTAACCAGAGCAAAAACAACAGCAACAATAACAACAACAACAACAACCAAACTATGCCACAGTGGAGCACTATGAATGTGAAATCATAGGGAGAGTAATAAAAGGGATACAGGAATAAAGAAATAAAAATATTCAGGTTGGATTTGACACAGAGGAAGATGAAGGACATGTTGCCAGGCAACTGCTGCAGCATCTTGCATCCACAAGCAAGACATCTCCAGCAGTGCAGGCCACACTACAGCTATGGGATGTTATGGTGGCGTGCAAAGCGGGCACAACAAGAACGTTCAAAGAGGCAAGCTAAGTGAGACGGAGAGCTCAGTTAGAGCACAGGCAGAGCACAGGGAGAGCACAGGCAGAGCTCTGTTAGAGCACAGGCAGAGCACTGGGAGAGCACAGGCAGAGCTCAGTTAGAGCACAGGCAGAGCACAGGGAGAGCACAGGCAGAGCTCAGTTAGAGCACAGGCAGAGCACAGGGAGAGCTCAGTTAGAGCACAGGCACAGCTCAGTTAGCGCACAGGCAGAGCACAGGGAAAGCACAGGCAGAGCTCTGTTAGAGCACAGGCAGGATACAGTGCAAGCATAACTTTTCTCTGTTTTGTGGGGTGGGGGGTAGCAGGAGTACTTACAACAGAAAACAGAGAAATCTCACTTGTTCAGTTGTCCTGATGCAAACAAAATGAAGGGTAGGGCATGGAGACAAGGGTGATGAGGGCAGGGGGAGAGGCAATGGTTAGGGAATGGAAGGAGAGATAAAGTGAAGAGAGAGTAAGCTCGCTACAGAAAAAGCAAGAGGCAGAAATACAAGTTAGATCATTAAGCAGAAGAAAGAGATCAGTGGAGGGGATTGGAAGAGAAAATATTCATTGACGTGGTCAAAACATCCTCTATTCAGACGGCAATCGGTGCCCTAAAAAGCACACACCGATTTCATGGCTTAAACACAGTAAAACATCAGTACAGACAGTCCCCCAGTTATGAACGAGATCTGTTTCCTAGGTCTGTTAGTCAAATGTCATAGTATATAGTACATATTTACAGTACCATACTGTACTGTACAGAACCCTAAGTCGATAAAGCACTGAAGCCACGCAGTGTTTCCATGAGTGTCACACAGTACTGAGCGCATCCGTTATTACGAACCATTGTATTTAACTCAAAATTGTAGTATAATATTCTTTACGGTAGTCCGTTCGTAAGTATGAGTATCAGGACTGCCGGGATAACTGACCCAATAGCTGTGACCCGCCGGTACCCCAAAGGGGAACAGTACGTCGGAGTGGAAACTTACGTTATCATTCTGCCCTTGCTCTTCTTTGGCGACTGAGTGCCCTTCACTTCCCCCTCCAAGGGGGGCTCTAGCTTCCTGCTTTCCAGTTCATTATCTGGCCTTTTGGGCTTACACGTGGGCTCTACCACAGCCACACCTTTGGAGGGCTTAAAGGGGTCCACAGAGTCATCAAAATTGTTGGGGTCAAAGCTATAAGACCCCTTCGGGAGCCCTGGAGAGCTGCCCAATTTGGCGTCGCCCCCAAATGGGTTAAAGTCGGGGTCATCCCATTGACTGGGGTCAGAGTCGTATGAGGTTTTGGGGATGGGGGCTTCATCCAGGCTGGCTGGTGCCATTGGCACTGGAGCAGATTCTGGGACAGATACAACTGGCTTGGGCTTCTGTTTCTTGGGGGTCACTTTGCTGCTTGGTTTCTTACCCAGCTTCCGCTGTGGTACTGCTTTCTTGCCCCCCCCAGTCTCCCCATTGTCCTCCACACCAAACTCCATGGCAATAGGCTTAGTGCCCAGTGGAAGGTCTCCAGCAACTTCTGCTGCCCCAGCGTTGACACTGCAAGGGGGTGGGGAATTTCGGACCTTAGAGCTGCCACTGGTGAAGGGGTTGATGCTGTCATTGTACAGGTCTGGGTCAAAGTTATAGCCGGCCTTGGGGATGGTGTTCTCGTCCTCCACATCACCCTGGTCTGGCCCATTCAGTGTAGATGCCACCTTCAAGGAGGGCGGCCTGGCCTTTGGCACTCTTTTGCTCTTGACTTCAGTGTGCCCATTGCAAAGCTGCGTGTCGCTAACTTCCACTGGGGCACTGGGGGGCTTCATTTCTGACTTTGCACTTGGGGTAGTCTCCACACTCGCTGGGGTTTCTTGTTCACCCGCCATGCTACTGCGCACATCAGCGGCCCCCCTGGCTCCCGCTGCCTCCCCCATGAGGCTGGAGGGCGGTGCTAAAAGCAGCTCATTGTTGGAGTCTTCATCCGCTGATGGGTTTGGGAGCCCAGCAGGATCAGTTATCAACTGCTGGACATTCTCCTGGGCATATGCTGAAAAGGAAAGAAGGACTCAGTCACAGGATGAGCTCACGTGCAGCAATTCCTTATGGTCTAATTTACGTCTGGTTTGGCATACGTCGTCAAAGCAGCAAAAACACATCTGCGGGATTTTTAACAATCGCTGTCAGGCGAACTTGGCGACTCCAAAGGAACCTGACAGGTCGTCGCCGTGGCAGGGGAGCATTTGAGATTACTGCCTAGCAAACAGCACGCATTCAAGTGGAGAAACCATCGTGGACAGATGCTGACATATTGGTGTTAGCCTGGCGCTAAAGTGGGAGAAGCAGGAATTTGTATTGTGTAATCATCACGGCTGTAAACCGCTGCGCCGAGACGATTGCTGATTAGACGCACAAACATCGAAACAAAAACACATCAGGTTCAGAAGAGGGAGCCATGACGGTGAGCTGGGTCCAGCGGAGCAGACGATTGGCTCCCTGGCTATACCCAGTGAGGGCCGTGCTGAATTGAAAAACAACAGCTGACAAACGGATTAGCATCCGATGTGGACGAAAAGCATGGCGACGCCGTGACACTGGAGGGCTTTGGTGACTGTACTCCTGTCTAGCGAGCGCGATTCTCATGGAGACACTGGGACACTTGCCTGACGCGTGACACTCGGGTACATCGAAGGCGCCGTTATCGGGGCAGCTCTGAATTCCTGATACCCGCCTACCGGCGCCCTCCAGAGACACTGTGCTAGAGTTACACTCCTCCTAAACTTTTCTTCTTGTCCTTTCCTGTGACTTTCTCGCTTTCTGTCTCAGGACACTCACTCCTCCATTTTCAGGGCAAAAAAATCGGTACTCGGCCTCCGCACCCCCACCCCCCACCTCACAGAGTTTCTCCTCCCGCCCCAACTCCCCCCGACGTCCCGGAAAAGTCCCAGAAACCACAGCAGTGGGGTGCGGCGAGAGGGGGAGCAGAGGGAGGAGTTTGGGAGGGGCTGTCTGACGCCCTGCCAGAGAGCGGCTAGAGCCCCAGGCCGGGCGGCTGGCGTCCGGTTTGCTTTTCTGCTGGGTTCCCATGCAGGACCCACCAAGATCACACGCATTTGCTAGGTCGCTGGGGGTTTGTGGCTGACCAGCAGGCACTTAAAGGTAAGGTTTGCGGCACAGTTTTACCACAAAATAGTGAAATTTCACAGGCTAGTACTGAAGTCACCAGCAAACTGTCTCCAGAACCACATTTAATGAAGTATAGCTTAGCATATAGAATTAAGGGGCTAATCCCTTCTAAACAGACACTATAGTATTTTAACTTTAAGTGCGACAGTCTCTGGAATCATAGCCTTTGTTCTCGGTAACAACTGGTTACCTGGTGACGAGAGGAATCATGTAAGTGTGGTTATGTAAATCCATCAGGGCTCGCGATCAGCATTTCCCAAACCTTTTCTGCCACAGCGCACTTTCCACAAGGCAGAGATTTTCAACTGGTGTACCACGTGTGCAGTGGCACTCCGGGTGAGAAATGGCGTCTATGTGCAGACTGAGGATGGCGGCGGCGGGCAGGCGGGGGTGCGGGAGGCGACACAGGGCGCGTGCCGGGAGCTGTCAGCCGGTGTGGGACTGTGGACAACGAAGACCGCCGGAGGCCTGTGTTTACGTTACATCACAACGGACCCTCGAAAGGCGAGGGGGGAAACAGTCACAAAGGCCTGATCTACCTGGCCACTCGACGGCAGCCATCGACACCTGGCTCCCGGGGGGCGAGACGTCAGGCTAGCGGGCTGGCCGCCAGAGCTCCATCTCCCTGCCTTCTGCTCCCACCCTCCCTCTCTCGCCCTCCTGATCCCTCGGCTGCCAGGCAGGAAGAGGGGAGCAGCCTGGCACAGTAGCTGGCCCGGCCCTCCAGTGTCGCAGTTTCCCTGTCATCACATTTGGAGGTGACAATCCTGGATCCCCCCCCCCCCACTCCACGGATACGCAGGATTCTGCCCCACTTCTCAGTCTCATATCTCCTACTCATATTTTCCCTTTATTTTTTAATTGCCTCCATCATTCGCTTGAACGGCAGCCAGACAGACTCAGAGCTCAGTTTGCGTGGTCACAGTTAGGAGCATCAAAGCCTGCACAGTTTCTCCATTGCGCAGAGGGCTTTAGACGTTTAAACGCTCTCTCTCTCTCTCTCTCTCTGTCTCTGTAGGGGGGCACGAAACCAGCAGCAAGCAGGTCATAGTAAGTTCCTGCTGTGTTTAAAGCTGGCTGTGCCAGAGACTGAAAAGGCCACGCCGTCAGGAGCCACCGATGCCCCTGGGGCGTCAGTCGGACACTCCTCAAGCCGCACAAATTAAAACAACAGTCATTTATGTCTCTCCAGTCCCTTCTCAGCAACCCCGCTGAGATTTGGCTGTTCTGCAGACCCACATCGTCGGCATGTTGGGAGGTGAGAGAAGTGTGATGAGCAAAACACACACGACGGGAAAATAACAACTTCAGTAGGTTTCCGTAGAAACCAGTAAATGGCATCTACTGTAAGCTCATGGCTGACAAACTGTGAAACTGGATTCTTATCCCTCAGATGTAGCAGGGTCTCACAGCACATCTGCACTCGTCTCGAAAAAACAAAACAGCTATACAGACATCGCAAAGTTGCAGAGAGTGTAGCTTCAAAGCCAAAACACACTTTGGTCTCAATGTCAGCATAAGTCATCTTCCATGAGGTTTCCAGAAGGCCTCCACATCATAGGCTTCCATGTATTTTAATGATGGAGTACGGTGCCAGCGGGAAGGTTCCACTTCCAAAATAGCTGCAAAAAGACAACCATCAAAGTCCAAACACAGTGGTGCAGGAACTAACCCGGCCAGGCATGGCTGTGAAAGCGCAGCAGGCCAGAAGCTCATGGGGAGCACTCCAAAAGGTACCATCGCAAGGGCGTTTCGGGTTCTGTGGTGCCGGTTCTGGTGAACCATCCAAGTCGGCTGCGAATTAACTTAGAAAGGACAAGTTGTTCCACTCCTGTGTCCAGTAGAGTCCAAACGGGGCGGTAGCCAACACGGAGTGGAACAACAAAGCGAAAAATCCCCTTAAACCGGCGTTTGTCAGCTGGGGGGATCTGCAGGCTGCAGCCTTTGATGTCAGATGTTCCTCCTAATTACCCAAACAGAAGCAGGCTGGTTTGCCTGCTGGAATCCAGCTGACTGGCTTCAGATATACCTTTAAAAAGCACCACACTGCTAACCAGACCAAGCATCTATGCAATAAGTGTTCCAAAACCCGGGGGAGGCGGATTCATTAGCATCAGCCTCTCAGGCAGCTATAAGCGCGATTGCGTGTAATAACTCTGAAGCAGGGATCACTGTGTGTGGCGGGAATCTGCACTGGGAGCCTGGGGGGGCGAGGCGATGAAAGCAAAAGACTTTACAGCAGACCATGGTCAGCAAACTACTGATATGAGGCTTTAATGAGGCACATAAGCCTGTGGCATGTGGTCCCCCTCCCTCCTGAAGCGCACTGCACTCAGAATGCTGACACTGTAACTGAGTGCAAAGGAGAACCGGAAAAAGCGCCGGCTGCCTCTCGCAGTGCAGTGCAGTGTCTGTTAGGGGCCGCTTTTCTCAGTACTGAAAAATCAGGACCAAAAAAAAAAAATATATATATATATACACTGAAAGCCAAACATCTGAGCTGGGATTCCGACAGGACTGAGGGGAGGAAGTGGATCCCAAATGAAATTCAGTGCATCGCTACACACTGGGAACCACAGGAAAAGAAACAAGATGAGAATGGAGGTGGAAAAATATATGAGTTATTTCTGCAGTGGAAGAATGTTCATATTAATAACAGTCTTGGGGGTGGAGGGGGGTGTAAAACTTGTCTTTCGGGTTCATATTTATGCAAGTTAGACTCTGGAATGTTCCAGAGGAGAACGCGAGAGGAGGACGCCTGCCACGATCCCCAGCTAGAGGGGAGACGAGACCTTCTGCAGCTCGAGGTCTGGCCAGGAAGCGGAGCTTCCAGCTTGGCCGCAAATCACCGGGCCAGACGTGCAGAGTCCCGCGCGGGGTTTGCTGCGCGGGAGCTCACGCCGATGCAGCATGCGGCGGCGTCATGAGAAAGGCAAACCGGCGGGGGCCGGCTCCCTCGCAGGAGATGCGGCGCGGATAGCAGCCAAGTTACTGTCCGACCCTCAGCCGCCGCATCCATGCGGAACAACCGCAGGTTCAAACATGCTAAGTATTCTGGCAAGCCAGCAAAACAAAACAAAAAAAGAATGAACACATAAACAGGCCTGTTTACAAATGAAACGGAAAAGAAGGGCGGGCCAGCAGCTGCAGTCTCCATGTTAAGGGCGACGTTAAGCTAGATCAACACAGATCACGGGACGTGCCAATGCATGTCGCACTGGACTGACAGCTATGCGTTAAGTGCTGTGACGTATGTGTGTAATGACACGTGTGTCACGGGAAAGCAGGGCGCTCAGTGGGCAGTAGCCATGGCGCGCCAAGGCAGGACAAACCTGATGTCTGTAAAATGTCACCCGGCCAGTTCTGTAAAGCGGGGCTCGAACACGGGAGGGTGACGCACGGTAACGGTACACTCTGTTCCCGCGGCAGATTCGCGATGACCAGCCTTGCATTCCCGCTGCGGTTGCCGTGGCAACAACAGGCTGATGACGGATGAGGCGCGCGACTTCACGGCGTTAGCCGCGCCGGGGGCTCTCACCTGGGCTGGCCGGGGCCTCCAGCTCTGCCGCGTCCCTGGCGCCGCCGTGCGCTGGGCTCTCCGCCTCAGGAGTCTCAAAGTGGCCCTCGGAGTCAGAGCTGTGGTGGAAACAAACAGCAGGTGAGCTGGAACCCTCAGACCTCCACACTGTCTTGACCCCAGGGATTATCTTTGCAGGGGAAGCGCGAGTTCTGGGTTATTATTTCCCAGATGTTTTTCACCTTTTGCACAAGTGAAGCGACTCCAGTTAAAAACCACATTCGTCAGTCTAGGACCCCCGGCGAATTGGAAGCCTTCGCGTCGACTTCCTTTAACCTCCCTGCTCCGGGCTGCCCAATCAAACCACTTCGCAGCTTGACTGACACAACGTGGACCCGCCTCCTTGTTGTGCTGCCAGCCAGGCCGCATGGGAGGGCCACCAGCGCTTTGCCTTCGGTGCCCTGCGGCAGACGCACAGGAACCTCAGCAGACTGAGCTGGAGATGTTATCTGAGGGTAGTAACCAAGCAGAGGGACGGAGAGCTGCTGTCATGTGAGGCCATCTAGCGGGCAGCTGCAGCCCAAAAAGCACATGGCCGGCACAGGGGGTGCCGGGGGCACGGGGTTCCTCCCCCACAACCAGACCGGTGCAGATCACGAAGATGCGTCAGGCCCCCCCACCCCACACCAGCTTCCAAGAATCCACCAACACTGACCACGCACAGGCATCTTCTCCCAGGGGCAGGTGACCCCCCCCCCCCAACGCCCCCCCAGCACGGCTC
>JAODKL010000118.1:23506608-23517792 GCA_026780765.1 Petrocephalus schoutedeni
CACCACCTGATAATGAGATCTATAATCGCTCTCCGACTGACACTTTAAGATCGAGATCAATATGAATGTCTGTCTACACAAACAGAAAACTCGCAGAGCCACTGACGCGGCAGCTTCTGCTGCCAAAACAAACCCGGAACCCGCGGGTCCGGGTCGATTTCTTTATCTGCATGAGCTATCGCGTATTTGCAGGGGCAGACCTGGGCGCTGAGTGCTGCCCGACCTGTTCTGCTGCTTCAAAGAGTGCCAGATTTCCTCTGTTGACAGGGAATACAATGATTTAGAGAATGAGAGAGTTAAGATGGCTCAGATTAATAAAGTGCCGTGGATCGCCGTGAGCCGTCCGCACTCCTCGGTAGATGCAGGCCTCCTAGCAGGGCAGCTTTGCGATAAGGCTGCATGTCCTCAGAGGAGCGATATAACGCGACGCGGGAGTGAACAAAGTCCATTTCCGCTATGATCAAACAAGCCCACGAGGGAGAGCGGGCAGCCCAGACCGACTGGGGCAGACACGCCACCAGCCCCGCTCCCAGTGCGAGCCGCCGGACGAGGCTCTCGGCATGGGATGGGGCAGGTGACCCGCCAAGCCGGCAGAGGTCAGGGAAGCCGCCTGTAAGCTGAGAAACGGTGTGACAGCCGCCACAGGAACGGAGGAGGAGATAAACAGCTTTGCAGACTCACACGCTGTTGCTCTGGCGCCTGGAGGAGCCCGGCGCCCTTGGGCTCTTCTTCTGGTGTGTCAGAGAGCCTCCCATGGCGGCGGTGCAGGCCCCCGTCTCGGGACAGGCGAGCGGGCGCGCGTGTGTGTGCGTGAGTGCTCCCGGCGCGTGCCGCGGCCCGCGGGCGACGGCGCGGCTCCTCAGTGTCAGGGGCCCCTGCCACTCGCTGCTCCAGCCGTCTGCTTCTGCTGCCTCTGCATCAGCGTGGCAGCGTCTGACAGCGCTCAGGCTGCGATCCCCCGCCAGCTCCCCCAGCCCCTCCCCCTAACCTCACCGCCAGGGCTGCCCGCGTGTGGAGCTGCCTCCTCAGTCTCCTCCCCCTCAGTCTCCGCCTCCTTTCCCAGCTCCTCCTCCAGCCTCCTCCCACACACACTCCCCACATCTACCCATCAGCATCTATGGGTCTGGAACTCCAGTGTTCCGAAGTGACCAGGGAGCTATCAGAGTTGGGGGGTGGTGGGACATGCATGTAAGACAGGTTTCTTGCTGAGATCCACCCGGCTCGCTTTTCCTGATGGGTGACTCCCCCCCCCCCCCCCCCCCCTTTTCTGAGTGCCCCAGGGCCACTCTCTACAGCTCCTATGCACTATTTTAAACACAGGTACAGCAAGTATGCCAAAACTAGCAGTTACACAGGAAAGTGGCTGTAAAGTACATTATGGACCAGAGCGTGAGTCATGAATGAAGACATAAACAGAGTAAAGAAAAAACAGAGGGAGATGGTTGAGATGGATCTGAGCAAAGTTTCGGGGGAAGTCATAGAGAACCAGGCTGCGGTAACATAATCCTTCTATTCAGTGTTTCACACACATTTAGATTGCAGTTCATTTAAGATGCACTGCTCATGTTTCTGTTAATAAGATGCAATAATAGCCTCGCATAGCTAAGGCAACGGAAATACTCGCCTTAAGTGAGTTAATCACTAACGTAATTTCTTAATCTTTCCCACAGTGTCACTGGTATGAAGGTACACGATGCTCACAGACTTCAGAAATTACTAAGGAGGTATGGGAGGTGGGAATCGGGACCACCGGCCCAAAGGCGCCTCTCAGAAGCAGATATACAGCTTTATGATTAATAATGATTAAGTTATACTGTGGGTCTGCTAAGTGACCTAAAAAATACAAAGTACAGATTTCAGGCAACTCCAGTGCAGCTGATACCATCATGACACTGACATTTAAAGAACACGGGATTCTATTCAGTGTGAGAGACAAAAGGATCGGCCTGTATAATTATGGTTTGAAGGTGGAGTGAATATGGCTGTATTAAATGGTGAGAAAAGAAATGCCATTCGTTATATTTTAGAAAAGCAAATGACAGGGACTAAAGCATTGCTTCTGGTATAAATGCTGAGGGTGACGGCGCTCAGAACCTGCCAACTGGACATCAGGACTAATTGAACGCTCACATCGAAACCGGTTCTCCCACTTAATGACGTAATGAAAACATATCTGATCTAGCTAGAAGGTAAGGTACCTCCCAAAAAACATACAAAGGGAAACGAACTAATGAAACTCGCTTCAATGTACTCACCATATCCCTGGCTAACAGGAGTCACGGAATAGGGTGACGTGATGAAATAATGGAATGGCTGTTTACAAGAAATGACTATAACATTGAAATTCCTGAATATTTTAACAAGTATCCGAGCCATTGACGTTAATGTCTTGCCAAGACTGATTAGTGATCAGGAAATCAGTCGGCCGATATACACTCAGAAAGTGAGATTATCGTGAAGCGACCGATTGGGCGCTTTTGCGATCGAGGACAGAAGCGGGGGAGACGGCCAGGTCAGTGGGGAGGAAGCATACCGCAGCCCCAGCCAGGCCATCTGTGATCATGTTACCCCGGTGTGCGAGTCACTCGCAAGCCCTGTATTCCTGATCTACCCGAACATCAACAGAAATCCTCCTGCATGGCATTAGAACATCCGGCATCGCGATCACGCACCTGCGAAGACAGAGCACCTGTGCCCTATAGGGTGACCCTAGGGCACCTTAGTGCGTCTGAGCTTAACTGGGGGGTTATTTTAAAATATGGAATTACTGAAGTTCACGTTTATTGTCAAATGTACTCGGTACAATGAAACGCTTACTCGTTTGTCGCCTGCCAGTGATACATAACAGGACATATACGAGTCAGCATTTTTAAAGTAGCCAGCAAGTGGATTAAGACGCGTGCTGTACTATGGTCATCGAAAGTATTTGAAGTGCCACAATGAAAACATGTTTATTTCTATTAAAAGCCTTTCGTCCGAATCAAAACAAGGATTAAACATGATTAAAAATGATTAAACAGAAATGCAAAATAATTTATTTGCAGAAATATTTATATCAACACGCATAACTCGGGATCTGTTGTACACAGTGCATTACAGGCGTGTTAAACCCCCCCGGCTCTGTTCGGGGGATTAGATGCGCCACATTGTGAGGGAAGTAGCGCGTTGTAGAATAGCGCAGCATTGGGGAAACCCTGACCCCTGGTGTCTAGAAAGGGAAATACAACACTCAAATTTACCAAGGGCTCCATCAGAATGTCACTGTAATGTAACAGTGTATCTTTCTACAGTATCAGTAATAGTGATACTAGTAAAAATAATTGAGATTTACAAACTGCTCCCTTATTTTTGGTAATATTGTGCAAGAGAGTGTTGATGAAAAAGTCAGAGACTGAGTAGAGGAGATGGGGGAATTACGACTGCATCGATTAAATGACGTTTATTCCAAAAAGGTGACCAGCAATGACATGTCACATAGGCCTAGTAACCAAATCCTACGTGTAATCATATTTGAACTATAATGAATACACCCCGCCACCAGCAAAAAACGAGCCCAAGCCCAGTAGCTGATGTCAGGAGTCGCACTGGGCAGAGTGGCTGGCATCCCAGTTAGCAATGGGTCAGCCCGAAGGGTGGCAGGCCCGGCCACTCACTGGTGGGTCACTGCTATCTCTGAGAGGCGTGGGGCTGTGGCCGATTTGCCCAGGGCGGCGGAGGTGCTGTCACTGTTTGCGTTTTAGGCTTAATTATCAGCCACGTTTCCTTCACAGCTGAGTGACAAACTGATGTTTAAAATGGCATGTGAAATTGCAAATGCGTTGCACATATACTGTGATAAAACTGGCCCGAGATCCCAGCTTCTACACACTCATGGCCGCAGCTAAGGCATGAGACCGTTATAACCGGCGAGATTTCATTCTCCTAAATCCCACTTTCGTTTCCCGGCTAAAACTCATTCACACCCACTGCTTCGGCTCGTAGATTTTTTTTTATGTTGTCGGAGAATCCAGTAATATAGACACTGACAAAGTTAAAATGCCTCAGATTAATTAAATGCTACGGATTTCCTCCGTCTTTCTGTTTATTGTACATTCCCAAGTTCTATATATTGCGGAAGCAGTTTCTCGTCTGGCGATGTGTGCCACAATTTAAGAAATACACGACATTTAGAAATGTACTCCGCCGAGAGAAACGCACTATCCCCAAATCACTGTCTGCTGCTTTGCTGTTTTAATTAGTTTAAAGGGTCCGTCTGGGCTGTCCCAGAAGTTAACAAAATAGCGCCCAAAGCTCGCATACAGGAGTACATTTACCCACTTCCCTTTCTTTTTTTTTTACCCAAATATGGAAAGGCATTTAAAAGGACAGGGCTCCACCTAACGAATTTACAATTTAAGCTTTTAAAGTTAAACCATTGCGATTGCATGGAAATGAAACATACGGGAGGGAATTACACAAGTACGAAGCACTTACCGGGTCCGAAAGACGAGCCCGCTGCGCCTACACTCAGCAACTTGTTTGCCCCAGTAGGACCTTGTAAGGTTTGTAAAACTACTCCACTCTTCTCCCCTCGGGTCTCTGTTTTATATATACTTTTACTTAAAGAGGTCCTCTTGCCTGGCAAGCTCCTGGCAGATGTTTTACGGGGAAAGTGACGTAAGGGGGCCTCATTCACTGTAGCGTGTGGCCCGATCCAGCAGCAAGGACGAGCCCTCCTTACACTGCTCCCCACATCAAACAAGTGAGTCACACTCCGTATCCTAGCAGTGTTACTGTTATGAGACGACTGCTTTGGAGAAAGAGGGGGGGGGGGGATAAGGAAGGAGCTGGAACTGACCTGCTTTAGGGAAGTTAACAAAGTGAGACAGTGTTCGACAACTGCGATGCGGTGATTTCTGGTGCAGACCTACGCGATCACTCGGTCTCCACGCATCCGAGACCGTGACAGACTCGTCCTGGTGAAAGGGACCGAGCGGTCATCGGCGGCATGCAAGTGACCCAAAGTCGTACACGCCGAACTCCCCAAGCTCTCGTAACTGCTGCTGGTTCGAGCCCCTTATGATAATATCGCGCGGCCCCGGGTGTAGCGAGTCCGGCCAGATGTGGAGCCGGTTTCGCGGCGGCTTCGTTTCCCCACCAACGCTCCTCCACGAGAATGTTGGTCATCTCGCCTAACAACGGCGGTATTATTTCCTCCTAACAATGGAAAACTTCTTAATCCGATTACGTCCTTACGCAATTATTCATACTACTACTTCGTTTTACAATTTCATACTTGCAACGAACTTTAAATCACAACATCAAACGCAAAAAGTAGAATGTAGACGTTGTTCAGCGGTATCTCCTCTGAATCCGTCGTTTTACATTACACACTGCTCCACATAAAAATAATAAAGCGATTCAGAGAAATGATAGGCTGCCAAGAATTTTCTCCCTCCGGTTCCATTGACTTAACAGTGAAGTGATTTAAAGTGGTAATTGGAGGGTATTTTGTCTGGAGAAGAAACTCACACGTGACTAGCTGTCAAAAAGCGGCTCCACATAAACACGGTGATGTACAGATTTACTTACGTGATCGCTGTTTGATCCCCAAAGACGCTCCGTCGACATCCCGCTTGGAACAATAGGCTACACGCATTCGGTTCGATTAATAAAAAGGAAATGTTAAGAAACACGTATTATCCATTGTCAGTCTCATAGGTTAGATGTGAAAATGTTACGTCAGACTTTTTGTGGGGCACAGATTACATTCTTCACTCATCCGGCTACTGGCTGTAGGTTTATCTAGGAGGAAGGGAGGGAGCCGAATTCCTCTTTTGAAAGGAAAGCGTTTTGTATTGTGTGGGGTATTCGGTCGGGAAATAGGAGATGAATGAAGTACCCGGCGGTAATATATGACAAGATTTTTAAAAAATTTATTTCACACTATTCGCGTGCTCATTAGAGTAAAACCGGGGCCAAAATGAAAGATAAACGCCGAGAGAAAAAGAGAACTGGAAGAAATGATCCCCAGTTTATTCCAGTCATACATTCGGCCAAAAGCGACCTTACATAATTGAGGCTTACTGTGGAATGTCCTTTAATTATCTACCATATGTACTCATAAAGACAGGAACAGAAACAGATTGGTTTAAATATAAGATTACAAGTTGCAATAGCTCTCAGAATACAGTCTCTATCCTGTTGATTGAGTGAACTGAGATTCATTTTATTAGACAGATATTTTGAAGATGACCATGACCGGACATTGATGCTCTAACTGGATATGGGAAGCTGCGATAAATGTACACAACTCTACCGAGGCTGACCATGTCATCATGGACGCTTTGAGCTAATGCAGGTTTTACAAACCACTTTAAACCTGAAAGGCTCCTCTGTTTGGCTAAATAGTTCAGTTCTTCTTGCGCTTTGACTGGTTTGTTTCCTGGATTGAAAGACTCATCCAGCCATTTCACAACTGACCAATCAGCACGCAGCAAGAACGCAGCGCTTAAGTGAAATCCAGGTCCTCTTAATTGGAATGGTAGTTTATAAATCCTGTCCTAGCTCAAAGTGCCCTCCCTGACATGGATTACAGTATCTTACCCTAGCTCTACTGTAAGGGCTTGTAGGTTTTGGCCTACGTGACTATTCGTAAGAGAGCAGGTTGATCTGGACATAATACCACATGCCATTAAAGCCCTGTGCCATCCACTCACTCTATTGGATCGCTACAAAATTAGAAGAAATTTGCCTGGTGAATACTACACACTTGATATAGTACTGTAGCTGACTTCAGATGTGTAACTTCACTCCTATGTGGTTTAATTAAATGGGAAAAAGCCACGCACTCAGGTTTCATGTTTATCCATTATAAACACAGCCTGTCGCAATGACACTTCTTGGGAAAGCGAAGAATAACTGTGGCTGTGGCGAAAACAAAGGCGGTATTAGGCAGGAGGATCCCGGCTCAGGGGCAGAGGTCCGTACAGTACATGGCTGCACCGGGGCTCAGCCTCTCCCGGCTTCCGGTGCAGCTCCTGTAAACATTCCTACTATGTGGCAAAGGGGGCGGAACGTGCAATGTCATGTTTCATTCATTTAATCATTAAGTGACTAAAGCAATGCTTAACACGTGATTTTACAAAATGTGTGCAAACAAGCATAAAAATACCGACGTTGATTTGGAGATCCTTGCCCATTTTTGTGCATAAAATGAAGAAAGAAAAAAAAAACCCTTTGCAGCGTGTGAAGAATGAGTCTGTGAAAATGCATTTGTGCAGCCTCCTTTCCCATTTCCATTTTGGACTGAAATGCACTTAGAAAAGACAGGAGATAAATGCTTCCCCAGTTCCGGATATGCATAGCTTGTACCACTTCATGACAAATTAAGCCAAAACATTAGACACATCCCCAGACAATTATCCGTGTTGTCACAGGGCTATTGAACATGGTGACACTGTGGCGCAATTTATCCACAATCCTCCGGGACGAGGGAGTGATCTGCAGAGCTTCTACGAGACAGCGGTTCAGCCTTCTGTGTCATTCTACAGTTACATCTGGCCAAAGCAGACCCCCATCTTTGTGTAAATCTCTTTGAGCACCAGCAGCATGGTGTCTTCCGATTCCCTGCAACGAAAGAGCAAAGATGCATCTCAGCTGAAAACGCTGAGACCTGTCACCGCAACGCTGCCGCCTTCCAACCGTTCACCGTCCTTAACCTCTGATCCAGGACAAGGTAACAATGAGCCCGCAGTTTAGTCCAGAAATGACAGGGAATGAAGCGGAGGACACCCTGGACAGGATGTTTTTCCATCACAGGACGCGTGCCCTCATAAAAACAGTTTGGAGAAGGAAATTGGAATAGCCAGAGGAACACAGGGAGAACATGCAAACTTACACACACACACACATTTGTATTCATATCTTTGTGGGGGCTCTCCATTCATTTCTACTGGGAAAAAAACCCCTAATCCCTACAACCTGAACCGTTACCCAGCCCAAAGCTTAACCATAAGAAACAAACAAAATACTTTGGCATTTTTATTCTTCTGATTGCAGTTGCAGATTTGTATAAAGTTAAGTTTCTCCTTGTAGGGGCCGAAAAAGTGATACTGTGTGGTCAAAAATAAACTGAACCCTTATGTCTCAGTTACGATGGATACCAGCTGCTCTGCTGAGCAAAGGATGCACATAAGTGAGGTCCTAATCTAGGGCAGCCTTGAGGAATTAGGAAAGGCTGAGAGAAGCAGCTGTGAAAAGTCGTGGGCCCCGCGACCCAATGGGCCCCAACCTCACCAGTAGCACAGATGGCTCTGAAGGGCAAACAGGTACTCGTTGAAGCTCTCGATGGGTTTCTCCTGAAGCACGTAGTCAATGCGTCGCCCGCCGTTCAGCCTGCCCACGTCGATGTCGCAGCCCTTCTCCCCGAAACAGTCGGACACCGCAGCGCCCGGGCCTGTCCCGGAGTGTCCGGGGGAGCATGCTGGCCTGGGGGTGGGGTCTTTGGAGAACGGAAGAGCAGCATGCTGATCTGAAAACATTTCAGAAGTCTGCGGAACGGAAGGAACTAGCAGAGATCCGAGTGAGTGCATACAGAGATCATGAAGAGAATATATATATAAACCAAGTACATACTGAGACTCACTAATGCAGTCTTTAAGCACTGGTGTAAGTCGCTCTGGCTAAGAGATATGGGGGGGGTCACATGGCACCATCCACACCAAGCAGAAGCCGCCATCCGCCATATTGGTGCACGGTTACCCATCCGATGAGATACTCTGTGAGTACCGTCTATGTTCTTTTGCCGTTTATCATGGCCAGGTGTGCTATTGTCGGCTGCAACAGCAGCGGTGTTATCAGCAGGACCACATGAGCCTGACTGAAGTAGGGTTGGAAAGAAAACGTTCTGGAATACGGGCACCAGAACCAGGACAGAGAACCTCTGCTTTAGGCAAACCAGCCACTATGTAGGAGGCAACTCTGACCAGGTAGTAACAGGGAACACGAGACAAGCTCAGTCTGTCAGCGTCACAGACACAGAGAGGGAAGCAAAAAGAAAGTGGTGCTCAGGCAGAGCCTGCCGGCAAATCAATGCTGCATGTACAGCTAAGAAAAACAAAACAAAAATTTACTTTTAAAACACATTCAGTTGTGTGATCAATCCAGATGTTGTAAAAAAAAAAAAAAAAAAAAAAACAACAACATTAACATTATAGCACAAAGCAACGTGACAGCTTAACATTACTATAACATGAGATGTGGTCAGAGTGAGAACGGAGCCCCGCTAGACTTAACTTGTTTGCATTCACATGCTCATGCCTGGAGTGCTCCAATCCCAACTTCCCCCTCAAAGCTTCTAGCTTAGAACAGTGATCAGCAGTTGCAGCAGTGTTATTTGAAAACTGCTTTGGGAATTTTGCGAAGTATTTCCAAACAAGATTTAACGTCATCAGCCATGCCTCTGTACATGGTTTTAAAGGGAGTGGTTTCAAAGAAGCAGGAACTATTCCTCCGATTTATATATAGAACAGTTATTTTTGTGACACCTAAATATATCTGTCAGCTTCTGTTCTCAAGGGAGTCCGGCGATGTTTAGAAAATGCCGGCCAGGCCAAGTTCTCACCATTTGTGGTCTCCAGGGTATGATTCGTTGCAGGTCTGCTTTCCTCCACTTGGGGCAGAGCAGGGATAGGTCCCCCGGAGAGGACCTGCCAGACGGTGCGGAGAGACCCCAGCAGGTCAGTACTCATGCGTGTCAGGTTCTCCCGCAGCTCTGGTGGAACAAACCCCGCATGAGGTCCTGCGGCGCTCCCCCACCCCGCGGCGGGCGACGGCGTCCGGAGCACTCTCACCGATATGCATCCGCTTCCTGCCTTTGTGATGTGGAATGAGCATCGGATCGACCTCGACACCACGGCCCAAGATCATGGGCTCGATCCTGTATGCCACAGGGTCAAACTGCACCGGGGAGGGTGGAATCGGGTCACAGATTAATGGGTGCAAAACTATAAAAGTTGGACTGCTGACCTCTGGATGTAGGTAACCGTTAATCTACTAAGGAATCAAATGTTATAGACAAGATCATCATCCATTCATGCAAACTGTTTATCCAGCAGAGGACCATAGGGTGCAGATCATTCCCCCTCCATATACAGAATATAGAAACTTCTCATGTTTTAATAGCATTCTTAAAAAAAAAACTGGTTTGTTACTATCTGATGAGGGTTTTTTTCCTGAAACAAAACTTTCAGCACAAAGAGGAAACCGCAAATAAGCTACACGGGTGTCCTGACGTCCTTAAGGGCCAGCTGATCAGCCAGAATGGGTGGAGAGGCATACCGGGTGGTAGATGTTGTAGAAGCTTCCACAGGTGGGGAATTTATAGCTGGGGTCGATGTGCTTCAGCCCCCTCACTGTGAGGAACATCCCAATAGGAGAACCCAGTGCGAAGAAGTTCTCTGGCTCAAAGTCCAGCCTGGGGTAGCACACCAGCACCTGTGGGGGGCGCCCTGTTATTCATGTCTATAAGCAGTGGCGTGGACTCGTAGCTGGATGGTCACTGGTTCAAATCCTGATCTTAGAAACATCAAGGTAAATGAGCACGGACACAGAAACACAGGCGCACACTTTAAAATATCCAGCTCTTCACCTGCCCGATCCCAACATTCAGGTACTTGTAGTTCACAGGGTTGGTGGAGGAGAGGCCCTGAGGGACCTGCGTGGCGTTTCCCGGGACGCCCTTACAGGAGGTCGACGCTCCCGTTACGCGCTGAAACTGCAGCTGGGCCCCGGCCCTGAGCATCTGCGGGAGGGTGGGGAGCGGAAACGTGAGGGAGCAGAAACGTGAGGGAGCTACAGCCGTGGCCCCAACAAAGGGCCTTTCAGAAGGCCTCCTATGGCCTCATCTGGGGAGGCAGGGACCGCAGGGAACAATGCACAATGAGGCTCCATTTAGCGGCCTGGGTGCCAAGAGAGTCCCCACATGAAGCCCATATTGCTCAGCCGCGTAGCATTTGGAGGAAGCAGCCATGTGCGGGGCGACCTGAGGGAGAGGCGATGCTTTGCGTCTGACCTCTGCCATCGTCTTCTTTTTGATCAAGTTCAGGATCTTCTTGCATGGTCCGAGAGGGACTCCCAGGGCCTGCAGGTCGCTCTCAGAACACAGGGCCTAGTTCAGCAACGAAAGCATTCATTCAAACCGGT
>JAODKL010000118.1:23552602-23565719 GCA_026780765.1 Petrocephalus schoutedeni
TAAAAATAAATAAATCACGGATCTTAGGGGATCTGTGCCGGGCTGCCATGTCCTTCTGCACCGGCTACAGGCTTTAAAAGGCTTTGTCACTGAGGTTTGTTTGTTGCAGCTTAAAACAACACTCAATGGCTTGTGCAAACAAAATCAAAACGAACTCTAACCAAGGCAGTGATGCGTTTAGCACTCGGTAGCTATCCAAACAAAACATGCCCAGTACTGGGCAAGACGGCACCATCAAGCAAACACGACTTCTGCTGAAGGAGATCAGCAAGTTTGTACAAATACCGTAACCACTGTGGTGAAGCCAGCGCTGCAGTCGAAAGCAACCAGCACCCCAGTATCTAAGCTGCATTCTGCCGAATATCTGATGCACTTAAACCAGATTAATGTGTAAAACCACTTTCAACAAATTAAAGTTTTCCCTGAGAAATAAAATGGAAGTTAGTAAACAAATATTAAAAGGAACTTAAAAAACAACATGAATGGCTTTGACTGGGGTGGACATCTGGCATGTGATGCGCATGACCTCCATCAGGGGGCAGCACTGGGCCTCACCAACCAGAGAGATGGGAGAGGACCGTCTCTACCGTCCCTCCGGGGAGGAGAATTCATAAAACTTGATTATATTGCTGAAGCAGATGCTTGGATTCAAAGTGACATTTACTCACATAGCTGAGGGCATGTGCTTTTTTCTGAATCAAAGCCAGTTTGGACTCAGGCTGAAGTAAAAGTCATATTAGGCAAGATGGCATCCTGTTCCACAGGACACTGAAGCGGATCCCTCACTCCGCACAAACTTGTGCTAATGACAGACTTATTGTGCAATGCTGGATGAAGACAATATCTGTACTGGAGGGAAAGCAGGGAGGGTAGCTCTTTTGCCGTGTTTGTCAGCGTGCCTGCCAAAAAAATTGCAGGGGGGGGGGGGGCTTTATTACAAGCATGCCTGTGTGTCTCAGGTGATTTGGGAGATCTCCGCTTAGAAAATGTGTATTTACGTGTGTGTGTGTGGGGTGTGGAAGTCTTGGGGAGTAACAAGAAAGAATGAATGGGCACATAAAGGCACCCCACCCCCCCTCCCCAGACAGACACGCCATCACACACTTCCTCAACTCCAATCAGGAAGCAGACCATTCTATGTCCCACAGCTAATGCACAGATCAGGACAACCAGTTCCCAGAATGCTTCTGATGCAAGAATGCAAGACTCCTTGTTTGCATTGTCCCGGTCCACTCAGACGCAAGTGTCAGGCGTTCTCCGGGATGCACGACATGAGGCAGCCATGTCCGTTACAAAACACGCCTTACTGGGGCAGTGGTCCTGTCCACCTCAGAGTGCACCTCAGGATCAATCTACCTTGCCTGCACTTTCACTGATCCCAGTGACGCTAGTGGATTTGCAATCCGAATGTGCTTATGAGCTCAGCACTCCAGGAAACCAGTCACGTCTGCAGGAAAAGCTGCACAATGGCACCCCACGACAAGCCAGTCAGCCTCGCCATTTTCACTGTGGTCATACAGGTCTGATTTAGATGTGAACTGGATTCATGACATTCCTGCCAAGTGTGGTCACCCTGACAATCAGCGGACGTTCAGAATGCACATGACACACGGGCACCCAGGAGTCTGTAGGCTGCTCCTTAAAATGTTCTCATGTACCAGAGCTTCGAGGTCTTGTATTTAACCGTCCACCTAAATTACTATAGAGAGGATCCAAAGCAAATGTGCCGACTCCCAAAGCACATTCCTGTCAGGTGCTGAGGGTGCGATTCCGATTCTGTCCCACGTGGCTGAGAGACCTTCCCCGGCACCAGCCAAATCTCCCACCTCCGGCACACAACAATATAGCCTTGGGTTGATGGCAAGGGTTACGCCTTGGGCACATTCAGTGTTAAACAAGCCAGTCATTCCCCTGTATTCCAATACCAATGACCCCTTTCAATATTGCAATTACCTCATTTTGCCCTAATGTCACTTATGACGCTTTGGGAAGGAATAATGTAAAGCACTTTGATACAATGTGATGTCATTCAGTGAGGCACGGCACCATGGGGTTGAGGTTAAGATACTAGGGGTTCTGGAGCACAGGTGAAGGAGAATAACCACTTCCACTGGGGCCACGGACTCCAGAGCCAGGGTCAATTCATATTGTACTTTTCCACGTGCACTTTCGGGGGCCCACATGGTAAGGTGGCGGAAATTTCGTCATCAGGGTTGCGCCGGGCTGTGGGCACGTAGCCAAGATGTTGGTGCCCAGTGCTGTTGACGCATGTATGTGTGTGTCACCTGCGTGTGTTTGCTGTAGATGGCAGCAGTGACTGTCACAGAGCGAAAGTCAACCAAGAGCGGAAGAAGAATTAGAAGGTATTTGCATATTTCATTTTTAATGTCCATACATTATATTACATTAGTAATATAGTGCTATATTAGTAGTACTTTCTAAAGCAACACTGTTGTGGCATTTTGAATTCCTGCTTCCTGGGTTCAGTGAGTCACTATTCTGCTGCTGTTCCCCTTTCCAGAAGGTCGGACATTACTGGGTGACAGTCGCACCACAGGGATCCCATAACCCGCCGTAACCACACAGATACCAGCTGACACTCACCAGGGGTCCCGGCGAGGGGGATCCAGGGTCTTTGAGGGCTGCTGTACTTGGAACGTCTAGA
The DNA here is from genome assembly GCA_026780765.1 of Petrocephalus schoutedeni. NCBI lineage: Eukaryota > Metazoa > Chordata > Actinopteri > Osteoglossiformes > Mormyridae > Petrocephalus > Petrocephalus schoutedeni. Next base: position 23,555,268 of record JAODKL010000118.1, read on the forward strand.
AGTGGCCATTTCATCTGCAGATACTGCGGGAAGACAAGGCAATGGTCTGTGAGCCAGGAAAGGGTGTAAAGAGAACTACTGTTATACACTTGATCCCAGCTGACTTGAAGCACTCCCAGTAAATGTGATCAGTGGTTTAAGATACAACGGTACAGAGACTGACTGCTGCCCCCAGTGTCTGGCAGCGGTACTGCGGACTGGCGAAATAATGCTAAGCAGGAGAAAACGGCCATGGCAAAAAAACAAACTGGCAGCTTTGTGATGTGGGGGAGGTGAAGTCCCAATGTGCAGTGACAGAGCAGGGACTGGGCCTGCCGAAGCCTGCACAGACGGCCTGGTCCCCCCCCCCCCCAAACAATAGATGTTATGAGCAGTAATTGCTAGGATGTGTGTGAGTAGACACACTGGTGCAAAACTGTCAGATTGCTTTTCTCAGTATGGACAGCCTGCTATGGCATTGCGATTTTGCCCAAGTAAATGCAACAATTTGTGAAAATGTGCCCCCTGCTTACCTCAGTTCCCATGATTACTAGTCCTCAGTAATGTTCTACCATCTGGCACATGGACCATTTAAGACTTCTACAGTCATTTAAAACGCATCTCAATCTCATGTAAGCAGCGGCATCTCCATGCATGCATCCACATTTATCACCCTGGTCTTTAGCACGCCTCACTCAGACGCACTCTTCTCATCCCACTGGTGAGTCAGAAGCGTGCCATATAGCATCTTTCAGAACTTTCAGACCCAGAAGGAACTCTCCCAACCTCCCGCCACCCTCCCCCCCTCCAAGCCGCTCGCTCACGCCTCATGGCACAGATGAAACCCGACACCCCTCTGACCCAGCCAGGGCCCCACAGGATTTTAGTTTCATATCCAGCAGGCGCTTAAACGTTAAACCAGAACCGCTTCCGTCGGTTCATAACGAACGTCGCAAACTCAAAGGCACGACTGTCAAGCTGTTATGAGTCTGCCGTATGCACCGATGTCACATCCTGGGAACAACTGCGGCACAAAGGAGAGCTTCATTCCTAGGAGCTTTCCTGCGCACCAAACACGCCACACAATGCATCTGGGGGGGCTGCCATAGGATGTTATATAAACACACAAATATATTGTGTGTGGGGTGGCGGGTATGTTCAGGGCCACATTACTGCCTGGCATCTGAGACAGAAGGTGCTGGCTCTAGGGGGAAAGCTCTCCCTTCCCCCAACCTTCAGAACACATCGGAATAATGCTGCAAGACAAGGAAACGCTGCAGTGCAGAAATATGTTCATAAATGAAAGTGTCAGATAAAGTTCAAGGAAATTTTATTTGGAAAAACAAGATTAAAAGATGGATGAATCTGGATGTAAGCAAAGCTGCTCAGGAACAAACCACTAGAAGCCCAAACTATGATATTTCAGCCGAAGCACACTTTCCAACAGTCCCACAAACTTCACACTTTCAGCTCCAATGTATTTAATTGTGCCTCTGTTACAAGCCATGACCATGTGCACTAGCTGTAATCAGGGGGTGAAGGGTCATTGCTGATAGAGACGAGTTTTAGTGGCAGCTGGTTCTAACAAATGCCACAGCACGTGATAAATAACAGAATAAGTGATGGAAATGTTTTCAGAGTTGCACTCCGGTCCACTTCTATCTCCTGCTCCATCCAAAATGTTCCTCCCCCGGCTTGCTAGATCTCCAAGCAGACATTAGTGAGATGTTTGGGTGGGACTGGCCGACTATCCACACACACACCAAAACCCCAACCCTCCACGAATGACTGGTCCACACTGCCCCAGGCACTGACACCCTAATTCTCTCCTCACAAACAAACAAAACAAACAAAACATAAAACAAACAAAAACAAACAAACATCAGGGAATCTGACTGTTGGCAGCACTGACCAAAAAAGTATTAAGCAAAAACACTTTTGGGGGGTGACTCTGGGTTGGGACTCAGAAGGTTGCCAGTTCAAATCTCATGGTGGGCAGTGTGGTGCCACCACTGGGCCCTTAAGCACAACTGCTCCAGGCACTGGCTGGCCCTAATGTCTCCTCTACACCAGTTTCATGAGGCAGCCTCCTGGGATGCTTTTCCAGCTGTCCCGAAGGAGGTCCCTCATATATGCTTAGCACTCATTGGCTGCTTTTCCTTCACTCCCAGGTTAAACTCCTCCAACCATTTCTACTGTGCTTAGGTCAGGTGGACAGGTCATGTGATGCGACACTCTCCTTTGTAGGTGGCTTGGTGTGTCACACGATGCTTTTGACAGGTACTGAATATTATGGGTGAGAACTCTTACCCACTCATCACCCAAAAGACTTACAGCGACATGTCCCTTTCGCACAATAAAAATGTATTATTTAAAATTAAGTATCTTTTTTAACTAGTACCAATTCAGTGCCCACAAACCAACAACCAATATTGCTGAAGAAGTGACCATCTTGCGGCATGGCTGAACTTGGCTTACATTTACCCGGCATCCCTTGAGCACTTTGTGTGACTTAAATTTAACTGAGCCCAGGGGTTTGCGGGGTCACCAATGACAAATTTTGGTGCAGTCAAAAGAAAATATTATTACAAGCCTCCCCTACAAACCCTCTCTACCTCTCCAGAATAGGTTACACAAATTCTACCACAATAAATTTCTCCGGACTGCAACAGATCCATAGTTTTGAATCATTGACCTGTACTATGTTCCTGGAAACTTTGCCAAAAAGATCTATGAAATAAATTCCGATTGGAGATGACTTAACGCTGCATTTTCTTGGCTGCTCTATGTCACTATAATTCCAGTTTCACAATATTGAGGTGATGTTTATGGAGTGGTAATAAGATCTATCAAAGATCAGAGTAAATAGTTACAGTTGATGTTGCCTTTACGGCTTTTGTTAAAAATGTTTTGTTAGCCTGCCCCTTCTGTAAATATGTGCATTTTTCCCCAGTCAAGTTTGTTTGATAAATCTGGGATTTTGAGTAAAATGTTGCATTGATAAATGTGGCCCCAGCTCTCAATACCAGCCTTGTGCAAATTATACCGCCAGAAATGGGGAGTACTTTGTATGGAACCTGATCTTTTCAGGAAGTGATAATATAAACAAGCTTTCCTTCTTTTTTTCAGGAACACACAAACATGCAATATAAACAAAACGAAAGTGTGCTTGTTTTTCTGGAGTGTTCATCTCCTGGCCTATTCCAGGGGAGACTGCTCTCTGAAAAAAGGCTTTGCTTTTCTGGAACTGTTTTAACAGGTTGTTCAGTCAGTCATACTTTACCCCGCAAAGAAGTTTATAACTTTAGTCAATAATAAGCACTGCCAGTTGGCACTGTGCCGTTGTCCTCCGTCCCTCCTGCCAAAAGTAACAGCCTCAGTGAACATGCAAATTGCCCCCGGCCCACCACAACCCACACCAAGCCCCTAACTATGCAGTTGACAGATTTTTTTTTCTGGGACTTAGGCTATTAGCATCACAATTATAAAAGAACGGTAACAGCTCCATAATCATGAGCATTTATCTATGTTGATGCTGGTGAAACCAAGTTCTGGTCTTACACAGCCATATCCAGGCTACGCAAGGCTGTCAAAGGAGACTTAAGCTCTCCAAGGATCCGCTGAGATAAGGATCCTCCTCTAAAATGCACTTCAGCATGTGACCCTGAGGTCATGGGACATAACAGGATTTAAAAGAAAGACGACATCTATTAGGGAGATGGGCTTGCAGGCGGTCAGGAAGTCCTACAAATCTAGCGAGATCCCGTTTTAATGCCTGGACACCCCCCCCCCAACATACTGAGCTTCCACTGTGACCCCCACAGTCAGTCTGGTCAGGTTAAAGGTCACTGGGGTTTCCACAGTAACATGGGGGTCCCTCGGGCATAGGGGGTTGTTTCTACTCAAGCAATGAAGCACAAAAGGACCATTAGTGGGAAAGAGTGGAACCACAGAAACCGTCCCCCCCCAATCTCCCCCCCCCCCCCCCAAGAGGAGGAGAACATGCTGCTTATCTGGATGTGTTCCAGGACGTCAGTGGGACTCCCTGGGCTCATCTGACTATGCTGGCAGCCCAGCAATTATTACAGGCCTGTTACATCCAAGGGTCTACCGTCCACCAAAGATCGCCCAAACCAAAAAGACCAACGAACAAAAACATCTGTTACATCAGGAGTCGGTCAGAGCAGCTGGTGGCTGGATGCGTTTCCTGCAAGACCCATCCAGGCCGGGGTGTATTTAATCAAAGGAAAACTAGAGTCACATCGAGCAATACCAGCTCTAGGGGCCGCTAGACAGAAGCAATTTTGAAATTAATTGATTTGGTGAGTCAGATGTGTTCCATTAGTCTCTCTCTATGAATTTTGTTCAAAGTTATGTTCAATGCCCAGGTTTCATTTTCAAATAAGTACGTGCTGCAGGACACACAGATCCACCCAGACTGACAGGCAATCACAGTAAGTTTATAAGAAACAGAAGATGACAATAAGTGCCATATGTTCCAAAAGCAGCCTGGATAAGATCCCCGGCGTTCCTCACCAGATCCCTTGTTGCCTGAATAGGCATTCCGCCCCATCCGTTACCTATTTAGGGCTGAACAACACTGGGGAAATATTCGCTCCAGCAAGGCATCACAGAAAAGCTCTTCCAAGAATTTGGGACTGCAATACCAGCGGAAGCGGCACTAGTTATCACATCCAAAACTTCCGCATAGCCGGAAAACTTCAGTAACCGATGTAGTTTTGTCTATTAACAGTGCTGGCAGGGGGACAATCTGGCAGCACTTATGAAAGGAGTACGTTTGGGCCAGCTCTCAAATGGGGCCAATGAGAACCAGCCCAACACTGGCACCAGCACTGGCACCAGCACTGGCACCAGCACTGGCACCAGCACCGGCTCCGCGTTGGTGGAAGTGAGGTAATGGCAGGCACAAGCCCTTCCTGCAGCGAGAGACCAATTAGAGGGCTTAACACTCCAACCAAAACTAATGGCGCTGCGTTCAATGATCCCCATTCTGTTTAGAGTTATCATGTAGTCATCAGGAATATCGCGGCTTTCAATCTATGAGAGGTAAGGTGATGACATAGTATTTTGAAAATTTAATGCGGAAACAACCTGAAGTAGTGCATTCAATAACATCTTTGATACTGAACACAGTATATTATAAATCAATAAAAGGATGATTACGGATAATGCAACAAACTACCAAAGCTGCAAAACTGGACTTGGTGCTTCGGACACTGGCTACACCTAGCAATTGACAAGTAAATTAATGTATTTTAACTTGTCTGCAGGCTGCCTTCTACATGATGTAGGCATTACCTTTGTAAATGATTATAATAATGTCAATGTATTTTTAGTTAATTGAATTATGTTATATGCATATGCTGTGTACTGCAGTGCAGCTTGGTACATGTGCTAGATAAGATCATTCTTTACCAATACATGAATACTTTATGGTTTTTATCTCCATAGAAAGAGCAGGGGGTGACTTCAGAAATGGGAGGGCCATAGGCGTTTGTAAGAAAGTGCTCAGTGCTTTTTCTTTCACTTGACAAAAGCAGAGAGAACTAGCAGCAACTGAGTTTCATCTGCCCAGGCGGACACTGATTACAGATTCACCTTCCAGACAGTGGTCTCATCAGAAAATGACAGGGAGAGAGCTGGAGCAGGAGGGGAGCTGGAGGCCGTTTCTAGGGGGTTATCTGCTGATAAAAAAAAATAATAAAAAAAAGACACCCTGTGCCCACATGGCAAGACACCGATTTCCTGGACATTCTTAATGCACAGGCTTTAATATGGAGTTGGCCCACCCAGTTATAACAGCTTCAACTCCTTTGGGATGGCTTTGCACAAGGTTATGGAGTGTGTTTATTTGAATTTTTGACCATTCTTTCAAGAGAGCATTTACGAGGTCAGGCACTGATGTTGGATGAGAAGGCCTGGCTCGCAGTCTCTGCTCTAATTTATCCCAAAGGTCTTCTATGGGATTGAGGTCAGGGCTCTGTGCAGGCCAGTCAAGTTCCTCCACACCATCATGTTGGAATAGGAAGGGGCCATCCCAAAACTATTCCCACTAAGTTGGGGGCATGAAACCGTCCAAAATGGCTTTGTATGCTGAAGCATTAAGAGTTCCTTTCACTGGAACTAAGGGTCAAAGCCTCACCCCTGAAAAACAACCCCACACCATAATCCCCCCTCCAAAATTTTACACCTGGCAAAATTCTGTCAGGCAAGTACCGTTCTCCCTGCCAAACCGAGACTAGTCCACCGGATTGCCAGACAGAGAAGCATGATTTGTCACCCTAGAGGACATAATTCCAGTGCTTTAGAGTCCAGTGGTGGTGTTTTATACACCACTGCATCTGACACTTCAGCAGTTCTGCACACTGTGTGCCACAGCATGCACTGTCCCCGCACTGTGATTTTACATGGCCTACCACTTTGTGGCTGAGTTGCTGTTGTTCCCAACTGCTTCCACAATGCTCTAATACCACAAACAGTTGACCATGGAAAATTTAGTAGTGAGGACATTTCACGAATGGATTCGTGGCATCCTATCACGGTATCACACTTGAATTCATTGAGCTCCTGAGAGTGACCCATGCTTTCACAAATGTTTGTAGAAGCAGTCTGCATGCCTAGGTGCTTAATTTTATACACCTGTGGAAAACCTGAATTCAATGATTTGGAGGGGTGCCCCAATACTTTTGGGAATATAGGGCACCTGGTAAAACCCCACGAAATCTTCCATTTTGGAGATGCTCTGACCCAGTAGTCTAGCCATCACAATTTTGCTCTTGTGAAAGTCACTTGGATCCTTATGCTAGCCCATTTTGTTCACTTCTTTACATCTCGCTTGGGTTTGACCACAGTTATATCATGAGTTTTGGGGGTGGGGGTTTCTAGTCCCTACTGGTGATAGGAACAGCTGACTTCAGGAAATGACTGAAGCAAGCTGTCACCCCCACCACAATCTCACAGACTAACAGTATTCCAAAAGCCACCCCTGATCAGCAAACAATCAGAAGAGGGCTGTGCCGAGCGTGTGCGTCCATATCCATTTGTAGCAAGGAAATGGAGGGGGCTACAATTACAGCAGGAATTTATAGCCTGAGAAACAATTTATAAATCACGGCGCTTGAGTTAATGTGATCCAGACTGAGCTCCATCCAGCTGTGGGCAGGACTCCATAAACTGCCATTAAAATGCAAAAAACCATCTTTAAATTCCAGCTGTAAACAGCAGTGAGGGGGAGTGGTTATGGGGAGGTGTAGAAAAGAAACAGATGGGGCAGAAACAAAAACTGCAGCCCTATCCATGGGTCCCAGTCAACCACTGCTATGACTCCCAGGGCATGTGAATGGGGACCCAGAGCCTAAGCATCTCGTGGGTAAAACAATCCTCACCACGCGGAATCAGGTGACCAGATAGAGAGCCAGGCCGGAACCCCCCATTGGAAAGATGGCAGAGGACTAATGGTGTCAGTTCTGAAGCCAAGACCAAAACCCGTGATTCAAATGTGCACAATCTCGTACTGGGATTCCAGAAGACCCCCCCCCAAAAAAAAACCCCAGTGATCACGCCTGTGGCAAAAGCTATGCTACTTCCATTAGCTCAAGATGGATAATACCCTTGAGACTGCAGAGCCCCCGGGCACATTCAAGTCAGCAGTGTGGGAACATTTTGGTCGTCCAGTAGAGTATAGGGATGGCAATCATCTAAGACAATTTGTTGCATTTCAAAAAATGTCCTCATTTTATGTGACGTTACTCCAATATGTTCTTTATTATGTCTCTGTTTAATGTTCCAGATTTTGGTGACTAATAAAACTCAGAAATATTCTGGTATTCTGGTCTTTTTCTTATCAACCCCCACCCCCCCACCCCAACAGAATAAAATAACATTTCTGTGAACCGAATCGTGGCTCAAAAAATCAAGGTCTGAATCAAACTGTCAAACCAAAGAATCGTTACACCCTGACAGCACTGTGATGCAAACAGCAGCTTAAGCATGGACTACTGTGCAACGGTGCAATCGAGCAGACAGAGCGAACCAGTAAGACAGAAGAGGTACAGGCAAGGTTGTTGACCTCCTTTGCTTTTTAAGTAATCATCAGTGTGCCTTTCAGCCAGTTACGGAGGTTTGTTGACTCAGTGGACTTCAACCCTTAAAGCACCCACTCATCTTAGACCAACCTTGGCCTTTTACTACACAAAAAACAGCCCAATCGGGGCTTTTCATTGATTTGTCAGTTCCTGAAGTACAATATACAAACAGGTCACCCCAACCTATGGCTTCACCTACCAGCAACAAACAAGGTAGAAAACAAAGCCAGGGACAAAACACAGATAAGAAAGGCAACGCCCCCATCTCAGGTAACCAGCTCAGTTTGTTAAAACGTACATTCAAGCCGGAAGAGCTTTCACACACCTGACCCAAACTAACTCGTAGCACCTGACTCAACCTGAAAGCTGCTCCTGGGGAACTTCGAAGGAAAAGCCCACATTAAGAAGAGGGAGAAAATGAGACCAGCTGTGTGTGTTTACAGGTTTAACCTTCTTTGTGGGGATAGGTTCTATGAAAACACCACACAAAAGCAAGAGGCATGGCTAATGAAGGATTTTCCCGAGAAACAGTGCATGCAATTCAGGGGGAAGAAACTAATACCCTGAGGTATATCACATCGTAGGCCAGGGGTTCCCAAGCTCCCACGCCCACAAGCCTAGATTTACAGCCTGAGAGACTCGCGACCCCCATTTTGCCAAATGGGGAATGGGGAACACATTCTAGAAATCTGGTAGGACTAGTTTGCAGATTTTAAAGACCGTAGTAGTCCTCATTGATCTATTCTAGACTCTGTTGGAAACAATCTAACTACAGACATGTACTAGTGACTGCTAGGTTTGCATCTTTTTAAGATGATATGAATGTAGGATTATTTTAGTTTTCTTTGGCTTGAATTGGTGCCTAGGTTAACTAAGAATCCTTGAATGCTAAGCTTGTAAGTCCCAAAACCTCACAGGAGTGATGACTTGTTTACATTATTCAATAGTAAAACAGCCAAGATTGAACAGATCGTCCTGAGCACATTCATAGCTACATACAGCTACCAATCTACTAATAATGAAACATTTTGATCTCTTTCCCACAGAACAATCAGAACTTTTGAACTTAATTTCCTCCTGCAAATCTACTAGCCTTGTCGACCCAATTCCTACTAAACTTCTTAAGGAGATTGCACCATTGATTAACACTACCCAGTTAAACTTGTTAAACTCGGCTCTTATGCTCAGATACATCCCAAAACCTTTTAAAATTGCTGTTATTAGACCTGGTCTCGAGAAACCAAATCTTGAATCTAGTGATCTGGGAAATTATAAACCCATCTAAAACATTCACTTTATTTAAAAAATATTGAAAAAATCTGTTATTAATCAGCCATCTTTCTTTAGTAGTTTAGTACAGAGAAATTGTCTGGGCTTAGACCATACCACAGCACAGAAAGAGGCCTAGTAAAATTAATTATTTGCTTATGGCTTCTAATCATGGCTGCATATCTTTGTTGATGTTATTAGATCTAACTGCAGCATTTGACACTGTGGACCATAATATTCCCTTGGGCCGGGAAAGATTCTGTGGCTAGTATTACTGCAACAGCTCTTTCTTGGTTTCACTCTTATTTAACAGATCGATATCAGTTTGTTCATGTGAATAACAAATCCTCTGAGGCCATTAGAGTTAAACACTGTGTCCCACAGGGATTAGTGCTGGGCCCATTACCGTTTGCTTTATATATGCTACCATTTGGCAGCATTATAAGCAGTCATGATGTTAGTTTCCATTGTTATGCATTCGATACGCAGTTATATACATCTGTCAAACAAAACAATGTGTCTCAGTTCTCAGGGTTAGAAATCTACTAGACATCCAGTATTGGATGGCGATGAGTTTCCTCACACGGAACACATGGAAAACTGAAGCTGTTTCTAAGGCTGCTCGAAGTAAGTTTGACAATAAAGCTTGGCCGTCTTCCCGGTCAGCCTAACGCAGTGGTCAGAGATCTTGGTGTCCTTGTTGACTCAGACCAATGCTTTGATGCTCATACAAGAAGTATGACTAGAATGCTCTTCTTCCATGATGCAGAAAAACTAATGCATGCCTCTATGACTTCCAGGCAAAGCTATTGTAATGCCCTCCTTTCTGCATGTCGATCTGGGTCCTTAAATCGACTTCAACTGGCACAAAATGCAGCGGCCAGAGTTCTTACAAAAATTAGAAGATGAGAACATATTAGCCCTGTTCTATGCTCTCTTCGTTGGCTTCAAGTTAGGCCTCAGATAGATTACAAGATACTGGTATTAACTTATAAAGCACTGAATGGCCTTGTATCATAATATCTTCCAGTGGAAGTGTGGGATAGAGGCTCTCAATATTCAAGTGTAGACTAAAAGCACACTTGTTTATTCTAGCTTA
>JAODKL010000118.1:23628465-23640017 GCA_026780765.1 Petrocephalus schoutedeni
GCTAGGCTCTGTGCTAGGCTCTGTGCAGGAGCTTTTTATGGTCAGTCACTTGCGTGTATGTGGACCTCCCCCGCCGTAGGGGTGTCTGTCTGATACACTCTCCTGATAACCCTCTGCACGTTCTGCCAGGGGCGGCTATATGCGAGGGGCTGTTTTGGGTTGTCCTTTACGGCTTGGAATGCAGTTCAGGGAATTTCGAAAAGTGGTCATCCTGCACCACGTTAATGTTTTCTGTTTTCAATCTGTTTTATTTTGAATTTTGTTTTTTTTGAAGGGCATTATTCACATATGAGGGCAACACCAATGACATCAGATTGGCTGAGACAGGAGGTAAGTTTGAGTATTGTTGTATCGTTTGATTACGCTCTAGCTAAATGACCTTGGTCGTTTCCCGTCTTTGTACTGTGTGCTCTACTTTGTACTCTGCTTTGGACTGTCTTATGTTTGCTGGACAGGTGTCATTGCGTTACTGTCTTAACCTACTGACTTTTCCTAACAGTAAATTGACGGCATCCAAAGACCAAACCATATAGTCACTGTAGTGTCCCTTACATTGTCTGACTTGTGGGTCTTGTGGTGTTTTTAATGGGTTTTGGGGTAGACAGATTGGCAGTTGTACGGCATGATCACAAATGTCACGTGTGTGTGTGTGTGTGTTTGCTCTGCCTATTTTGTCTTTAAGAGGGAGGTCTGGAGGAGCTCGTGGAGGAGCTGAACAGTGGGAAGGTCATGTATGGCTTTTGTCGGGTCCAGGACCCAAACTCCGGCCTTCCCAAATATGTCCTTATTAACTGGGTGAGTTCTGCTGTGAGTCTGCATGAAAATACCTTAAACTAGCATCAGGATTGGTTCTAGGATTTAACCAGTCACGTGAAGGTGAGTGTTTATGTAGTATAATTACTGTGTGTCTTTTAGACTGGTGAAGGTGTTAAAGATGCCCGGAAAGGACAATGTGCAAATCATGTCAGCTCCATGGCCAAGTTCTTAAAGGTACGGCGCACTCTCATGTCTTGTAGTTGCCTCTTTATACTAGCTTATAGATATCGTGCATCCTCCCTGTTATATATGTCCCCCCCCCCCCTAATGGAGCCCTTGCCTGGCTTTCCCTAAGCCATTGGATGGTGCTGCTGGTTGTGGGTCACCATTAGTGTGTTTGAAAATTGATGTGGGTTATTTGCCCGTGACCAGCTGTCACAATTACTTGATTAAACTCGATTACTTGGCTTTAAAGGAAAAGAAAAACTATTCATTTAAATTGGCGGAAGGAAAACAGAGCTTAACGGATGGGGATGCAAAAGAGCGAGAGCCTGAGTTGTGTGGGAGCACTTCACATCGAGGGTGAGCAGTAATGCAGTCACCACAGAACTTATACAGAGTGACCACTCCAGCCTTAATTAAAAATAAAAAACTCACGCTCCGCTCACATGCTCTGATATATATATATATATATATATGTATGTATGTATATGTGATATATAAAATAAGTGTGAATATTGTAGTGATTATATATGATTTAAAGATTTAAAGACATGTATAATACAGGTATTAGATTAGAATTAAAATGAACTTTATTGGTCCTATAGGGAAAATCTGGTACATATATCATGTTGAGCCCAGGTGACCATGCATTCAGTGCAGAGCATATGATGCAAAACAGATTAGTCGGTGGATTACTTGATTATTAATATAATCAATAATGACAGCCTGAAATATACCTCACACCTTGACATGGACTGTTTTTATGAGAGTCAGTATTATTCACTTCACTTGGGTGCAGTGAAAATGCCTCGGCTCGCCGGCGTATATGCTGTCCTATAGATGGTGTCTTCAGCAAATTTCAGTGGTGCAATTCAGGGAGAACTTGCTTTGTGTGTGCGTGTGATGCCCTGCGCAGCTGCGAGGTCTGTCTGCTGGCATGTGCGTCTCCCATGTGCGACCGGCGTCACGCTGCGCCCATTGCCTGCTAAGCAGACTGTATAACTGAGTGATGTAATGAGCAGGGTGCCCATGTCACCATCAACGCCCGAGCAGAGGAGGATGTTGAGCCGGAGTCTGTCATGCAGAAAGTTGCCAAGGCCTCAGGGGCCAACTACAGCTTTCACAAGGAGTCCAACCGCTTCAGTGACACTGGCCCTCGGGCCCCTGTGGTAAGGAGCCCCCCCCACCCCCAGTCAGTTAAACATTTGCTTTCACTTTCAATTCCATTCTTTTGTGCGTCAGTTTTCAGTAGGAAAAATGTTGACCATCCGGTTAAATTCTCTTCTTGGCAGTTAAATTTGTCACTTTGCTGGCTAACAGCTCTCTTCTCTACATGGGATGTTCGTTGGTGACACATCTATTAGGGTCTTGTGTACAGATCTCCCTCCCTGCCTCTAGCATAAAGCTAGAAACTAGAGCGTGTGTTAGTGCTGTGATCGTGGCTGAGTCCATTCCATGCTTGAGCCTGCCGCCATCTCTTCCTTTGAGCACTCCAGCAGTTTTCACTGGCTGGCGAAACCCCGTTTGGGAGCTCGATGGTCGATCCGTGGCATCCCAAGGGATACTGCTTCTGAAATTAGCCCTCGTCCTGGAAGTAGTCCTGGTGATATGCAGGGCAACTCTTTGAGCAACTTTGCCAGGCAATTGTAAACTGGGATCTTGATCAGGGTAACTAACATTTCAAAGAAATGTGTTGCCCAATATCAATGGGAAAGTATCTGAGCCACACTGGTCAGCAGCATAGCTCAAAAAGTTGCCCTGAAGAGAGGTGAATTCAAAGGTCTGCTTACCAAACTATGGCCGTAAGGTAAATGTCTGTACAGTACCACAACGCTGGTGTCAGGCCAAATGTTTCGCTGGTCAATTTTATTGTTGCTGCAATAAAATTTACTCCTTTTGACAATTTTAGAGTTTTTATTTTCATTTTTATTTTTTGACTTTATTTTTTGCCGCACAAAAGTCTATATGGAGTTGGCTTTTATGTGATGGTTTCTGCCATATTGTGACCGAGTATCGTCATTGAAGGCCGTGAATTAACATCTCGCCTGAACACTCCGATGACTTGGCGGAGAAGTTGGGCAATTGCGAATGGCGACTGAGCTAAAGCTGCGGTTTCCAGGACCAAGGCTTCTCCAGCTTCTTTGAACATAAAAACTCCAAACTCTTTCCTCAGGGATCCGTCTATCAGAAGACCAACGCTGTATCAGAAATTAAAAAGACCAACAAGGACAACTTCTGGGCTCAGGCTGAGGTAGGAGGGCATCTTGGCCACCAGAAGGTCCATCCCAGAATTCAAAATGAAGCTAAATTTGCTCTGTTGCTCTTTTATGAGATGAGTATGATGCATTGCAGTTGAGTTTGTCTGGCCTAAGTTAGTTTGTCCTGCATAAGGCAGAGGACTGGTGTCTGACATACCTAGTCATTTCAGAGGATGGCTTCTGAGGTTCCTCTCACTGCAGAAAGATGAGGAGAAGCGAAGGGAGGAGGAACGAAGACGGACGGAGCAAGAGGTGCAACGGTTGGAGAGCGAGCGCAAGGCCCGGGAAGCCCGGGAAGCGTCCGAGCGTGAGAAGCGGGACCGGGAGAGGGCAGAGCAGATCCAGCAGCAGAGGTGGGTCTGCGGCCGCGGGAGTCCAGTCTGAGACGTCGGCGGCGCTGGAGCCAGAGACTGGGCCTGACTTTTCGGGGGTGTGGGATTTGGGGCTGTTGGGTTACAGGGAATACCAGCAGCAGCAGGAGGCTGAGAACAGAAACCCAGACGGAGAGAGGCAGTGGGTGAGTGCCAATCCTGCCCCGACACACTTGCTGTATTCTCTATGGCCCTGCGATGAAAGCGGGCCTAGACCCCTGGGTCAAGAACACACAAACAGGCATATTTAAGAGCACTGCATTTGGGCCTAAATTTCAGTGCAGTTCAGTTTAATTTGATATGACACTCAAAAATGCTTAATATATTCCCTCCTGGTTGTAAATAATGCTAGAGCTTTGGGTGTGATGTTGCACAGGGCCCCCTGAATTCAGAGCTAAAACCAAAACAGTCTCACGGGGAAGCTGAGGGAGGGAAAGGGTGATGAAACATTTTTACGTGGTTCATTTTATGCTAGACGGAAGCATGGAAGCCCATTGTAAGTTAGTGTTTGTTTTATTTTATTTTACTGAAGGCCCCCCCCCTAACCAAGCTGAGCCCTGTTTTTACATGTGGGCTGCTGGTCACCATTATCAGGATCAGCTGGGGTCCGTTAGGTGATTCTGGTCCCTGGCTTGTCAGCTTAACCCAGCCCCCTGTCACTCAGCATTGACTAATGAAAACAGGTTAGACTTTGCAGGCTTAGGTTGAGCATAACCGTTATGTTCAGCTTTGGAACTGGAGGATGGTTAAATGGCAGAAGAACGCCCCTTTGTGTAACAGCCACGAGTCTATAAAACACCCCTCCCCCCAAAAAACATTTGTTTCGGGGTGGAACTTCAAACTGTCTGGTTGTTCCTGTTTCATGTAATTTCAGCGTAGTCATCGTGTGTGTGTTTGTGTGTGTGTGTGTGCATGCAGGTGCCTCTCTGCAGCATAGTCACAGTGCATGTGTGTGTGTGTGTGTATGTGTGTGCATGCAGGTGCCTCTCTGCAGCATAGTCACCGTGCATGTGTGTGTGTGTGTGTGCATGCAGGTGCCTCTCTGCAGCATAGTCACCGTGCATGTGTGTGTGTGTGTGTGTGCATGCAGGTGCCTCTCTGCAGCATAGTCACCGTGCATGTGTGTGTGTGTGTGTGTGTGTGTCTGCAGCACAGTCACCATGCGTGTGAGCGGCTGCCTGGTTTCACTGTCACTTCACATGCAGTCACACCAATATGGTCTCTCATTCCCAGGAGGAGCAGCAAGAGCCCCAGGCGACACATGGAGACTCTGCTAAAGCCAATGTGAGTGCAGTGATCCTGAGTGTTAAATACATTCATTAGAGTAGTAGGTTGCTAAACATAATACCATAGCAGCAGATTTGTCTGCCTGGTCCCCCTCGCCATGAACTTCAGATTCAGCACTGACAGGAAGTCCAGATGAGGCTGCCGCTCAGACATCTTTTCACGAGAAACCAATTGAGGAGTTAATTTTATGTGTGTGTGTATAAAATAGTTAAGGACAAGGTGTCTGAAACTATTTTTCAACGCCTCCTTCCCTTGAACGTGGCCAAGACTAGCCGGTAACCTAGTTTAATTTCCTCTTTCTCTGGTATACGATGAGGCTTGAGGTTTCTGCTCTGGTCCGTTTTTCAAAGGTCACATTCTCTGCATAGTAAGTCAGTAGTGTGTCATTAAGGTTTGAAGCTGCCCATGTGTGCTCAGTTGATTTGAGGTTATGAAAGATAATATCCAGCTCGCTTGCTGCTGCTCGCAAACTCTATGGACGGCTTACTGATTTCTGAGGCTATATTAGCACATAGGCTACTTTAAAATAGTAGAAGGTACTTTTATTCTACCATTAACTAACAAATGTACATAAAGGTAAGTGTTAAAGCTTACCCATCAGAAAATGACTTGGTGGCACAGTGAATGCAGCCCTTTGCATACATGACATTTTGCACGTATACAGTTCTGGTGAATTTTTTTCTGCATTTCATACTTTCATGTCAAATTACTGATTTGTTTTTATGGAGTCGATCAAATGCAGATCACAGAATACTGAAGTAAGCATTTCTGTCCCTGCATGACGGATGCTTCCCGCCCCTGCCTGTGTGTGTCTGTATATGCTTGTGTGATGCTTCCCGCCCCTGCCTGTGTGTGTCTGTATATGCTTATGTGATGCTTCCCGCCCCTGCCTGTGTGTGTCTGTATGTGCTTGTCACCGGGAGAGATACCCCCACTCATTTCTGATCCCCTAGGAGGCAGCCTTTCCCGCCACGAAACGCTCCGTAATTCCTAGGGACCTTTTCCAGCAGGAGCGGGATGCGGCTCCCAAAAGCCCCGCTGCCAGCTCGCAGCCAGGTAAGAACTGCGAGTAGTGTCCTAGCCAGCCAATGGGAGCCCGCCACCCGCCCAGCGTGCTCCCCAGCCATATCTGATTGGTTCTCTCATCCTGTCCGTCTCGTGCATCTCGGGTAGCCCCTTTCTCTGCAATCAGGCGAATGAGCTCGATCCCAATGTCTGTCTCCTGTGCCCAGCACCACTGCGGCCTCTTCTCCCCAAGCAGCGGGTCTGAGCTCAGCTCCAAACACACACACGCAGATGTGCACATGCACAGTAAGGCATTGATACAGCCCTGTGCTGAGGGAGCCGCCCATGGGCTAAGGTGGAGGATGCCCCTTCAGCCAGCCTCAGTAGTTACCTCTGTCACCCCCCTCTGTTATGGCAGTGGTATGTTCCGTTTTGCGCACAGAAACTGAGCAGCCATACAAGAGGAAGGAGGCTGCCCCCCCTGCGGTGGAGGAGGATCTATATGAGGCCGCCACAGAGGAGAGCGAGCCGCAAGAGGAGCCCCCACAGGTAACCTGCCACACCCCCACTGTGAGAGACCAAGTGCTCAGGGGTCAGGAGAGACCTCTTCCTTCCTGCTCCTCTCAGATATACCCAGATAGTGGTGAATCATTAGCCAGCCGTACATTGGCAGGGCAGCATTTTTGGAGGTTCTACGCAATGCTGGGTGAATTTAACCACCATGCTGTCCAAACACCATTCACAGTTTTTGTGACATAAGTACATACTGACTTTTATTGCCTTAAATGTTTAAGTGCCTCGTATTTAAGGAGACTTTAAGAAGCAAATTAAGTACATGGTTCTTAAAGAGAAGGGGCTTGATTTGATTCTGCCTCCGTCCTGCTCTCCCCAGACTGAGGTGTCTGCCACAGAAAACGCTGAAGGTCACGGCACCTGTGCCAGGGCACTCTATGACTACCAGGCTGGTGAGTGCAATGGACACTGGGAGGTGAGGGTGGGGTATGAGGTGGGCTGTACGCTGGGAGGGAGGAACTGGTGTGACAGAAGAGTTCTCTTCTGGATTTAATCTGATGCCTCAACATTCCCTCATAATAGTAAATGTACAGATTAATTTAGGAAGCAGTAGGTTCCTCTCCCACTGATGCTGACGATAATATCAGGAGGACGATAATATCAGCTAGACGATATCAGCTAGACGATAATATGAATTAGGGCTCAGTTGGAAGTTCCGGAAGGACCTTTCAGCTGAGTGGTGTGTACTGGTTTTCTGGATTGAAGCACTACATATATGTCAGTACATCACAATCTCTGTGATTCTTCCACTACAGCTGATGACACTGAGATCTCCTTTGACCCGGATGACATCATCACGGGGATAGAGATGATTGACGAGGGATGGTGGCGTGGCTATGCCCCGGACGGGAGCTTCGGCATGTTTCCCGCCAATTACGTGGAGATTTTGTAAGCCTCCTCTCCTCTCTCATCAGCCCTGCCACTTGCTGGAAAGAGCGACATCACAGAGGCGCCTCTTGCTCAGACCACAAGGGGCGCCATAGAGTCTCACAAAGGCCTTAACCTTTGGTGCTTTGCCGTTTGAAAAGCCAAACGCAGAGTGATTTTCAGGAAAAGTCTGGGCTTATGTCTGACAGTTGTGGTTTACCAGAGAATTTTTCATTTCTTTCCAGTACTTACTTTCTCCTTCATACGCACTCAGTGTTCATTCTAAAAGTAGGAAATTAATATGCCATTGCTTAATCTGTTAATGCTGTGTTATCCATGCCTTTGGGAAGTCTGACAGTGCTCTCTCCACCGGTATGGAGAGCTTTCTTTCACTGTATCTGATTTTTTTTGGTAATTGTTGTTGCAACATTGAAATTCTTTCACATTTTGTATTTTTTTTTACTTTTAACATAAAGTAATGTAAATGGGGATGCTTGTGGGAAAATAAAGGAGTTTAATATAAACGTATGGGTGAAACTGGCTACATTGTTGCCAACAAGTGCCCCCCCTGGTGGCTGCACGAAATAACTGCTCAGCCCATGTTCATACAGAAAATGAGGTGGCCTGTAATGGCAGGCAAGACAGAGGCTGCAGTGTTTCTGTTCCGCTTAGCGATGCCTGGAAAGAAGTGCACGTGACAACATGAAACGCCTCAGTCTGCAAACTAGAATGAGATTTTATAAAATTGCTGTCTGGTGTGACTATTTTAAAAGAATTATTAGTTATGCATTAGTTAAGCAAATCTCAGCATTGCACTCAAATCAGGATCATTTTGCTTCTGCACTATTGTCATTTAAACTGATATATACACACACACTACATTTTAAAGCATAAACCTGAAATAACCATGAGCCTGACTTTTTATGTACTGTACTGTGTAAAAGTCTTGGGCAGCCATGGGGCATTGTATATTTGCTCGAAGAGAAACATTTTAGCAATATACAAACAGTAATAGCATAAAAGTATAAGAATTTCTTGTTCTGCGACGTGTTGGCTGAACAGAATGGTATAGATTTAATCCCTACACCATTAGGGTTCCTTGCCAATTCATTATTTAAATTTCACAAACTGCTCATTAAAATGAATGAATTTACCCAATGAGACATTGATCAAACACAGTGTACTAGTGGGGAAGTTCAGCAAATGCATGGATATATTGAATGGTAATAATGTACTGGGATGAATTTTCGGTTTTGATATGGCTAAATTGCCAGAAACAAATCAGTTTTACACTGACAATTTAGCTGCCTAAAATTTATCCTCAGTGCTGCACTGTAGTTTTACTTACCGCCAATTCCTAAAACCCCAGGGTAAACCGAAACCATTCAAATCATTTCACCTGGGAACAAAACGTTACTCAGAAAAAACATTACTGCAAGAATTTTTCACTCAATAGAATTAAGACCGCAAGTTTCCCTCACAATTGGGCAATGAATTTCCATCTTAATTATATTAAGCATATATTGTCTTCATGAAGACAGAACAATATGTAGACACGCACAATATCAGTTCTGTATTGAACAATATTACTCTGTTTTGTCAAATGAATCAAAATGGATGCATCTAACGTCACAAGGCTTTTGTCACAAAAATTATGTATTTAGTGTATACCTGCACGGTAGTAGTGATTTCCTGCTGTAAAGCCTTGTAAAGGTCCTGAACAAGTGGCATGCCACTTGGCCTAGTGCTTCCCATATGAGAGACAGAGAAAGGATCCTCTAGACGTGTTACAGCCAGTAAATAAACCAGAAACAAACAAAACAAAACATTGCAGTCCTTTGCACCTTTCTGTAAAGTCTAAATGTTCACAAACGGAAAAATCATTTTCCCTTAAACTTCATACATTAAGCAATTATACACTATCAATACAGCCTAAAAAAGGTTTTTTTCCTGAAATCAGCATTAAAAAGTGCAAGGACATTGAAACACAGCAAACAATAGCAGATGACACTAAAGTAGGATTTAGGACACCACTTTATTAAGAGGTTCTGGACCAAAATTTTATTGTACAGTACACAAGGTATGTAAACAGGATGGAATGAAATTGCCCAAGTAAGGCCTCCGAAGAGGCTT
Source organism: Petrocephalus schoutedeni (assembly GCA_026780765.1). NCBI lineage: Eukaryota > Metazoa > Chordata > Actinopteri > Osteoglossiformes > Mormyridae > Petrocephalus > Petrocephalus schoutedeni. The sequence continues at coordinate 23,637,938 of JAODKL010000118.1, forward strand.
GTGACCCTTGTAATATGTCAAACATAAGCAGAGAGGTATGAGGTTACAGGGACGAGGGGAGTATGCGTTGGTCTGAAAGTGTGCACACACACACTGCGCTCAGTGCGGCAGCTCGTGGGCCACCAGCTTGTAATGGGCACCGCAGGACGGGCAGCGCTGGGGCTCGCCCGCATGCAGCCAGAACCACACAACGTGGGTGTTATCCTCCTCACCTGGAGAGAGAAACCAGAACAGAGGCTCATCAATATCTCCAGACCCGGAGATATAAAAATGTCCAGGAGGGATAATGACAAACTCAATACTGAAGTGTGCAGCAAGTTGGGGTGGGCAATAAGGCAATTTTTTGCAAGTTACTGAACAGTACCAATCAATCCCCCCCTCCATTTAATTTGTTTTAGCCCTATAATGTTCCAGAAAATCCAAACAAGTTCCATGTTACCAGTGTTGAATTATTTTTGGGGTCCAACCCATCCATGTCATCCCTGCTGCCATGGATTTGGCTGAGAACTTCACACACGTGTATGAGCCATAGAACTGCAACTGATCATGTGCGCACTAGCATGATACCAATGGTCCCGCCGGAAGAAAAAAAAAAAAGGCAGAATGTGGAGCCATTTTAATCATTCATGATGCAGTTTTGGCAAAATCGGACACCCTAAGCAGAAAGTGAATAAACTGAATAAACTAAGAGCTTAAGTCCTAAACCGCATACAAACCCTTTGTTTGGAGGGAGCAAGATTTATAAATATGGCAATACTCGATGCAGTGGAGAAAACCAAAATGTTGCAAGTCTGATGAAGACAACTGAAGATCAGAAATGCTTACAGACACAGCCGACAATCCTCTTGTCGGTAATTGAGGGAACCAGGTGTGGATCCTGTTTGGAACCCGCATATGTCTTGGGCTTAAGCATGTTGTAGGGATCCTGAAAAAAAAAAAAAAAAAAACGCCTGAACGTTAGCGCATAAATCTAGAGGTCTATCAAACCACAGAGACGGCATCTTCAAACAATTCATTTATGGCAACTCCAGATGTCGTCATTCTAAGGCCAGCTGAAAGCCGAGCAATTCGAAGGGTTATTGATCCTTAACACGCACAGTTCCTTCCTTCATCGCCCGCATCACGATCTTCTCCATGCCGGTGGCTTGCTCTTCGTCACTCGGGATGCCTACAAAACGTCCAGAGCAAAGATGTCACCCCTTCCTAGTAATACACCATCCACTGCCCAATTTTTTTCTAGCGACATACCTCGCCAGTAAAACACGTCACGTTTCCTGCGCAAACACGAGCAAAGCTTTCCAACAGTGAAGAAGACACAAGCCTGTATTTATATCAGCCGCGCTGTGCAGAGGAGCCGGCGACTGACTATCCTGTCCTTGATGGTCTCAGGAGTAGGAATCCATAGACGAATGAATACATTCGCTCTTAATTAAGCGTTGGGGAAAAGCTGGCGGTTATGATAGCATGCACCACCAGGCCCTTCTTATCGACGGACGTATCCGCATTCGGACAGCTTGGCAAACTGCTTCTGTAACCGCGGCCTGGCAATTAGACCAACATGCCCTTGGCTATACATCAAATCGACTACCGCGTTCATCCCGGCAGATACCGATAAGGTATTTCGCCGATGCTGGGTGCCTAAAGACACCTACTTACCTCCAGCCATGCAACGGCGAAGAGCCGGGGCCGAGGCCGCCCGACAAGTGACTGCTGCGCGGACAGCAGACTTCGCGAGTAACCTTGCTGCCATCTTTCCTCCTTCTTCCGCTTCAATAGGAAAGGAGCTGCCGTGTCGCACAATTCGTTATGTTCTAGTCGCTTGATTTTGACGTCAAATGTCACGTGTTCCTCTATTTTGCCCAGCCTATCAGATTATCCTACATACGAGGCAACCGTGGATTTGAGTCGCGCATGCGCCACCGATCTGAGTCAGCTGTGTTGAACTATTTAAAATATTAAACTGCTAAACTAATGAATGACTGAGGACCATCTGCCAGACCTGCAACCTTAAGGCCCATCTTATGTATTTGCATACATTTTCACAAAATGGCTGATTACTTTTAATTGTCTGAATCGACAC
>JAODKL010000118.1:23648145-23659782 GCA_026780765.1 Petrocephalus schoutedeni
CAACAGTGCTAACCAACTGTGGCCCTGTACACCATCATATGAAATCGTTAATTCAAGCGTACAACAATTCTATCGGCAAAAAGCCAGTTCAGCATCATTAGTAATTCACTCAAGCCCGCTCCATCCAATTAGAAGAGCATTAGGAACGACAACTTTGTAATTACTTCAAATTGCGGAATGGGCCGAAACAGTGTAAATTTGCGCACTGTCTCAGAGACCTTATCTGATTTAGAACTACTCTTTCGAGACCATCACGATGCAGGGATCATCAGTTATTCCTCACACCACTGTGTGCTGTTCGCCAGGGATTCATGTGTGAGGGGCAAACCTACCAAACAAACTTCACTTTAGACTGCTGTCTGTGGGCTTAACGCGCTATGCGGTCCAGCCAGCAGACGACTTGCAGCAGAATGATCCATGTGAAAACGAGCCGAAATTCAGAGTGCAAGCGATGGAGACAGGAGGAAGCGAGAGCCGCTGGGCAGACAATAGCCAGAGCTCCAGGGAGCTCATCTGTGTTCATCAGAGCTGTCTTTCCGTGGGGCCTTGCGGAGCAGCAAAGGGCAGATGGTGCGGGAATAGCATGTTTTTAATAATGAGGGGTCAGGTGGGCGTGCCAGTAAGCAGACATTTGACTTTAGTGTCAGAGGAAAGTGTTAAAGTGATTAATTTGCTCAGAAAGAGAGCTATTTATATTTATTATAACATGTGACATAATATGATGAAATTTAAGATATAAAAATAAATCTTGGCTTAAATTCTAGGTATTTTAGCAGTGTAGGGAAGAATAGGGGTCGGATAAAATTGAACATCAGCGAGAAACAAAAAAAAACACTCAACATGCATGCAATTCTGATTAATTTGTATGGGTATGAGAGGGTACAGAATTACAGAGAATTAATCGGGTGATATACAAAAAATACAGAGCAGTAAGAATAAAGATGACACAGTTTACAACAAATTTAATGTTTTTGCATGGACATGAGGTTAATTATAAAAATTCAGCTGACACTTGAACTCTAAAGCACAGTGCTGAAGGACCAGTAACGGTCCTGTCAGGGGATAGGCATCCATCATGTCGTAAGGTCATTGAGGCCATGTCCCCAAATCATTTTGCTCTTAAATGATACTCCTGCCGTTTACACCATTACACCAATAAGAACTATTTTGTAGCTAGAATTTGAGAATGTATGAGTGTATCTGTAGAGGTTTTTGAAGCAGTGGGGAGGTTTGGCACCTCCTTGTGACTTAGTTTCACTTGGGTGGGTGTAGGTCCTTCTGACGGATAGGCCGGTTCTAGCCTATGTCCAGTTACCTGAAAGTGCCTGAGCGCTCTCTTGTGTGGTCTCGCGTGTGCGTATCTCCTGATCCCCAGCCCGGGGTGTGTGTGTGTGTTCTGACCCCCCTCGAAGTGTGCTTGCTCCAATATTCTGACCTATCCCTGACAGCAAAGGTAATGTTCATATAACAACTGGCAACATAATCACTTTTATTTAGGCTAACTATTATTGTCTTTATGTTTAGAAGAGCACAGTTGTCAATCAAACAGTACAGTATTTTACATATCGTAATTCAGTTATTTATTATTATAATGCTACAAGCAGTATGAGGATAGAATTGCTGGTTAAGTGGTTTATTGCTGGTTATTGAATTTGATTTAAATTTGAATTTGAAGTGGTTAACACTACTATATACATTCCAATTTGGATGTTTTGTAAACAAAAAATGTGACCTATATAGTGGATAGTGCTTCTAACGTAAAATATCATGATATGTCCTTTTTATGTGTTCTTTACTGGATCGCAGAAGATATCATAAAATTGCAGAAAAAGCAGCCTTCGGGGATCAGGCCCAGTCACTTCCAACTCATGGATAGAGATAGAGACATAGAAATTGAAATAGAAATAGATAGCCTACCGCCCCCTGACTGATTATTACGATAAGGGCACATTCTCCGTCTTTATCTTTCTAGGGCAGGTATAGCAGTGTAACTGATTGGCAGAGTCATCCAACCTATATAATTCATCATGCGTTTCGTTGGCTTTGTTAGTGCGCTATGACTGTCACAGCACGGTCTTCTTCTTAATGAATAGGACAGTACTGCAGCCCCAAGGAGGAAGGGCAGGTGGAGGATGGATGGATGAGCAGGACCACCCCTTTCTCCTTTATATAATGAGACATCGGCACGGAAAGACCAAGCCCAGGACGGAGGCGTAGCTGTGCTTTATCTTGCAGGTGCAGCCGGAGGAGATCGCGGGCGATCAGAGAGTCTGCGCTTACAGTGGCATGACGGGACACCTTGTCACGTAAAAGGAGGCAGAGAGAGAAGCTGGGATCCGAAGTTCTAATCCTGGTCTGACGGGAACTTCCTGATCAAGCAGGAGGACCCCCAGCAATCTCCCTCAGGCTGTCATGGAGACGGTGACGTCTCTGGACGTGACCACCAGCAGCGCGCCGGGGGCGACAGCAGGGGCAGCCGGCGAGTGCCCGCCGTCGGTGGGCAGCGCCACCTTCCTGGTGGCGGCATACAGCGCCTTGCTTGCCGTGAGCCTGGTAGGCAACGCCTGCCTGGTGCTGGTGATCGCTCGCCAGCGGGAGATGCACAACGTCACCGTCATCCTCATCGCCAACCTGTGCTGCTCCGACGTCCTCATAAGCGTGGTGTGCCTGCCGGTGACGGTGGTCTACACGCTGATGGACCGCTGGGTGCTGGGCGAGGTGCTCTGCAAGGCCACGCCCTTCATCCAGTGCACTTCCGTCACCGTCTCGGCCTTCTCTCTGGTGCTCATCGCCCTGGTACGCCACCAGCTCATAGTGCACCCCACAGGCTGGATGCCAGTAGCTGGCCATTCCTACCTGGCGGTCGCTGTCATCTGGGCGGCGGCTGGCATCCTCTCGCTGCCTTTTGTGTTATTCTACATCCTCACCGACGCCCCCTACCACAACGTGAGCTTGTCCCTCGGCAGCCCCCGCGACCACCTGGTCTGCATGGAGCACTGGCCGTCGGTACAGCACCGGTTAGCCTACACCACCTCGCTACTGCTGCTGCAGTACTGCTTACCGCTGCTGGTCATCCTGCTCTGCTACCTGCACATCTACCTGCGTCTCCGTCGGCGGAAAGCCGGGCCCGGGCCGGGCCGGGGCGGCGACAGGGCGCGGCACATCAACGCCATGCTGGTCTGCATCGTGGTGGCGTTCGCCCTCTGCTGGCTGCCGCTCCACGTCTTCAACACTCTGTTCGACTGGAACCACCAGGCCTTGCAGTTCTGCCTGCACGACGCCGTCTTCTCCGCCTGCCACCTGCTGGCCATGGTCTCCACCTGCGTCAACCCCATCATCTACGGCTTCCTCAACAGCAACTTCAAGAAGGAGCTGGGAGCCGTCCTGCGACGCTACCGCAGGGGACGCCAGCAGGTCCTGGGCCGCCGCCGCTGTGGGCCGCCTGAGAGCTATGAGAGTTTTCCCCTTTCCACCCTGTCTACTGATGTCGCCAAGCCGGTGGCACTAGGCCGGGCTTCCCCCCGCGCCCAGGCTGCTGAATCGGCCCTCGGCACCTAACACAGCTACAGGGGGAGGGAGGCTGAGCTTTCCAGAGAAGATGCCGCAGCTTCGGTCTCCTCAGAGACATGCAGCCCCCCCCCCCTTTGCTGCCACGAGTGGATGTAAAGGTGTTTCTTTTTTCTCTGTGAAGTATAATTCCAGAGTGGAGGAAGTAGCCCACCTGGACACAGACTGACAGTTGACTGGCTTTGGATATTGAGTGGGTCATATGATGTTAGTTACCGTGCAACCGGCGTTAACCGCGAGGCGAGTTCACGCCAACTCAGACAGGCCTGTCATCTGGTGACAGTGCTGTAATTTCGCAGGCCATAGCAAAGCCCAGAGCATCTGGAGACCCTCCTGCGATCTACATGGGAGTGGCTGGACATTATGTAGCAGCTAGTCCCCACATCTGGGGAATGGGCCTCCAGAGGGTCAAGAGTGCAGGAGTCCAGGCCCGTCGTGCGGCCGTAGAAATACAATTTTGTTCAGCTCTATTGTGAATGGAATGGCCTTTCCATTCCCTGGATGCCAATTCTTCAAGACTGTTGCTGGTCTGATTCCAGACTAGCTGTGCTATATAAAACCAAAGTGTTTTTTTTTGCTATGGAAAACAAATTCCCCATAGCAGTTTTGGAGGTGCAGAGGGCTTGTGGGAGTTTTACTTACGCAAACATGTCCTGAGGGCAGAACGGAAAATGATTGGTTATGTCTCTAAACCAGTCATCTTTTGTTCTGCCTTCAGAACATTTTTGTGTAAGTAAAATTCCCGTGGGCATGCAGAGGCTGCGGTTAAGGGTACCTGGATTTTGGGAGTATTATTATTTTGATTTATGTAACATTAATTTTTTTTCTCATGAGAAAATACACTTAAGAGGGCAAGGTGTCGTGCTGGGGATCAGACTATATTTTTCATTTTCGGATCTGAATCACGGAAATTGTGCTTATTTAGATACCCCCCAGGGGCTACTTCTCCACATACATTTTTATATCACTAGTGTTTCACCTCAGTCTGTCTGTATGTTTGCCTGTATGTGTGCTCTCTCACTCTGACTTTTAGTAGGCTTGTGTGCTATATTAAATGATATTTTACGCATTCTCTGCACCTCTCCATGTGTCGTATCCAAATGTACGGTAAAAGCCTCATCCTGAGTATCTCAGGGGCTCAACAAGGGAGCCTGCTGACTGTCCAGTCACTGTGAGCTGCCTCTTTAGTGCTGCCCTTCCACAGGATTGAATGATGGCAGTTTGAGTGTGACCATATGATCATTTAGATGGGCATATTAAAGAACGGTGACTATTCAGTTATAGATATATATTCTGCTAAATATAATGAGAAAAAAACATAACAAAAGAGAATTTGTTGTATAAACTATTGTAAATGTATGGGTCAATGTCTAGGTGTTTCGTTTGTTTATAATATTTGCATAAATTATCAAGTATATGAACGTATAAAGGTTCATCCAACATACAAGAGCACGGCAGAAGAATTTATGGTGTATGTCAGAACATTTTTACAAAATTACTTGCTTTGGAAGATTTATTCCGCACCATTTCTGAGCATTTCTCATTAAAAAAATCATCTATCCATCCATCTTCCAGCCACTGATGCGTTGCAGTTTTGCTGGGACAAAAACACGGAGGGAACATCTCGTCTCTTACAACCAAGCAAGTGTAAGGCAAGAGAAACATCATAAAACTGTAACTGCAAACGATTCACTCAATGATTTTAACACATTTGTTAAAATATTAAGGGTAAATATTATTTTGCCTATTAAGGGTAAAATATTTCTTGCTTTCATTATCTCCTTTCCCTCAGCTGTGTATCTTTTCAGCTGGTCTCATGCGAACCCTTACGAAAATGAACCATGGTTTTACTATGGTTTTATGGGTAACCATGAGTTTATGACTATGGTTTTATCATGGTTTTACTGCAGTTACCATGCAGTGCTACAAATAAACCATGGTAATACTATGGGTAGGAGCTTAGTAATCATGATTACCTTGAGGTACCATAGTAAAACCATGGTTACTGTAAAAAACACAAAAAACCATAGGAAACCATAGTGAATTTCCATAATGTGAGCTTAGACTGAAAAAGTGGCCCGTTTCCCTTCATGATGCTACAGAGCTGAGTTGTTAATAAAACTGGAAATAAAAAAATGAATACAAAAATCTTTGGCATAAATAATAAATATAAAATATTTAGAAATATATATTTCTTTAACTTTTGGCCTGGATTGGGGCTTTGTTCATTTCCACCGACAATTTATCTATGCCAAGATGTATTTATTGGTTGATTTATTTTTAGTCACGTTTATTCAACATAAGAAGTATTGATATACTGAAGCAGACACAATCGGAAATTAAAGGCCTTGCTTAGGAACCCAGTGGTGATAGTCTGCTGACGCTGGCAATTGAACAAGAGAGCTACTGATCACAGGTACAGCCGCCAATTCTGCTGAGCCCCCCCCCCACATGCCCAACTATACACATGATTCTAAATGGAATGCGATTGTCCAAATGAGACATGTGGTACCCCCAGGCAATGGAGATCACTTAAAGATTCAAGATTTTTATTTGTTACATGCATGAATGAAGAGGTACACCAGCAGGGAAACTGCAGCTTCTACAGACTCCAATGAACAAGGTAGGAGAATATAAGTTATAAGAAAATATTTGCAAAAAATATTTAAAGTGCAGATGCATTTGCAAGTTATATTACTTGGTGGTGTTAATGATCCTAATGGCCTGGAGGTGGAAGCTTCTCCTCAGCCTCCCAGTGCTGGCAGTTAGGCCCCGGAGATGCTCACCTCAGCGCAGCCACTCAAACAGTTCATGGCATGGGTGGTGACATGAGTGGTGAGTGACTGTTTAATGCTCTGGACCTACAACATTGGGTATAGATGTCCGGCAGGGAGACACTTCTACTGTCCAGGTCTTAGAGACTTTCAGGTCCAAGTTGTTATCCTGGAACCACAGAGACAGCTCCTCCACCTGCTTCCAGAGACTTCTGCCACTAGGCTTGTATAGTGTCGGAAGATGTTTAGATGCTGCTTTTGGAACAATGTGATATTGTCTGGCTGGCACTTTTGTTATGGGTCCAGCATTGACTCTCCCCATTACCCTTCCGTTCCAAAATTGGATTAATGCTTCATTAGATGAACAAATACATAAATCGTGAATTTTGCACATAAAGGTGCAAAAAGGCAGGCCCCTCTGTGCATGAAGACATGCACAAAGGCCTCTCAATCGGACAGAAATTCATTTCCCGGCTTTCCGCAATTGCAAACAGAGAATGTAAACCTTTCGATTGTCTTACCACTGACCTGCTGTTTACTTGACAAGCTAACCAAAGGGCAATGGCTTTTTTATCTTATGCATTGTCTTATACCGCCAATGCCCTTTTTACACCACAGCGGTCACACAAAAGACCACATTGAGCTTAGGTCAGGGTTAAAGTATTCCTTACTTACAAACAAGGTTACCAGGCATACATGTCCACAGAGGAGCGAAATTAACAAATACGTATAGGGGATAATAACGTAGAAACAGAGTTAGAGCAACAATGTGGACATCCAGATAACACATCCCTTTGTTCTATACTGAGAATAGGAGCATAGCCCATACTGCAGCCATACTCCTTTATTAATTTGCTGATATCAATGGGAGACCTAATTCCAGTCTGTTATACATCAGACTTCAATCACCTCTGTGGGGGAGGCTGGTGTTTGTTTGGTTATACTCCTACTCAAATAAATTATCTTATTACCTCTTACCCCTATCCAGCAACTGCTAAATAAATCTCCTTTATAAACCTTGCAAATATTAACAGTGGCACATTGTCTATCTTTATGTACGCATATTTTAAATTTGTAATTAATTTATAAACTGCAAGGCTCGGCAAACCCAAGCCAGTTTGACCAAGACTTACGAGTGTGCCTCAGATAGTTATGTCAGAGAATAAATTATCCATCAGATGACTGGGTCGAAAAAAAATGTGCCAAGCCCCTGCATCTGCATCAACTTATCCATAGTTATATTATGGCATCACTATCACTACAGTAAGAGATGCCATAGTGGAACAGGATTCCATGTACCTGCAGAGCTCCAGCAGGGCGATATATTATATTGTAGACAAGACCTACGAAGATCACACCGATGGCATGCTTGGCCAGATGTATTTGGCAGTAAAAGGCTCAGTAGCTCAGAACTCCGTGCTCATGACTGGAAGGTTGCTGCTCGAAATACTGCGGCTGGCAGAGCGAGCGAAGCCCTTAACCCCAACTGCCCCAGTGACGCTGGCCAACCCTTTTCTTGCCCGTACGGCACTTTGGACAACAGCGACTGCTGAGCAAATGTTAATTGTGAAAAGTTATCGTAAGACCAAGGCACAAGGGCTAAACAACCACTATTTTAATAAACTTTTCCACTAAAACAACGAAGGCTTTGCACAGACAGGTGTTACTTTAAAAAAATATTCATTAAATGTACAATTAGTGTGCAATTACACAGTAGTAAGGAGAAAAAGGGGCCAGAACATCCGTTACGGGGACAGTAGGGGGCACTTCTGCCTTTACTCATTGCTGCTGTCATCATTGTCCTCATGGGGCTGCCCATCTGAGCCATCCCTCTCTGGGTAGTTGAGGATGTGTCTGTTGGCTTGGATGAGGTACTGCTGCTGTTTGAAGTACACCTTCAGGATACCCTTGATGATCACAAAGGCGATACCTCCCTGAAAGGGTGGGCAGATGGGCTATCAGTTTAGATCAACTGCCTTCTTAGTTCATACCACTCTATTTAAAGCAGTGTTTCTCAACCCGGCCCTTGGTAGAGAGCAAAAACATGGTCCATCTGAGGATCCTCCAGAGACCAGGTAGAGAAAAACTGATTTAAAGTACCATATATGCACATGGCAGCATTCATAGTTTCTATATAGTGTGAGATGTCTGTCACAGTATTCCCATTCTGAAGGACTGTTATACTTTTAGCAACAGGAGATTAGACTCAAACACTCCAGAAGTTATACTAAATCAGCAACCTTGCTGAGCTTTAGCAACTTCAGTTTTCAACTGGACATCTATAGAAATGTTTTGTAAAACTAATGCAGTGTCATATTCTCATGTGCTTTACGTAGTTTCACTAGCCACCATACCGTTGTCATCCCCAAAGTGAAAATAATTCATTAGATCATGCATTAGTGGTAGAGAAGGTTGAAGGTTGAACCCTGGTGAATGGTGTGCAGAACATTAACCACTTTCTCACGTGGGTCGTTAATAACCCAGTGCTCATTCCTCCGCCCCCAGGACCAGCCCTCACCAGAACAGTGCGTTGCAGGCTTGACGGAATCCTTCGGAACATGAGGCGGCCAACCAGGTTAGCAATACTGGGAAAGACCAAGGCACCACACAGGGTGCGTGACACAGACAAGTGATCACTGTTGTAGCCCGCGTCTGCTGGCACACGTGGCAATGGCCGGCCAAACCCTGGAAAGGAATAGCAACAAATCATAAATTACCGTCTCCGTAGAATTTGGCACCAACATGTTAGCCGACTGAACGGTCAGATTCATGGCAGCACATTTACAGACTGGCACGTGCTGCAGAAACAGAACTGGATACTCAGGTTAAGTCATAACATTCCTCATATGCAAACTCAGGGCCCATTCCACATGGCGATCCCAACCAATCACCGGGGATGAGAAGCTGCAGCTTGGTGGAGTGCTTCTGCCACAGCCGGACCACATAGTCCTCCCAGCGGATCATCTTTCCCAGGACCAGTATGACTGGTATAGTGGGCAGACCCATGAGCAGGAACAGAGGGTCAGCACGCTCCATAACATCCAGCCCCTTCTTGTGTCCAACCACCTGTAAGCACAGAAAATGAACAGGAAGAACGTTAATACATGCAACTCGCAGGACTGTCTTCCTATTAACATCGGACGGGATAACAACCAATCAGCAGCTCCAACACAACTAGACCAAGCGCCCAAGAAGTAACTCATCTATTCCCATGACACACCTGCATGACTGTGACTGCGCCATATGTCACTGCTGACCAGTAGACAGTGCCCACCACCACTCCAGCCGCGGCAAATGGGCTGGCCCTGGACAGGGCTCGGTCCACCTGCTGGAGGAAATATACAAGGGGCCCTGTGGGGGAAGGTGGGGTTACACAAGTTTATTCCACTTCTTGTTCAGCAACTCCGATATATTTTTTTTTTACTGTACTCCAACTTTTACCAGCATTCTTTAAGCGATGAATTGTCAGACCAATTCACTTCCCCAGGTATTTAGGTACAAGTCAGATATGAGTTATATGTAATTGCAGATTTATTCTCCAACATCTGCAGCTGCATTCCTAATGTACAGAGTAAGCTAAAGACAGCGATGAAGAGAGGAACAGAACCCACAACCCGGCGATGCCCACTGGCCGTACCCATTTTGGGAAAGACGATGCGGTACTCGGTGCCGCACTGCGGGCAGCTGACGGCCCCAGTGCTGTTGCCCTTTTGCTTCTCATCCAGCCACCGCTGCAAGCAAGCCTGGTGGATCCACTTGGTGCAGCCCCGGCAGCGACAAGGGCTCACCCACTCTGCAGCCCGGTCCTCCCGCTCGGTGGCAAAGCACACCCAGCAGTGCCTGCATGGCAACGCTCATCAGGGGATAGGAAAGACAGCTACATGTGTGACAAACTTAGCAGACTCAATGGCTCACTTATAGTAAGCTGGAGTCACACTAATCAGAATGGGAAAGTTCTGGCATATCCAGAAGAAAATGAACAGATGTGACATATGGGAACAACCAGAGAACACCCACGTGCACAAATACACACACACACACACAACAAACTGCACAGAAGCACACACACAAAAGCACAGGTGCGAGTGTGTCTTTACTTCTCACTCAGCTCCTCTGCACAGGCCATGGCGAGTCCCTAGTCCCTGTAGCGGTTTCACCATGAAGTTGGGAGGGGCGGACACGCAGCAGGGGTTACGGGAGATGCGGCTCTATAAACACACATGATCAACAAGGTCACATTAATGATCACATTAATCGCCCCTTAAAAGAGCCACATTTTATGCCAGAGGTGCATTTTACAGGAAACTTACATAGAATCTTTTACCAAACCCCGAAAGTGAAACCGAAAGACTTGCCCGAATCACCGCCCTGGTATACGTACAGATATTTTAGAGGGTTGCTTTGGGATTTTAAGAAGCACATGGAGAGCGGCTAATGCGGGGATTATCTGATGTGACTCGGCGGCACTGATAACGTTACACCGACCTGACAGAAAGTTACGGCAGATGTTGAACGGTTAGCGATTCCTTCGCATCTACAGAACAGCGAAGAGAAAAACCTGTACGTGAGCCACCATTCCGCAGGAGCTGGACCGCGTTCCCTCGCCGCTAACCGCGGTGATGTTAGGCTTCAACATGAAGGAAAGCCCGGCTAACTGTTTAGCCGATGGGCTAAATGCAAACCTCGCAGCGGAGTGTGCCAGGAGGGTGCTTAAAGCAGCTAAACTGAGCTTTGACACGACTTCAGAAAACCCATCAAGTAATTACAATTATATTTTACCTAAGAAAGGCGGAATAAAACAGGAAACCGCCACTACTTAATACGTCGCCTCCAACTTTAGCCTCCTGTCAAGTCAGTACGCCACTGGGTCCCGCAGCCCCCTAAGATGTTGACATGTCGCTGGTGCACGCCGGGACGACGTCACTTCCGGTTCTGGGGGTCTTCCTTCTTAAAGGGGAAGGTCTCCTTTAGCAAGCCGCAATGGCGTCCTGGACTTGTTCCATGTTCTGAAAATACGAATTTGGAGGGCAAATAAGAAGAGCCGCTGTCTGATTTTAGTTGTGACTGATCGCTTCGTTTTTAAATATTACCTATGTTCTTAGAAGCCAGAGCTGAAAATCGCCTGGGGCCTGTTGCCTCAGGTAGCTGTGTGCCCATGCACTGTAGTGGCCCGGGTGACCAGATAATCCATGTCATCCCGGACACTTTGAGCTAGGACAGGATTTATAAACTACCATTCCAATTAAAAGGACCTGGATTTCACTTAAGCGCCGCGTTCTTGCTGCGTGCTGATTGG
>JAODKL010000118.1:23725671-23740383 GCA_026780765.1 Petrocephalus schoutedeni
TTTTTTTTCTAAAACCAAGACAGAGCTTACTCAATCTGTGTAAAACGTACAGATCTACCAAAAATGAAATTGGTTTAATGTGTGTCGCCTGTTATTCCCGATCAGCCGACGCTACGGAAAAGGACCTGTCGGACCTGATCTCGGAGATGGAGATGATGAAGATCATTGGCAAGCATAAGAATATCATCAACTTGCTTGGGGCCTGTACCCAAGATGGTTAGTGAGAGAGAAACAAAGTGCCGTTTTTATATATAACACCCCCTAAATAATTTGTTCTTGATGTAGCAGTATGTGGAGACCAAAGATAGCCGTGTTTGTAGATCAGACCTGGTGTCCCCCCTCGTCTGCACCAGGGCCCTTGTATGTGATCGTGGAGTACGCATCAAAGGGCAACCTCCGGGAGTACCTGCATGCAAGGCGGCCCCTGGGGATGGAATACTGCTACAATTCAGACCAGGTGCCTGTGGAGGACATGTCCATCAAAGATTTGGTCTCCTGCGCCTACCAGGTGGCACGAGGCATGGAGTATCTGGCCTCAAAAAAGGTACAAATGTCAAGCAATAACGTTAAGTTAGAGATCAGCTCTGTGTTAGCCACCGGTCTGGACTTAACTGCTGCTACTGGGCCGCAGTGCATCCACAGGGACCTGGCCGCCCGCAACGTCTTGGTGACTGAGGACAATGTCATGAAGATCGCTGACTTTGGCCTCGCCCGAGACATTCATCACATTGACTATTACAAGAAGACTAGTAATGTAAGATTCAATTGTTGTGTAACAGTAGAACGACCTTGAGAAAAAGTAAAATTTCAGGAAATCTGCTTATCGTCTTTCCTCTTTAAATAGCTGCAAACATTTACTATTGATATTCCCATTGATTTATAACTTTAAGCAGATGACTAAGGTCAATCATTCTGAGAGATCACTGTTGTTTCTTTGGCCTTCTGATCTGTGAATGGGGCGTGTCTCCCCCCTCAGGGCCGCCTCCCTGTAAAATGGATGGCCCCAGAAGCCCTATTTGATCGGATCTATACACACCAGAGTGATGTGTGAGTGTCACTCTCCCTCCCTACCTGATGTTCCGTCTTTCCTCCAGTCTCAGGTGTTAACTAGATGCCCTGCCCCGTGTGTCTGTGTTGCATACTACAGGTGGTCATTTGGGGTTCTCCTTTGGGAGATCTTCACCCTGGGTGGCTCACCCTATCCAGGAGTTCCTGTGGAGGAACTTTTTAAGCTGCTGCGGGAAGGACACCGCATGGACCGGCCGTCCACCTGCACTCCAGAGCTGTAAGCAGGTCTTTTAGATGTCAAAACTAAGGCTGGAAAAACTAATTATTTTGATAACTGATTAACCATGTGATCAGGCTATCAACTAATCCATTATTTGGGCCAAAGAAAAGTTCAAGAAAAAATAAAAACTACAGTATTGAGAATCACTATTTAAAGTGGCAAAGGGTGTTTTTCCACCGTACCTCGTACTGCTCTTTTGGTACTTCACTGTTTTTCACTGGTGCATAAACTGGTAGCAGTGCTTGATCTCAAAATACAGCCATATACTGTATTACCATCTGAGTCTAGTAACAACTTTGATACCGTTTGTAAAAACTTTACCACAAACTTTTACTACACTACTTGTATTTGTGCTCATTTCAATACATCTGTGGGTCTGGTGGGATATCACTGCTATATGCATACACCGATCATGACCGTCTGCAGCCACTGATAAATGTAGTACACATTAGTCTGCGTGCATAACCACCCGTTGACCGTAGTTGCACACGGAAAAGTGAAAACCAGCATTGACGTTGGTAGGTGGTGAAGTCATAATAAGCAATTTATGTAGCAAACTGCAAAGATGCAACTAGGCGATTTGTCAACTAATTTTATTAACAATTATTATTGACGTTATTGATTAGTTGTTGCAGCCCTAGTCAAAATGTACTGCAGTTTGTGAGTATTAACTTCATTTAATAAACCTTTAATTATTAAATAAGCTATTAACCTTTCTGTCCCTACATCCCTGCTGTCTCCCCTTCCTCTGCAGGTACATGATGATGCGCGACTGCTGGCATGCTGTTCCCACCCAGAGGCCCACGTTCCTGCAGCTGGTGGAGGACTTGGACCGTGCTCTCACTATGATGTCCCATCAGGTCAGTCTGGCTGTTGGGGTTACCCGTCTAGGAGACCATAATTATTTGGTGATCAGAGGGGTAGGGGTCAGAAAGTAAGGAATCGCAAATATGATGTAATCAGTTGGTGTGCTTTAGGTTAGGAAGGTTATCCTCTTGCTTGGAGGTTGAATGCATTGTTATCTGAACCTTCACTGTCACTTCTACCTTTTTCCTCCAGGAGTACTTGGACCTCTCTAAACCCCTGGACCACTACTTTCCAATCTGCCCAGACACCCAGAGATCCACCTGCTCCCTGGAAGCTGACTCTGTGTTCTCCCATGATGCTGGTGCTGTGGGGCAGTACCTGCCCACGTTATTATCACAGACCACTGGGCGGGCCTTCCATAGGCACTGACGGGCCTGTCATGTGCCGTGTGCCTGCCTTTCCTAGTCTGCATAATCGTTACTGGAATCGGTACAGCCTTTGGTGTTATGGTGCGCTGTGATACTTTGGTGAGAGACAGACTTTACCAGAGGCTGTGTTGTACCCTGTTGATCTATGACACTGTACTAGAAGGAATGGACTTTTGACAGGGAATAAGATAATTCAAAGATGGCTTCCTTTTGGCAGTGGTTCTTCTGTTTTCAATCCAGATAAATGAAAATTATTCATTTGGCCTTGCAGAATATGGCCAAGCAGCATATGTTATTTTGTAAATATAGTTATAATTGTAGCAACATATGTATATATATATATGTATTCCCTGTACTTACGACACTCTTCCTCTTCAAACTAGCATAAGGATGT
Source organism: Petrocephalus schoutedeni (assembly GCA_026780765.1). Lineage (NCBI taxonomy): Eukaryota > Metazoa > Chordata > Actinopteri > Osteoglossiformes > Mormyridae > Petrocephalus > Petrocephalus schoutedeni. The sequence continues at coordinate 23,728,589 of JAODKL010000118.1, forward strand.
TTCTTCTGATAGTTTCTGTGATCCAGAATATTAATCACCCCCCCACGCGTTTTCTTTCCCTCGAACTTGCTGTCAGTATCAGCTGACATTCGCTTCACCACTGAGGGGGGGGGAGGGGGGGGCATAGCTGCCTTTGGCATCCGGCGCCTGCACTAGTTAGCATTTATTCACACTCATCCGTCCTTCATCCTCCCTTTCTAATATTTCTCTGGCTGAAACCTCTTGTTGTTTTAAGACAGGCTTGGCCATGCTTGCCCACCCCCGCCCCTGATCAGGCTCATTCTGCCCCCTGTCTTTACGTCCCATGGCTTTTCTCATTATCCCCACCACAGTGGCCTATTGAAGCCTTTTAACAGAAGCACCTGGAAATGCATGATTCTCAGTGTCTTGCTGCTGAAATGGTTAGTTACTCTGAGGGGGTGGGGGGCTGGGAAGACTGGGGTGGGACAACACACAGCCCCCCACCCCCTTCATTCAGTTTGGAGAACATGGAAGGGAAGTTCCTCTACTAAAAAAGTAAAAATAAGAACATATGGTGGCTCTTGTGGTTTTTGGTCAGAATGTTTGACAAGTATGTTGATTAAGTAAACAGACAGTGGCAGAACTTTGTCAATGTGAATAGACCCCACTGTTGACTGAGAGAAGCACGCAACCTTGGTGCATGATTCATATAAAATAATCTTGTCCTTTATTTGTCATGCCTCTAAAAGCACTTGTTCAATGCGGAGGATCAGACCTATACCAGGTAGGGGAGAAGAGGCACCCTGTACAGCTGATTTGTGGCAGACAGTCACACAACACACTCGGAGGCAAACCTGTGTCAAGAAGCCTATGTAAGGAAAGGGTGAGCATATGTAACTGAGGGCAAACCCATACCCAAGGTGGCCAGAGAGATTGCACTGTTGGGCCCCTGAGTACGGCTCTTTCCCAACTGCTCCAGGGACTGGCTGACACTCCTCCTTCAACTGCATGTCACACTGGATAAAGGCGACAAAATTACAGTATCTACAACAGTGATAACACTGCAGTAAGACAGAAAAGTGGCACTATAAGCCCTCGCAGTCGACTCCCGCTTCCGTAGGCTTGAGGACCAGGAAGCTGATACCCACATGGTGCCACAGGAGAGATCAGACTGTCCATTTCTGAGATTTATTTAAAAGCTTTGAATATGTGGTCAAATATGTTATTGCCATCAGGGCCTCTGAACATGTTTGTGAGCTGTGTGCCAGAAAGTCTGTATGTGTGTATTAAGGGTGTAATGGCACAGTATTCCCATGGCGAGAGGTCGACTCATTTTAATAAAATATATGACCGCTATTTGAAAATGTGTTACTCTCTTTATTAACAGCCACTGTCGGTTTAATATTGGTAGCAGCAGACACGGAAACCGACAGTTTATGACACTGACGGTTATACGATAAAGGAACGCACACATCCCGGGGCAAACATTATGCAGTTATGACATATTTCAATAAACATAAATGGACATACACATATTCAATTACACTACTTAAAGATAAGTCCGGTGCAGTACAAAGCAAGCCGACCGCTAACTAACCCCGCGGCGTCACGTTGTGTCGGGCGATCGTCGGCAGTGGGTGGGAGCACCGCTCCTGCAACGTCGGTCACGTCTGAAGTACCGAGCTACCTTTCAAAAGGATCATGCTCTTATAATCCTCAGAATGTTACGTATGTTTCACGAAATCCGCCAGAGCGATTGAGAAAAACTGTAAGTCAGTTTCTCACAACATTGTTTTCATTCATTCACCAATGATGTCATTTCGGTTATTATAGTATTAGGTATATTCACTGTGAATTAGCCCAAAAAATCTGTTGCATTAATCATGTTACCAAAATGACATATATGCCTCTCATTTGTTAGGTGTACTCTGCAAAACGTTTAGATGTGTGCAAGTCGTCACGTGCAAAAGTATGAAATTATTTTCCTTGATGAATTGCAAGGGAGAATATCAGATGTGATGTAGATGAAAATATGTGGGAAAAAAAACTGTGCATCATTATTGTTACATATAACTTCACATTTATAAAGCTTCCACAAAGTCTTTGGTTATTTGTGTGGCATTGTAATTTTTGTTGTTATGAGTAAAAAAATACCACCAAATGCTACAGTATTCCGGTCGTGTAGAAAACACGAACATTGTAATGATTTCTAGAACGTAAGTACGTGTGGTTTGGTGCACAAGTAAATTCAGCTGGCTGTAGAGAAACGATAGTAAAGTAAATAATGTAAATAAGTAATGATTATGATGGTGATGATAATGTTAAGTCAATTTAGTTAATAGCAGAAAAGAGAAACAGTTAACATTAACTTTAACTCAATCTACTCTAATCTAACCTGCTGATGTCCCACTTTTCAGTCATTATGGATTCTTCTGCTCCCTCCAGTGGCCATCTGGTAGTAGCCCTGCTGGTTTCTTCTATTGTAGTGGTTATGTAAAATACAGCTTGCAATAAGCGTTAAATTCAGTCGATTATATGGCAGGTGGCGTGGTGGTGCAGTGGTCAGCATTGTTTCCTCGCACCTCTTGGGCCAGGCTTTGAGCCTCTGCTTGGTTCGTGTGGAGTTTGCATGTTCTTCCTCTGTTGTCGTGGGGTTTCTCTGGATTACCCAGTTTTCCATAGTCCAAAAACATACTAAGGTGAATTGGAGAAACGAAGTTGCCCATTGGTGTGAATGGAGTGTGAGTATGCCCTCACATTATCAATTAATGATCTAGTTTATTTGATGTAATGGAAGCTTTAGGAGGTGTGCATTCGTTTTTATTTTATTTATATTTTGAAAGTGGTTTGGAAAGACGGCCCTCTTGTGGTCCCAGACAGGCTGTGCAGGGCCCATGCAAAGGAGTGGTTAATAATTCAGCACCAACAGGGCTGAGCCTCTCTCCCACATACTGGCCCTAGGGTAGCTGCACCAGAGAGCACTGAGCAAAGCACTGATATGCAGATACACACAGAGCGAGGGAGCAGTAAAAGTCTGCAGCTTTCATCCGGACCCCTGTTTATTTTCACCCCTTTCCCTTTATTTTGCTTTTTTTTTTTTGCTTTATTAAGAACCAAACATTGCCACAGCCCGTCGCTACGACAACAGATTTTTGTGCTCCCCGTTGCCTCGGCGACACTGGATTTTTCTATTTGTTTACCCGCTTGCCTGGTACTCTGCAGGAAGTGCTGGATTTGAGCGTCTTCCCTGCCTCACTCACTGGAAACATCTTCTCCTCTCGATTGCCTCCCCCCCAGCCCCAAGGAAGAATGTCTAGAGCTGGGCTCAGGAGGGGGCGAGGCTGGTGTCGATCGATCCCATGGACCATGCTTGGCCTGCTGCTGTGCCTGGTGGGGGCCTCAGTGGCCTGGTGGGTCCCTAAAATACCCCACTGTCCCCCAACCTGCTCCTGCACCAAGGACAGCGCCTTCTGTGTGGACGCCAAGGCAATTCCCAAGAGCTTCCCCCAGGGTGTCATCTCCCTGTGAGTGCTGCGCCATGAAGCTCCCCGTGCCTCTCTCTGTCTGTCCTCACATGTCTCTCTTTGTCCACATGTCCGACTTATTAGGATTAGTTTTTATGTCTGTCTGTCCTCACATGTCTCACTTTGTCCACATGTCCATACTTATATCTCATATACTCCAGTCATTCTGTCCTCATGCTTTCATATTGTTCCTAATGCTCATCATACCTCCGTGTGTCCATCTTTCTCTCTTTTCTGTCTTATGTCCTTCCCTGTTCTCTTTGCGAGTCTGCTTATCGAATGTATGTCTGACAGTTTGATTAGTGTCTCTTTTTATCCAGTGGTCTGTCCTTCTCTGCCTTTCTTTACCGTCTGTCTTGTTTGTCAACTCAGGTCAGGTGGGGTTACCTGTCGGTTTTATGCAGTAGAATTTACAGTAACTTCTTTGTGCACTGAATTTATTATTAATAATTGGAAAGCTGAGTTATATAATGAATGGCTACACCCCCTGCACAGTGACCTAAATAAAACTGATTTTCAGTATCAGACTTGTGCGGGAGCTTCACATATGCGAAGGTCCTGGGTTAATTCTTCAGGGGCAGTGTATGTCTGAGTAGCTTGTGAAGTATAGTTGATGCATTTGTGATCACTTATCAAAAAATATGGGGTGATGAGCCTCCTGTTACATTGTGGTTATTCCTGCTTTTCGTGTGTGTGCAGTGTGGCTCTGCAGGTTAGGAATCTGTGATTGGAAGGTCACTGGAAAGTTACTGGATCAAACCTTGTGTCTGGCAGAGTGATCAGGTCCTTCAGCAAGGACCTTAACCTCCAGTGCTGGTCGCTGGCCACCCCTGTGTTTTGACCCCTGAAACGCGATCTCATCTGTTTGTAAGTCTCAGTATAATCAGATGAACTATAATAAATTTGATAGATCTTAAAACGTATAAAATTCAGTTGTGCACTGAGTATAGATGCAGAATATAGGGAAGTTGGCAGAACATACAACTGAAACAGATACTTTGGTATTTTTTTACATTTTTGCTTTTTGCCAGGGGTTCAAAATGTGACCTGTGGAGGCACCACAGAAGTCACCACAAGGTGAAGCTGCCAATCTTGGGAAAGTCTATTCTATAGTCCCAGGAATTGTTACCTATCTCTGAAGGGAAAGCATTAGAAGACAGGGCTTTGATAATGGCTGCACCAGAAAGACATCATGACAGTGCCAGCCACGGGACACTGAAATCAGCAAGACATCAGTGGCATTGCTCAGTGTCACATGGGACATCGTTAGTGACCCACATTGAGTTCTTTTCTTATTTCTGCAGCACCATGGTAAACGTGGGTTTTTCCGAGATCCCAGCGGGATACTTCTCACACCTGCACCTGCTTCAGTTCCTGTGAGTAAGATCAGCACTCCTCTTTATGTCAGGGGAGCTCAGATCTGCATGTTCATGAAAAACACCATTATGCTTGTCCGTCGCCTGTCACTTTCACTTATACTTACAAAATGTCTTCAATTGCAATATTTTCTATAATATATAAAAAGTTGCATTAAGAAACATATAACTGCAGACTAAGAGATATAAAGCAAACACTGGTATTTACTTGAAAAAAATTATGCTTCATTGCCGTTTATGTAAGCATATAGGGATTTACACATGGAGGTCAGAGCAAATCATTCCAGAGAGAATCTGTCCAGAGCCCCTTGTTTAATTTTGGGGGTTAAGAGCCCTGCTGTAGGAGCCAACTGAGATAAGCTCACTCTGCCAGGCATGGGATTCAAACCAGTGACCCTCTGATCACAGGAGGAGTCCTAACTGGCAGAGTTGGTGTAAGTGCATCCCCCTCTCTGTGTGTCTCTAAAGGCTGCTGAGCTCCAACACGTTCACACTGATCGCCAATGACGCCTTCGCTGGCCTCACGCACCTGCAGTACCTGTGAGTTCCCCACTTTCTGGTGCTTCACCTTGCTTTTAACAGCAATACAGCAATAGCCCAGCCTGTAACATGTAGCTTTGATCGAGACAGATGCGCTGAATAATGCAGGCAACAAAAAGCCTAAAAGCGCTGGGCATTCAAAAAACCAGCTGGTAGGTAGCTGTGGGGGGGGTGGGGGGCGGCACTGTGATGGCTTAAACTCCTAGATCTGTAAAATAAGACTTTGACACAGCCGTTTATTTATATCGTCATGCTTTCATAATTCTGTGCCCATGTGAGCTATGGGTTGGCGCCCCTTTCCGGGGTATTCCTTACCTTGCGGCCATAGCTGCTGAAATAGGTTCTGACCCCCCGCGACCCTGAATAGGACGAGCGATTACAGAAAATGGATGGGTGGATGATTCATGATCAATGCTTATGGTCAACCAATCAGCAAGCTGTTGCCATAAGCACCTCCCCAGCAGTTTGTGTTTGAACGAAAAGAACCTTGTCTGGAGGAGGTACTAAAAAGAGTTCTGGAACTGCCTCCAAGGAACTACAGTTGGGCCAAGTTCCTGCAGTGTGAACACGACAAAAGTCCCTGGTTCCAGAAAAAGGTTCTGGTTGGTGTGAAAGCGCCCATTGACGCCAAATCACACTTGTTTTTATAGTCAGGCTTAAAAAGTAAGTCTTAAATAAAATCTGATAAAATTTTTTTAAGAAAAATGCAATTAAGATAAAGAATTTAAATAAGCCTCAGTGCCAGCAGCCCAAATGTAACCCTACTGTTTTTTTAATTCTGTCTCCTCTTCAACCTGACTATCCAGTGGTGGATGAGCTAGTTTCCACAATTCAAAATGTATTTGTGTCCTGTTCTGTCCTTTTACAAGGGACCTTTACTATAGCAATGAACCAAATGTTTAAACATGGTTATGTGAATGTGGATCTTCATCCGGAAGCCTTCCCATTGGTCCCATCTGTGTTCTGCCACTCAGGTTCATAGAGAATAATGACATCCAGACCCTATCCACACACACCTTCAGAGGACTCAAATCCCTCATTCACCTGTGAGTGTCATTTTGACCTTATGTTTGCTGTACCTTCCTAGCACTACCATAATCAAAGAGCAGCTCTTTTTCTGCCTATTCTGTAATCGTTTTAGGCATAGATGCATACATTTTTAACATTTATTCAACTGTCCATTAGATAGCTAGATAGAATGTGACATAATCTGTGACACAACAGCTTGCTACAGACAGCTGAGCCCACGGCCTCTTTTTACTGGCAGATCTCTGTCCAATAACAACCTTCGGGAACTTCCTCGAGATCTCTTCAAGCACCTGGACATCCTGACAGACCTGTGAGTACAAGCAGACAGGCTTTATCTAAATTCTATCACCTTAGAATATTATCCATGCCTTTATAATGCAGTACAAAGCATCCTTAATTCTTATATTGACGATTATAATGCATTATGGATGAGAGCTTCACAAAGCATTCATAATGCATGGTACACATGGCTATAATGTGTTATGCCTTTTCATAAATATTTATAGCCATGTTTATAATGCTTTATGAATGCATTATTATTTGGTATTTATGTGTTTATGTGTACAAGTGTTGCTTAGTTGATTAGTCTAAGTTCATTGATATAACGTTTTAAATTCCTCATTTATACTTCCACATTAAGAGTGTTTTAGTGTTTTGTATAGGTAGGAACACTACTGGGACCTCTTGTACATACTAAATGATCTGTACACAATGTCAGTTGTGTAAACAAGCTCACATAAGTTGAAACTAGCAGAAACTAATTGCTGGATTTACAAGATCCTGGTTTGTCTGGACAGGGACCTGCGGGGGAACTCCCTACTGTGTGACTGCAAGATGAAGTGGCTGGTTGAGTGGATGGGCAGGACCAACACCTCAGTACCACCAGTGGTCTGTGCTGACCCACTCGAATTCCGGGGCCGTCGGATCCGTGACCTTGTGCCTGAGGATTTCCACTGCATGAGCGCAGGTCTGACCCATGAGATCACTTTACCTGTTTAGGTCTAAAGTTGAGACTGTCCAAGTCACTTTCTAAAAAAGGTGTTTTAATGTGGAAGATGCCAGCTTTCTACTGAGCATATTCTGTAGCTGGGATTACCTTGTATTTTTTCTTGGAAATCTTGAATTAGATAAAAGAATAAAATAGTTCTAATGCTGAAAGCAACCAGGGACTGCAGCCATAAGTGTCAAAATTTGATCACCTCTGTCTTGGGCCAGCTTTCAAGAACTGCTGCACCCCAAATTCTCCATGCCTGGCTCCCAACAATGGTTCCAGGCGACTCATGTCTTGGCAGGTGTCAAATAGATCCAGGATTACAATCAACTGTTGACCAAACACAAGGAACAGAAGTAATTCCTCTTACAAGTCATGCAGGAACATCATCATCAGTATCCTGATACTAGCAAGAAAACTGTTTTGGCTAGACTGTCAGATGGATCAGGCTTACCTGAATGACATACCTGACATGTTTATTTGCTAATGCTGTATTAAAAATTGAGTATTGAGATTTGCTGATATTTGATACTGTCTTTGTCAAGGCCTGACAAGACTATGAAGACTATGCTGTAAGTCAGCTGATGTCTGTCAGGGCAAACTGAATTGCAAATGTTTATAAACTTTTGGACATACTGATGTTAATTTATTTTGCATGTTTTATAAATTTCTTGTGGTTGTTCTAACTGATTATTTCAACTAAACATGCACTATGTCTCCACATAGTGAATATCACTTTTAATGTCCAGAAATTGAGGTGGTCTGTACAACTCCTAAATATTGCACAATTTCATTCATTTTTTCCAACCAATTTTTTAACTACAAGGGGTGATGGGGAGTCGTCTCTGACTTCATCTTCAGCAATCAAAATTTTGAGCCAACAAATGTACATACATAGCAAGCCTAGCCATGGCAGATGGAGTTCAGCCTGGCAAAGCTCTGGGAAGCTGTTTCGGAGTCTGGCTGAATGGGCATTATGGCCATGTACAGTATGCATTGTTCTGTATGTTGGAAAAAGCCTTGTCGGGAGATAAAGGCACTGCTGAGCTTCTGTGACGTCTAGTTTGAGAAACCAGAAACTCTCTCAACTGCGTCTCCATTTATGAGGAGTGGGAGATGTGGCTCTGGATCTGGATTTCCCCAAATTTAGAATTAGTTCTTTGGTCTTCCTGGTGTTGAGGTTTCAGCTGTGTCGTCTGAGAATTTCATGGTGGTGTTTGAGGCTGAGAAGGGGTTGCAGTCATGTGTGAAGAGTGCATGGAGCAACGGTTCAGTACGAAGCCCTGCGGTACTCCTGTCCTTAGTGCTATGGTGGCAGAAAAGTTATTGTTAGCCTTTCAGTAAGATAATCCAGTACCCAACTGCAAAGTGCTGTGTTTGGGCTGAGAGTTTGGATACTGTACCAGTTGTCTAGGAATTATGGTGTTGAATGCCGACCTGAAATTAATAAATAGCATTGTCACATAGGTGTCACGGGGGCGTATGTGGGTAAGAATGGTGTGGAGAACAGATGAAATGGCATCTTCAGGGGATCTTTCCGCTTTAGGCAAACTGTCCAAGGGCCAGTGCAGTGGTGGACTTCATGTGGGCTAACACAAGTCTTTCAGAGCACTTCATGATAATGGGTGTTATTGCCACAGAGTGGATGCCATTGGGTGGGCATGCTGCTGGGCACTTTGGCACAGGGATGATGGTTGTGGCTTTTAGGCAGTTCAGTAATACAGTAAGCAATAGAAAAAGGTTGAAGATGCTGGTGAGACCATCTGTTAGCTGGTCAGCACACTCCTTGAGGACCCATCCTGGAACACCATCCAGGCCAGGGGCTTTGCATACGTTGATCTTTCACAGGGCTTACTTGAAATCGTGGGTGCACAGTGCCAGCATTTGATCTACTGTGGATTCTCCCTGTTAAAGCGTGTGTAAAAGTGTGTGTATTTAGGTCATCTGGCAAGCGTGTGTTGGCTGTGATTAAGGACGTGTTGCTGTTTTGTAGTCTACCGGCTGCCTCCAGCTTGGCTGTAGCTCTGCAAAACTCTCGCCAAAGCAAATGAAGCTGAGCCCTGACCAGCACCAACACAAGGGCAATGCTCTTGTACACCCATCTTCTAATAAGTTACACTTTCCTTGGGGAACACTTTGTGAATCTATGTGTGATGGAGCACACAGGGTTTACAGACTAAGCTGATGAGGGATAATGACTTCGAGGAATTTCTCCACTCTTTGGAGGTAGTTTCTGGCTGAGAAGAGTGGAACTCAGAGGAATGGACTAGTATTCTTTCCCCCTTCGTCACAGGCAATACTCAGGGGGACTATTATGCACTCCTACTGTAATTATGCATGCTGGCATTTCTCTCTGCTGAAACAGGAGATCTTGCGTTGGATGGGACTGTCCATTACACAGGCAGTGCAGGAGTTCCATGAATGGAAATATACCCCAATGGTGTCCCATCAAACACAGATAGTGCATCATCCACTGATTTCTGCAGTCAGAGGAACTCACGCCCACCCAGATTGTGAAACAGATGACCTTGGAAACTATGTTCAGGCCCTGATAAATGCTTCACGGATGATCATTGGATTGGTGCCCCCTACCACACCCTGTGAAATTGTAGAGGTTACCAGGTGGGAGGCCCAAGGGGTCAGGAAAAAAGAAACAAGTCCACACAGGGAGATGAGAATTATGCTAGAGCAATGGCTTCCACAGGTGTATCTCCACCCTAGAAGACTGATGCCCTGAATCTTTGATGAAAGGTGCACTTGGGCTCTCTGCAGGATGGAATGACTGATATGAGACCGAGTAAGGCTGATGTGGTCCCTCTTGGGCCAGGAGCTGGGGACTTGGGCAGCACAGCCTTCTTAGGACAGGGAGCCTGGAATGCAGGCAGAGTAGTCCTCTCTGTACCAGTACCAAGATCCTAAGGCGAGGCAGTAGTGTAGTGATCCAGAAGATGTTGCAGCTGAGAGTGATCAAGGAGAGCCAGAGCCCCTGGATTAGTCCCTTGGTCATGGTGTGCAAGCTTGATGGTATCTTCCAGTTTTGTAATGACTTTAGGGAGCTGAATGAGGTGTCGCTGGTCAACAGGTATAGCAAGTCACAAAACAGACAAGCTTATAGAGAGTTTGTGAAGGGTCTGGTACATTTCTACATTGGATCTCCCCAAAGGGTACTTCACAGTACCCCTGACCTTAGCTCAGGAGAAGACTACATTCATCACTCCTAGTAGCAGTACATATACTAGTTCTACTCTTCTTTATGGAGCCCCAGCCATGTTCCAGTTGCTCATGGTTTATTCCTTCGCCTACCTATATGATATAGTCATACTGTAACACCAGTTCTAAAAAGTGTCAGGTGGGTTAACTTAAGCCTAATGCCTCACCTTCCAAATTGGAAACAGGGTCCTGATACCCCAACAGAAGATGGTCACCACCACCCAGGATGCCTCATGTCTAATGATTAAGGCAGGTGCATGCCTTGCTGGGGTTGGCAGGATATTATAGGCATTTATTCTATTCTTTTCCTCCTTAACTGTGCCGCTCTGATGAAACAGGGGGCTTCTGTTAAGGTCATGTCCACACACTACCTTTGCTGCCAAATTAACTTCTCTGCGCTGCTGCTTTTGGCTGGTACTCATGTGCAAAATTATGCATCCAACACTGGCCCCAGTCCTGCGTTGGCCCAGGATTTTGTTTGGGAGGAATACCCTGTGCTGTACCCGAATAGGAAATTTCCAGCCTGATATTCCATAGTAGAAAGGGAAGCCCTGGCTTTCGCTAACACAGATATGGGCAGCCACAGAGCATTTTGAGGTGACACTTTCCTCTCATATTGGACCAAACTCTGTTCCGAGTGGATGGCCAAGGAAGGACAATAACGTTAATGTCACTTGCTGGTTCCCGCCTCTCCAAGATATCGCATTCCAGGTGCAGCACCAGCCAAGAATGGGAACATGTCAAGGCTGATAACCTGTCTCGTCTGCGTGTTCTGGGGGCTGGGACCCCGGTTGGCCCAGAGAAACTCTACGGGAGTGGGTGTGTCACAACATCACTTCCATAACCGAAAAATTACTGTCAATCCAGCTAAAAGACAGGTGGCTGCTGACCTTGATCAGGACCATGGACAGCACACTCTCAGCACTTATTTTGGATCAGTTGGCTCCCACTTAAAGTTGCAGCTGTCTCATATTTAGGAAGGCTCCCTCAGTGATAAAGGAAGACTCACTGCCAGAGCCAGTTTGGCAAGAATCTGGCTACAGCTTCCAGCCTGGCCTTGGCTTGGTTATACCTTCTTAAAAATGAATGAACTAGAGCCTCAATTATAGCCAGCTACCATCACAAAATATCCCATTACCTCATGTGTATACTCATTTTCTAATA
>JAODKL010000118.1:23753095-23781604 GCA_026780765.1 Petrocephalus schoutedeni
CCGGAGCCTATCCCGGAAGCAACGGGCACGAGGCAGGGAACAACCCAGTATGGGGGGCCAGCCCATCGCAGGGCGCAAATATTTACACTATAATGATAATTGATTGCAATATTTTCAAATGACCACTAGTCATGTTTCTTTTATTATTGATTTTTAAATAAGATACCCAGGTCACAGTCTTTTAGAATCCAGTGTCTAACTGGAAGAATAAATACGATAGTTTGTTGCTATGCCATTCCTCATCAAAGAGGTATTATTATAGTTGTTGTTTTGTTAAACAACCTAAAAGAGAGTTAAATGAGCTGTGAACGCATGTGGCAAATTAAATTCATTTCACATCTCTGAATAAATATTTTCAGTTGTTTGGATTAATCTGGGTAATTTGTAGCAATAGCACTAAAAGTAACCTGTAAAATGTCCAGTATTGCCCTTCAGGGCCCAGGGGGTATTACTGTGTTAATTTACAGCACTTTTATTCTGTGACTGAGTGGGAGAAAGGAATTAGGTCACTGTTTCTTATCCTTTCCACTGGGACTGGTGTACTCTCGTTAAGCTTTCTGAAGTGAATTGCAGGGAAAATGTATCCGTTGTTAGTAATAATATTATTAGCATTATAATACAGCCATTCGGTAATAGCCCACAAAGGAATATTGTTTGTTCAATTAAGGGGAAGGAATCAATAGCCGTACTGAAATATATTTAAGCAAAAACACGGTTGTAAGCACAGTAAACAAACACTGCACAGTTTGATAGCCAAAGTTTTTTTGGGGTAGCAACATAGAAAAGGGGAGGGGCTACTTTACCCCTTTTTAAACTTATAATTGTCAACATTATCATCATTTATTTCTTCTCTGGTTTTGGAGGGGTAGCTGTGCTCGTAGTTTTCAACCTGTGAAGGGCACTGGAACTATTGCCAGTAATAAGTTCTGTTGTCTGAATAAGCCTGGCTGCAGTACCTGAGGCTTAGTCTCATTGCTTATTAACTAAATAAGAATGGACAAAGTAATTACTTGCTTGTTGCTCATTACATATGTCCCTGGCCATTGTAAGCCCAAGTGCAATGTTCAGTTTCCAGGTTCTGTTCTAATACTTAGACCAAGGCTGTCTCCTGTTCTTGCACTTATCCTGGTGAACATGTTTTGGCTTCTGATTCCATCTCCATGGTCACCCTTCCCATGTCGTTGCTTCTGATTCCCACATTCCTAGTTCCCACCATACCTGGGTCCAACCTTGTACACTATTTGTCTTGGCAACACTTTGTGTCCAAGTTGTAGTGTCCATCCAGAACCCACAGTCTTAGCCAATGGGGAAGCACGGTTTCCGCAGGCAAAAAGGTCAGCTGCACTATATGAGCCCAGCATAACATTTCATAGTAAATTATCACACATCTATTTTCCATAGCTGCTCGTCCAGAACTAGGTCACAGTGGACAATTTCAGAAAAACAGCTTTATAAAACACAGGATCATGATGTGGCTAAGGGCTGTCAAGGGAAGAGAAAGGGAAACCCTATGCAGGATGGCAGTTCATTAGAGAGCACACATCAGTGACACATCAGTGACACTATGGACAATTTATACCCACCAATTCACCTAACCTTGTGCTTTTGAGCTTTTGAAAGGTCTGGGATATATTAAATGGTTAGCTAACATTTGTTAATCATAGCTGACATGTTGAATGCAGATGAAATGGGCAGGGGAAAAAAACTGAAGTGATTTTGACAAAGGCCAAGTCACTATAGTCAGACAACTGGGTCAGAGCATCTCTACAATGCAAAGCTCATGGGGGGCTCACAGTCGGTCATGGTGAGTGCCCACTGAGAGTGATCCGAGGAGTGAACAACCATGAACCACTGACAGGGTGTTGGGCAGCTAAGACTTGTCTATGTGAGATGTAAATGAAGGCTATCCCATCTGGAACATACCGACAGAAGGGCTACTGTGGAACAAAATCGCAAATACTTTTAATGATGGTCACTGGAGTAATGTGTCATGACACACAGTGCATCAAGCTCTGCTGCGTATGGGGCTGCGTAGCTGTGGGTTGAACTTGTCAGTCCAATGCATCCCACAGACGCTTAACACATCGACATGATATAACAGAAAACGGGATTCAGCGGACCAGGCAGCCTTCTTCCATCATGCCAAGGTCCAGGTCCGATGCTTCTGTGCCCATGTGACTGGCTTCTGACTATGAACCTTTTGTTTTAACATTATTTTGGGCTGTATAGCATAAATGTGAAAAATCTGTATGCTATAAACCTGTTGGATATATAGGATAAAAAAACCACAGTGTGAATAAATACTATTTCTGTAGATGCTAGATGTAATTGCTTTCATGCTCAGTTTAGTTTACATTTTCAATCAAGTAAGTCCTCTTCTATGTAAGTTCTATATAGGTAAATGTGGCATGGGAAATAGTCTTTTAAGCAAAACATTCTGCTCTAGACGTGAGCTCAGCTTTTTCTGACCCCAGCAGCACCTGTTCAAATGACTGTACTATGAGTTTGGCATGTCAGAACTCAAACATTTTATTGCCAGTATGAACGAACATACCAGAATTGCTTGTGATCCAGGGCCAAACATGAATTACAAGACAAAAATTATAAGACTTAAGGATAAACAAAAGAACATATTTGTGTAAAAGAAAACAGGTGAGGATTACAGATTAATGGTAGACAAACAGAGCACAGTACAAGATATCTTATGATTATCAATAACATTAAAACTAAAATCAAAGTACCAAGAGGAAAAATAGTTGCCAGTGCACAGACAACCAGTATGCGGGTAACATTGTGCAAGTTCCACCAAAGCAGTAGTGAATGATACAGTAACGGGGCTATAGCAAAAAAATTAAACCAAGTGCAAATTATACCAAGAGCGCAATTTGACCATGGTGATAAGAACTGATCCTGGGTGAGTGAATTTCATCTGGGTGATGGGATTTCTGAGGTACTAGGTGAGTTTATTTAGGAATTGGATGGATGTAGGAAAGAAGCCATGGGGATGGTGTGAGGTCCGGGTCCGTGGGTGGAATCAGCAGCAATCTCCCAAGCTTTTCTCTTTGCTCTGACTGTGAGCAGGCCTTCTAGTGTTGGCAGCTTACAGCCAGTGATTTTCTTAGTTGAGTGGACCACACATTGTAACCTGGTCTTGGAGAAGGAGGAGGCAGCAGGAAACCAGATGGTGATGGGAAATGTCATGACACTCTCAATGATGGCAGAGTAGAAGATCAGTGTGATGCTGAGCTTCTTGAGTTAACATAGGAATAACAGTAATTTCGGCAATTTTGTCATGGAGGTGAAGTGCATGTCCCACGTCAATGTGTTGGTGGTCCTCAGGAATTTGCATATTTGCACATTTTAAGACTACAGGATATCGGTTTGCCTTCACCTCCTACCAGTCACTTCCTACCATTTTGCACCAGTATGTGTTGATTTAAAATGCATAGTCCCTTTGAAAGCCTGATACAGCAAAAAGTTGTTGGTAGTAATGATTATTATATTAGAAATAAAAATGTCCTCTTGTGGTACACGGTTTTAAAGATCTGGAAAATATCCAAAGAGATACAGTACACAAGTCAGCAGAACACCCTGGATGGGGTCCAGTCCATTGCAGGACACATTAGCACACAAGCTTTGAAGCAATCACAAGGAGTTGTGGTTGGCCTAACTGCATGTCACTGGGCTACAGGGGGAAACTGACGATACTCGGGGAGAATGTGCAAGCTCCGTGCTCACACTGGAGTCAAAGAGATACTATGATCAACAAAGGAGGAGTCCGGAGTGTCTGGGGAAGACCTGGGAAAATACCTGCAGGCTGTGTGCTTCAAATCCATGTCCTCCACATTTTTGCAAGGGGTCCTCTAATTTCTTCTTACAGTACATAACAAATTGCAGTTAAGCAAATTGGTGACTAAATTACACAGTATGTGAGTGGGTGGCCTGTGATGAACTGGTGTCCCTACCTTGTGACCTGTGATTGATGAACGAATGTACCTTAATTTTTATATAGTGAATAAAAATACTGTAGGTCAAATCAAATAAATCCCATTTTCTTTTCTCTAACTACAGCCTTTTTGAAATATCCCATGTCTCTTCTCAGTACTGCATGCCTGTAGAAAGCATGTAGGACCCCCTATATATATATCAAGCTATCTGTCTCGTTAGTTTACATTAAAAATAATCAGCCACTGGCACAATGAAAAATTCATTGTTCATACGCGAATATGCGGAATGTCCTTTGACGGGCTCACATTCTTAGCGGAATTCTTCCGAATGTTCTTACTAAAAAACAGGCAGGAAACTTTTGTCCAGTCTAAAGGCATGCAGTTGTCGTTAGTGGTACAAACAAGCACAAGAAAGTAATGCAAAGATTATATATATAATTTACATATAAATTTGAATATTGCAAATCATAATCCAAAATACAATATAGCCAACACATACTCAGTATACATGTCTGAGCAAAACAATCAGAACATGCGTTAACTACTGCAAACAGGCTTAGAAGATGGAAAGGTGCACAGGACTAAAAAAGCAAGAAATCGTTCTGGCCCTCGTACTTTTAAAACCATAAAAACAAGTAAGAAAAGCTGTTTGTCTGTGTCCCATTTATTTAAAATGCGTTTCAATACATCTAAATTTAAATGACTGATCTGAGACACCTTCCCAACATACAAGTATCTCGGAAAATGTAATTCATTGGGCAGACAGGTATTTATTTATAGTGTAGCACTGCTGAAATCGCTGTCTAGCTAACCGTGATGGCGGTGCCTCTTGACAGAAATTAAGCGATATCGCTTTTTTCACAAGTTATAACGCTACAGCGGTAAAAAACCCATAGTTTTGCAACTACGGTTTCTGAAAACTCAGAGAAAAAAAAAACTATAAGAAATCGGAGCTTGTCCGTCTTCCTCTTTGGACACGGTGTGGCCATGCATTCCTCTTAAATGAAGTCTGCTTTATCCTTCAATCGATCGCCACCGGTCCCCGCTCGCCGGACGCGGGCGCGAGGCCCGGCTCGCGCGGGCACTCCGGGCGGACGTCAGAGCTGCGTGACATCAGACGGGCGCGCGACCCGGACCTGTGGGGCGACGCACGTCCCGGATGTTGACGTGACTTTCTCGTGCACGCCGTACTATGCCGTGCATTTCATAACACTGTAGTACGTCGCTTAGGGTTACGGAAAAGTAGCTAGTTATACTCAGCCCGCTGTCTAAATGGAATATTAAAACAAACAAGAGCGGCAGCCAAATAATAGGGAACATCTGGACATAGCTGCAACTTCATTTTCTGCAAGTGGGTCATGTTGGGAAACTATTATTTACGCTTTATATAGGCAGTTAGCTACTTAGCCGAGGCGTCTTTGGAGGGCTGTAACTAACGTTATTTCATATGGTAGCATTCCCTCGTCATAGATGAAAAATACTGTACTCTAACGATTGTTCTAATATTCCATATTCCGATTGTTAACCAGGTTCTGTTTCAGTTAGAAAATTGTCATCTGACAGGAATGGCCGTATAACAGGCACTGAAGCTGAAAACAACGTTTTATTCATTGTTTTCAGTACTTTCGCAGTGCATAAGTTTGTTATCTTTCGTCGTTCCGACTGCTTGTCGGTTTGGTGATTATATACATATATATAAGCAATCATGCTGGCGAGCGAAATATCTAAGCGCATACACACACATATATAATGTTTATAGGTGTTTAACTTTTATTGTAAGATTTGCACGCAGCACATGTTTCGTATGTAGCTATTCTACAATGTTTGTCGCCTGTTATCCATACTCAAGTAAAAAGCAGTAATTGTTTTACTAAAACACTAAAGACAATCGCAGTTAATCGTACTGTTATTGTTGTTACTCAGGCTTTTTTGAAGTTTAACATTCAGATCTCGTAGCTTCTCTAATAGGAACTGCATTTTTACCCACCTTCTTAAGCTTATTGATTAACACGAGTGTAAGCTTTTCGGTTTTTATGTTGCGCGGCCTAAATTATTATAGATTCATTTTATGTAAAAATCTCATTATCGATATTTTGACATACCGTACGAATATATGCATCCCATTTCCACTTTTACTCCCATGTGCATAAATACTTGCACTTCACACAAACCGTAGACGAGAAGGTAAGGTTAATTTTACTATCAAAAATCTGGTTTTGGAACATAAAAAATATATATTTTAATGCAGCCTTTGCGGGGCGTTCCAGTAATTAAATCAGCGTAAACGACAGCGATAAATGTACTTACCAATGTATTAACTGTTAGGTAGCTATAGGTGGCTGTCCAAACACACAATTCCGCGGCGCCCATGGGCTGGAAACTAGGCTGGAAGAAAGCACGAAGAGATTGGTAGTGCACACAGTCCGGTACTTTATATATTACGAATATTTCCAGTCGTTCAGTTGTGTTTTTTTACTTGTACAGTAGTCGCGTAGCTCTTACTGCCTGTAGTATTTATGTGATTATATCTCTGTATGGCATGCGTGTGTAAGTACATGCACTTTTTTTGTGTAGGATTTCACTTCCCAGATATAGCGCTTAAGCTCGATGCCGAGCTCAGTTTGGCTGGAGGCACTTGCTTTAATATGGGTTACTTTTGTTTCTGTACTGTACTGGATTGATTAACGTCAACCTCCTGTTGCATAATGATGTATTAAGAGAGAATAGGGCTTAAAGTCGAAGTGGAACCTTGCGAGTGAGTCATCTGTGGTTCTGGAGAACGTAGAGCCCCTAGCTTCCCTATTAGTGCGAAAGCTGGCTCACCGCAGTTTTTCCCCGTGTTTTTAGGTTTGTGTGATTTAGTTAAAATGCATCACCAACAGCGAATGGCTGCCTTAGGGACAGACAAAGAACTCAGCGACTTATTGGATTTCAGTGCGGTAAGCAATTGCTATACATAATCAAGTGAAATACTGTTCTCATAACGTTTACCTTTTTGGTCATAAATAACATTCGTTTCAGTGTTGCTTTTTTTTTTTTGGTCAGCAATGAATTTAACATGACTCCATACCGCTTATGCTTACTGATTGTGGTTGAAATGATTAAGTGTTTTCCAGAACGTGTGCAGAGAAATATGATATTGCATTAGCAATCTTGTTGTTTTATAGATGCGAAACAACGATTCGAAAATGTTCCCGACATCAATGGTAGTATATCTTAAGTATATTTCTTTATTCCGTAGACGATCGAAATGCTGTAGTTTACATTTTATCTGAGATGTTAAGCATGACTCACTGGTATTTGATTGATACTATCCTGGATTGTCTTGCTAAAAGTAAAGCGTAAAGAGAAAGTTGGACGTCCATTGAGATTTAGTGATACATGTTGTGAATCCATCATTGTATAGTTTTGCCCCCATTGTTTTGTTACTGGCACCATTAAATGCGTTATTAACTTCAGTATCGCTGACTCCTTTAAAGCTTAGCTGTGGCAAGCGCTTTGCTCCCGAATAACAGTTTAACTTTCTCTGTGTTTTATTTTCTAATTTCATCGTACATACAAATTTGATAGAGATTGCAACGGGTAATTTTAAGACCATCTGTGGAATTAGGCGAATTTACGGGTACGTAACGATAAGTTTGCTCGCTTCCCTTTCTAATTTAATCCGATAGTTCTACTAACACAATTAGGAAGCAAACGGATATCACAAGTCGAAGTATAAGGACATCTACTCGGGTCTTTAGGATTAAGAGAGAATGTTTGTTAAAGTTTATTTTATAATTATTCTGTCTTGACTGCGAATGAGTGAATGTTCTACACGTATGTTTCACATTTTTACGAATATTATACTACAGAACAAACTGTACATACTAGCGTAATACGTTAGATTAACGATTCGGTAATGTAATTAACTTTAGCAAAATCCTTTTTTTAAGTTTTGTTTGTCTTCTTTTAGATGTTTTCTCCCCCTGTAAGCAGTGGAAAAAATGGACCAACATCCCTTGGAAGTGGACATTTTACTGGCTCAAGTATGTTAATTGCAATTTGCTTTAAGTTTTAGACTGTTATGTATGAATTCAAGAATTGTGGTCTAATTATTTGTTTGGTGAACATTTCAGTTTTTGCTAAATGTTTCTGCTTAGCATGTGAGATGCCTTTCTATTTGATTTAGCGTCTGTTGACAGAAATGGTTCATTTTGACTCTGGTGCCGTGGTATTGTCACTGTACACAGCAACATTTAGGCTTGAATATGTCTGAATCAGACTGGGAGCTGAGTTGCAATTCTTACATTTCAGGCTGCATTTAATGTTTATGTAAGTGGTACTTGTATTTTAAGTGCATTTCCATGTTCGCATAAGTGCAGATAAATTTAATCAAGATGTCTGTCTTCTGAAAATGAATCATTTAATTTTTTAAGTTAATGTTTGATGTTTATTCACAGTAATTTTTCCCCCATACGTGGATATTTTTAGTTTTCTATATTTGTTTTGCTTTTGATTTTTAATAACAGATTTAATGCATCTAGAAATTATATAATTCAATTTCATTAATCCTGTTGGCTTTATTGTTAGCTTAGAAAATCCAGTTGTCTTTTCTTGCATAATGTTAGTTTTCTTTTCCTATCAGAAAAATTCTGTTTTAAGATGTATATTAGTGCCATGGTATATTTTTTGGTTTGGTATTGTTGTTCTGTTGTAAGCAGTCAAGCTGAGCACTGGCATGTTTTTTTAGGGCATGTGTCTCTATCAGAATGTTCTGTGATTATGATCAGTTAGTGAATCATCCAGTGTTTCATGGTTGCTTTTTGTGGTCACAGGTAGCAAACAATCCTTATGATTGCCTTAAAATCTGTGACTAAATCAGATTAAATATACATGTTAAGTTTTGCAGATTGCTCTTGGCTAGTGTATTTAATTCGATTTTGTTTTATTTCGCGATGAGACAATGGATTTTGTTTTCCTTTTGCCATGCAACTTGCATTAGACAGTCAGAAGGACTTGGAATAATCCGTAAAATGTGAATTTATACAGAAGTTTCTTTTTATATGTTTTTCTAGGGTGAAATATCAGTTTAGTGTGTGATTGGAAACTCATGCTCTGTTGTTTTTCTTTTCTCAAAGGATGGCTGTACAGATGATCAGTAAAGCTTAGTTCTGTCAGTTATAGTTTTTAGCATCTGAGAAATTCGGGCCAAAGCTGATATTCTGATCACATGCCATATTTTTGTTTTCTTAATCAGCATAACTTATTAAGTCACAGATCAGAGTAAGAGTGTTTTAATAATATCCTGCTCCGTTTCATGTACTTCTACACAGACTGATAAAATGCCCCTCTCATGCTTGAGTGTTCCTTTTCGCTATTCATTTAAATCTGGTTTGGTCATGCTTGTCAATCAAAACGGATGGATTGCATTCAAGAGAGAGATGAAGCTAGGCATCCTGTCACTTAATAATTTCCTTCCCCCTCCTACCGTCCATTGCCTCTCATAATGTTTATCTTGCTTCTAGTAAGCAGAACGATTACAAAGCGCTGTGCTGTAATTGTGCATTGGATTAGCTGTTAATGGACATTTTAGTAATAATAGCATTTTTATTAGTACTCTTAATGTAAATAATTATGTAAATAATAAGAGCTAGGCACAAAGCATGGAATTATGTTCTGTGTGACCTTTCTAGTTTGCCTGAGTTAAACAAATTTGTAGTCATTTGCTGTTGCTTTTTACTGTATTTGCAGGTGTCATAGATCAATGAATGTTACTAGTGTATACTTTATTTATTTATTATGTGCTGTCTTCTGCTGTCCATGACTGAAATCAAAGCACAGAAATTATAATGTGTGAAGTGGATACTAGTAGAACATATATATGCTTTCATAAAAAGAGAACTTTTTTCCCTTTTTTTTCCCCATTTCTTTTGATAATTGCCCAGATCCATTGTCTGAGCCTTTTTGGACTGGGAAGTGTGGAGATTGCCCTGTGTGTCTGTTTTTAGTATAAAAGCATCCAGGCTGTTTTCTGGATAGGCTGAACGGTAATTGTGACCCTGTAATAGATAAGAGACCATGGAGAATAGATGGAAGGATGAACCTATTCTTGTTAGCTTTTCTCATCATGGGCAGCATTTACTTCAGGGACTAATGACTTCATGGTCAGATTTATGGTCAGAAAGTCTGAGTAAGTGGTTATTTCCTGTATGCTGAAATGGTTAATAACTTATTGTATTTGGCTTCTAGACCAGTTATGTAAAATGGGCAATTGAGTCAAAGTACTGGGTCATTGTCTAGTACACAGAATCACAAAAAAATGTTTACCGTTTGTGATGTTATAGGTTTGTGGTGCATTTTAATTTAAATGGCAACTGGAAACCTGCAGAAGAAAATTCGATCGGCCCTGTATAGAATATAACAAAAAGCCGATTTTTGAATGCTAAAGTATTTCTGTAATATTGCCTTCTGTATAATTAATCGTACTTTGTGATGAAAGCCATTAAATGAAGTAGTACTGCAGAGATAAAGGTGAACAGACAAGGACTTGCTTGAATTTGAAAGGAAAAGCAACCTGTAATCTACGTTAGGACAGGAGTAAAATTAAGATTTATTTGAAAGGTTCTCTATGTGAAGGTATTTCCATAGAAAGACAGTCGATGAAATGAAATTGCCTGGGGGGAAAAACGTCATATAACATTAAAGAATTTCTCTTTGGGCATGCAAGTGTTTGTTGTGTGATGTGCAGATACCTTTATGGTGCACCACTGATGATATTCACTTTACCATTTAGATAGAAGTGCATTAATGCGTGTTACTGCTTACCTATTCCTGATTTTTTGTTGGTTGAGGTGGTTAAGACTCCTCTGCTCTGAGAATACACTTTGTAATATTGGAATCTAAATGGCGTCTTTTGACATGGTGGCATCAGGAATTCTAACTTATAAAGTTGGGAGAAAATGAGACATGCAATCCAACAATATGGGTTAATATTTTTAATTGTTGCTGGGTTAAATAGACTTAGTCGACTAAGTTCAGGTTTTTTGCTAGCCACTCTTACATCACGCATTTTGTAGTATATTCCACGCAAGGCAAGTTTATTTGTATAGCACAATTCAGACACAAGGCAATTCAAAGTGCTTTACAAAGACAAGGATGCATTCAAATAAAAACATCAAAATCGCATTTCAAAGATGAGGGAGAAGGAAATAATAAAAATAGATTAATTAAAATGAACAAATAGATGGTAATAATAAAAAGCCAAAACTGACAAATAGGTAACTGAAAAGAAGTTACATTTTAATGACAGAATATGACTAAACCAATTTAATTTACTGAAAAACTGCAGCAAACAGAAGTGTTTTATGCCCTGACTTAAATAAGCTGACAGTTGCAGCAGATATTCAGATAGCTGAAAATTATTGTAATTTAGATCTTTTAGAATAATTACTTGCATTTACATACATGTTATAAACATTTTACAGAAAGGCTGGTTGTGGTTTTGTGGGGAGTAATTCAGGAGACTGTTCTTATTAAAAATAAGGTGCAGTGCTGTTTTAGAATTTGGAAATTACTTTTATTAATGACCTTTTTGATTTCCTTATCTAAATTTTTGGCTGTGTGTAATATAAGGGACTAGTTTAGTATGAATATTATTATTATTATTGTCTAATGCAGGTAAAGAAAGGGGGTGTGGTTAGTTATATCAACGCATCAGATGTTAATCTTTATTTTTGAATCTGATTGCTCCTGGTTCACTGCTTTGTATCACATTCTGATTCGGTGTGTGAAACACAATATTTTGCACAGTGTTGGCTTGGTTGGTCTAAATTGCAGCGTTTTGAATAATGTAATAATTGAAATATGAAATGTATAATGCGGATTTTTATTACGATGACATTTTAAACCAGACTTTAACATAAATACTTGTATTTGAAGAATAGATGTGCTTTGTGGGCTGTTGCAGTTTGCAGTAAGGAGGAGCTCTATCCTGTTTGCAGTTCCGGTGTGTATTTGTATGTGCCAGCTGTTCCTGCGGCCATGGCATGCTTGCTTTGGATAGAAGGCACTGCTCCCCCACTGATTCTGCTGGAGCACCTCTGTTGCCATCTGTTCTAGGCATGCTGCAGGAATGCAAGGGTTAATGAAGTAGTAGAAGGTGCTGGGTGGGTGGAATATTATTTATCCAGCATCCATATTCCAACCTCTTGTGTTTTCCAGGGTTGCAGGTAGTTATATATATATATATATATATATATAATGTGTGTGTGTGTATGTAATTTATTTTGTATGAAAATTAAAGCAAGTAATCATCTCCTTTACAGGTTTTATTACCTCTTTATTACCTTACTTAAGGTATGCCGAAGATGACGGTATTAGCGAACTAAATATGTACGACTGAATTTGTACGATTCCGTGAATGTTCTGCATTGAGGGTTAATGTGAAGAAAATTTAATTTGATGTGTGATACAGTAGTGGTGTTCTTCCTTTTCTTGAACCATTACTCTGTAGTATTCACAGATTCTTTTGTTCAGCCAATCTATATGGTTTGTGGTTCTGGAAAAATACGTACATTATTTGCAACTACACTTTTCCCCCATTTTCAGCAGCTTAAAGTAATTAAAGCACAGATTAGCTCGAAAATATACATTTTTAGGCTTCCAAGCCCATCTGCAGGGAAGCCTATTGTTTCTGTTTTTTTCTCTCTGCCAGGCAACAAGACTTGGCATGATTGTCAGACACGTATTGAACTTGCACATGGAAGCTTGCCGGGTGGGGTGGAGGAGCTGAAGGCAATGTAATCTTGTTTTGTCCAGGAGATAGTAAATTTAAGAATTTCAGATGACCCAATGTATATTTTTACTAGTCGTGGTAGTCACTATTAAAATAATACGAAGAAGCATCAGTTGATTTGAGAACTGAGTGTCACATTTTTTTCTTAATCAATTTGAAGCCGTATCTGGATGGGTGGCTAAAATTAGCACATAAAAATAAATTGTTAGGTAGGATTTGCCAGAAAGTTAACACACTTCTCTAGCCATTGGCTTAAAAGCACCAAAACTGACAAAGCTTTTGATTAACACTACTCAAAGGTTACTGCACACATACTAAACATAAAGCCTGTAGTAATTGCCATTAACGTTCCATCGAGCTTTCACATATCAGCAACTCTTACATTATTATAATGTTTATTTTTAAGAGTGTGTGACTCTTCTGGTTAGTCTGTGCCTTTCTCAAAAAAACAAAAGAAAAAGAAACCTACAGAACAGCTGACCCTGTGCCGAAGTACTTGGTAAATAATATACCCTGATCGAGGGATGCTTGACTGTGAACATGGTAGGATTTTAGCAGTGTATCGCTTTGTGTAACAGGTGCTGCAAAATGGGCAGCACTGCCAGCCGGATAATGATCCACTGCTCATATCTTACAAGTAATACAGTAAGCATACAGTACTGCATATGAGTGATGGGCAGCTACAGTAAGCAGGTATTATATAGGGACAGAACCCATATTGTGCCATTTCATTACAGGTGTATACTTTCTGTGCTGTACTGTACAATATTTAAATATTTTGCTGCAATTTTAGGTCTTTTTTTCAATTCACATTGTTTGCTACCACACTTTTTTTGTTATGTAATCCAGTTTGTGCTTTAAGTGTAATCTCTTTTTATCATAACTTGTGGTTTTATATTTACATTTTCTGTAGAGTACAGTGTGTATATCACAATACTGTACTTAATGTCTTTCCTTTCCCCTATAACTATCGAGATGCATCGCACATGTAAAGTATGTGTGTGTGTGTGTGTGTACATTGCTATAAAAACCTTTTATTTTGATGTTGTGCAGACCACCTTTTTGGTCCCCACTGGACAGAAATTGCCATAAGTCTTGTATTTTGTTTGGTTACTTATAATTAAGGTTATGTCTGGGTAGGGGTTAAGGTTGCCATTGTTGTGATGAGGGTTTTTCCCATAGAAATGAATGGACGGTCCCCACAAAGATATGAATACTATGTGTTCGTGTGTCTGTGTCTGTGCACGTGTTTGTTTGTGTGTGTTTGTTTGTGTGTATGTGTGTCTGACTGACGGTCTCATAGGTGAACAACTCCTTTGCCTTGGGGGGGAAAAAAGAACTTGGTAAAACTTGGATTCCAAGATTCATGATTTAAAAAACAACGGCACAGTAGATGGCATTAGTTTGGGATGTGTAGCATTTTTAGGTAATTTCAGTATTGACTGTTTTGTTGGTCTTTCTTCTAAGTCAAAATTCATGTTTTATTGGTGACCCAGCTGTTTGAGGTAAAGGCCTGAGAGTGAGCCAAATAAAACGGCACTAGATAATGTCAATACACAGCACTGTTTTTGATGCTTTTGTACTTCAGCTGTCTGGAATCCTTTTATGAACCCAACTTTGACAGCGTAATAATGAAATCAGGGAAACCCGATATTGTCAACACCAAAAAAGCCATAAATCAGCTGTAACTGTAATAACCTTCAGTGTGATCACACATTGCTTGACCCCCATATACATTACAGAAAAACGGGGTTCACTCCTGCTAATATAGCACAATTGTCGGAGTGCTGGACTTCAATGAGAGGATCAGTGAAGTATAACGAAAAAGAGGTCGCACTTTGCTTCATTTTATTTGAAGTCTTCACCCAGCACGGACACGTTTTGCCTACTTCAGTGTGCTACTGACCATGTGCAGTTCCCATTTCAAATGACTCATCCCTATGGGACAAGCAATGATAACACAACAAGTGTAATGAACATCACCAGGGCATCACCAGACCACACCCCAAATGAGTGGTATAACCATAGACTGCAATCATTATACAAAACATGAGTAACCGGTAGTATATCATATGGCGTGTCATAAAAAAAAAAAACGCTTAAGGAAAGATCTTCATTCATACCGTTTGGTGCTACAGTATTTAAGGCAAAAATATACCAGGCTTCCCTCCAGAGAAGGCGGTTGCCTGGGGACAAACATGACATCATATAACATTAAAGAGAATTTTTTCTTGGGCATGCAAGCGTCTGGGTCTCGATTTTCCCCCCCCCCCATAGGGGACTGGTTGATTATCTCCAAACCCATGCATCGTAAGGAATTACTGTTACGACCTGCTGTATTAAAATGTCTGGCCACCGGTGATGACTCATTTCTATTGCAATTGGAACATTTGTGTTCACATATTCTGGTTCTTAGTTGTTTAGTCTTCACGACAAAATACAACCCACATGGACTGCACATTGACATACTAGCTGGCTGATTTATTCTGCAACTGATTAACTACCCCACAGGCAAAATTGACATTTTCATCAATGAAGTTGTATGTTAGTCTTTTAAAAAAATCCACATACTTTGGGTTTTATTGCTTCTTTGTTCGTGTAAATGTAATTATTTTTAGTAGCTTGGACTGAAATCATAGAAATCTTAGAATTATTTTATCAGCTATGCTATCAATTGCATAGTCTGAACAAGCCTACATGTCACAGCATTGGCTGCGATGCATTATTCCAAACCAATTGTTAGTCACTTCCCCTGAAAATCCACACATCAATAGTGGTTACCAATTAGGCAAATGTCCTGCTCCGGTAAATGTACTTTATAAATAAAGCAATTGATTAAGTTGATGGGAGAATGTGCTTAATGTGCTTGCATTCTGATTTGCAGAATCCACACACCTTTGGTGGTTCTTGTGTATGTCTTAATATATATCTAAATACGGTTTTAACACCCGGCCACTGCTAAAGAAGTTTTCTTTAAGACAGTAACTCTTAAGCCATTTGATGGATCTTTTAAAGACTTACTAGCAGCATTGTATGTGTGACAAACTGGAACTGATTAAATTTTGAGACGGATCACCCCAGAATTGAAGTAGTGAGGCATAGTAATAGCAAAGATAGGGGCAGCTTACACACATGATCTTGTCTTGATAATTTAGAAATCTGGCTGTTTTTTCCCCCTCAAAACTTTGCAGGGACATTGTATGGGTGAAGATTTGGACCTGTTATAGTTTTGAGACAAATCACACCAAAACTGAAGCAACTTCACTAGCAGCAGCGGATAGGGTAAATGAAATATGAGGCTTAACCTTGTACACATGATCACTTTTTCTTATTATTACTCTGCATCTGATATGGATCTTATTACCACTTTTCAAAAACATTATGCGGACAAAATCTATACCTGAAAATGTTCCCCATAATAGACCCCAAAACAACCCAAAATTGGAACTGCAGGACAGAGGGCAACAGAGGGAGAAAGCAGAGGCTGCGGTCGCCTTCTTGAGAACATGGCCGTCTGCCATGTGAGCATATTCCGTGGATCATTTTACAGACTTTCCAGGAACAGAGTACAGGTCAGTGATTGTAAAAATGTGGGGTCCTAGAGGATTTTCTGAATACTCTAGTTTTATATTGTTTTTTTTATTTTTTGTCACTAGCTTCCGTGCTTGGCTTTTATCAGTAGCAGTCCACTAACTGGCTGGCAAGATGTTTTGTGAGGAATTTGGTGAAATTTATTGTGAGGGATTTAATTATCACACTTTTTGGAGAGGTGAGGAGAGTGTGTGAGGTACAACTTTAATAACAGTCTGAGCCTCCCCGCCTCTGTGCAGTGAAATATATTGTGGGGAAATTTAATAGTATCACTTAGCCAGCCCCAGTTCAAGTCAGTGCTTATACATGAAGCAACAGATTCAGATTTGTTGAACTTAATTGAATTAGGATAAATCAAAGGAATTGCTTCAGGGGGCTCTGAAAAGTAGCCTCACCATTCCCTACTGTGTCAATACATATCTGAGTATGTCTGAAATGGAGAGCAATTACCCACATTTAGTTATCAGGCAAGATAGTCACTTGTTTGCCCAATATTCCTTGTTTTGTGAAAGGAATTGGTATACTCTAAGTGAGAGAGCCTAAAATTTAAAAACACACTGATTTATAAATACTATAAATTCTTGTTGACTGTAGCTAATCCCTTGTATATACTGTAAATATGAACGTTCAGTTTCTTTTGGCATCTGGCCCCTATATTGCATGATTGGGCCTTATTAAAAAATATTATTCAGTGTCACGTACGATCGTGAGGTTGATTTTAGTATTTCATGAGCACATTAAATTAAAGCACGATTTAGTATTGTGCCAAAGCTCTTCTGTAGCTCAGCAGAGCATCATACACATATAAATTGGGTCTCTTCCTGTACTGTAAGCTTTTTTTTAAAGCATGAGTTAAATATTAATGAGGTTACATGTACATTGTGGCCACAAAAAATACATGTATGTGGCCCCTACTGATCTCAGTGTATATTGTTATACCATGGCTTTGGTAAATACTATTTTCTTATTGGTCCGGAGATATCACATTGGTGTTGGTTATCATTCAGCTGCCCAAGTAGTTCCGGCAGCCTAATAACACTTCTGTATTAATGAGCCTTAAACACTGCCTTTAAGGAGTGCTAAGTGTCTATTGTTGTTTGTGGATAGGCTGCAGGATTCTAGCTATAACAGCCTGGCGTAAAGGGAGAGCTGAATGGTAGCACACACATGATGGCAATAATCTGATCTTAGTTATAAGTTTTCTACTTATACATTTCTGAGTGTATAAGTGTTAACCCCCGCACAGACTCCCCCCCCATCCCCATCTCCACCACACAAAAGGACTAACAGACTATAACCCGCCCTCCCCACCACCAGCAGAACAAAGTGTCATTTAACATATAACATGTGCAATACACTCATATGTGCAATGTTCCCTATAACAGTATTTAAATTATCACCACCAACCGAAGTGATATTTAATACATGCAATAAGTTAATATGTGCAATGCTCATTATAACACAGTAACTAAGTTATTACTATTATATAGTAAATTACCTGTTTTATGTTGCATCCATTCTATGCCTGTTTCTGCGTATTGGACGCTGTACATACTGCTAATTCCATACCATACTATTCCATACTATACTCCATACTTTATACTCCAACACTTGTATTTAATTTTTATCTTTATATTTAAAAGTGTGTGTGACTAGCTCTGTGGCTTATCTGTGACCTGAGTACGTAATTTCGCTCCACGGCATGTGCGAAAAAAGTTCTTGAATCTTCTATCCAGAGCCCCTCAGCTGTTTGATAAGTCAGAAAGTATTTGAAGGATCGTATTACGACTTAACACGGGGGCGGGCAATTCCAGTCCTGGAGGGCAGTGGTCCAGCACGTTTTGGTGATTTCCCTGCTCAGAAACACTTGGTTCACCTCACCCGTTAATTGTCAGGGTTCACTTAAACCAATTAAAACCAATTTATATTGATTGTAATATGATTTTTTGGGAAGATCACCCTCCTCTACTTTGCAGACACGGCATGTAGGCGAAGAAGTGGGTAGTGATCAACTTGCAGCATAGTGACAACAAAGAGGCCTCATATACTTGATCTTGTTGGCATAACTCAAATACTGTCAAATATTTTCCACACTTTGCAGACACATTGTACAGTATGGATGAAGCAAAGAGAAGGGTGAGTGCAGAAGATGCTTGATCTGGTGAACAAGATACCTGTATTTGATTATATTACTCTGTTAATTATTCTTCATCTTTAAATGGATGTACGACCACCTCGATCACTTCATTAAACTCGATTTATTAAAAAGCATCGATTTTTTTTAAAATCTGCCGTCTCAATTACTTTGCAATATGGCTGAAGAAGGACTCCACATACCAGATGAGTATCCCAGTAAAAAGTGAAACCTTAGTTTTGTGGAAGCACTTCACATTAAAAGTGAATGGAAATGCAGTCATCTGAAAGTACTGCAAAGCAGAACTCAAATTTTAGTTTTCGTCTTTTAGTCTGTAGTCTGGCATTGTTCAGAATTTTTTTGATACCAATCCCAGAACAATACCTTGATTTCGATACTGGTTCCTAATACTTATTTCGATACCAGTATGTTTTTAAATAAATTAATTTCAATAACAACAATACATTAAATAATGCAGCAAATTTTTTTTCCTGTTCAGTGGGACATTCAAAGTAATTTAATAACAAAAGATACTACGCTATTTACTACATTGTGGTTAAACATAAATTGGTTCAACCCTTTTTTCCACTGTCCTGCAGTTCCAAAACATAATATAAAAAATAAACCTTTTTACCCCAACATGACCAGTCACTGTGTTACATTAGGCAGCCAATCACCAGTGAATTTAGATCATTAAACAAATGCTGGTCATCGTCGCCTTCTGACCGCGATTCGGTTCTGACTGGCCAGTGGGCCCTTTATTTTATATGCAAAAATTTTTATATGTGTAGTATGCTGTATAATAAAATTACATGGTCTTTAAGTCATAATGTTTGGTGTTTTGTAACCTTTTTACAACCATTTTCTTAGTTCATAATTGTTATAACCTGTTATAACCATTATGATCACAAGCTACTAAGACAGAAATGGATATGAATGTATACTATACTGTGACTGCTGCGATCAGTAGCCTGAGCATGAGATGAATGAGTGAGCATCTCACAGGGATGCTGGGGCAGACACCATCACTCATTCACACTGGGCAACGCTCCCTCTGCTTGATGTGGCAAAGCCATAGTCACATATTTGCCGACTCAGAACGGTCAGAAAATCGATCAGTTGTAAGTCGCATGGGTTGTGAGTCAACGGCGACCTGCATGCTGCATGCTTATTAGCTCACCGACACTGAGATTGGGTACTGGAATTTTACCCGAAAGCGAATTTATTTTGTGATCCTTGATAGGGTCAGAGCATTTCGGACGGTACCCAGCTCTACACGTAAGACACACTTGCATAATCCTTTCTAGACAGTGCGTCTGTAAATTCCTGAACTGTCTTGTTCACTGACTCAAGGAGCTCTCTGTCCTGTCATGCTGGAACCAGGTGCTGTGTCTTTCTGTCATGAGACACTGTAAGATGCGCTCGATCACTTTCTGTCTTGAGCCCCATCTGGTAGGGCACTCTGTAATCAGGCGATGTTCAGGTAAGTTTAATTCTCTCTGTTCAGTCTGCAGTGCAGAAACATTTGTGAGCTTTATCGGCGAATCATATGGACCGTCTGTTGGTTGTAGTTTTTATCTGTCTGAAAGCGCCATGCTGGGTTGTCTACAATTTATACTGGAGAAAGTGTATCAAAGCAGATGCACTACATTGCCAAAAGTATTGGGACGCCTGCCTTGAACACATGAACTTTAATGACGTCCCGCTCTGTGACGGTTCTGAATCCGAGACCGAAATCGCGATTTGAGATCGTGAACCCGTGTATCGCAGTTACATCTCCCAGATTCCCTCCAACTCACTGCTACAGATGCATCCTGTTGAACTGTGAGTTAAGTGACTGTCGCAAGTCATTTTTAATTTCACACTTAGCACTGTAACACACGTAAATCACAAAATTTATTATTCTGTTTGGAGTAAAGGAACTGTGGTCTTCCTAGAGTGAGCGAACAGAATAGAAACTTACACTATATTGCCAAAAGTATTGGGACAACTGCCTTCACACACATGAACCTTACTGACATCCCATTCTTAATGCATAGGCTTTAGTATGGAGTTGGCCCACCCTTTGTGGCTATAAGAGCTATAACTCTACTGGGAAGGCTTTCCACAAGGTTTAGGAGTGTGTTTATGGGAATTTTTGACCATTCTTCCAGGAGAGCATTTGTAAGGTAAGGAACTGATGTGGGGGGTGGCATGGTGGTGCAGTGGTTAGCACTGTTCCCTCACGCTTCTTCAAATCCCGCCCCGGTTGCATGTGTGTGGAGTTTGCATCTTTCCTCTGGGTATTCTGGTTTCCCCCCACAGTCCAAAAACATGCTGAGACTAATTGGAGTTAGTAGATTGCCCAAATGTGTGAGTGAATGGTGTGTGTATGTTAGTGTGCTCAGTGATGGGCTGGCCCCCTGTCCTGAGTTGTTCCCCACCTCCTGCCTGTAGCTTCTGGAATAGGCTCTGGACTCCCTGTGACCCAGAACAGATAAGCAGGTTAGAAAATGGATGGATGGTACTGATGTTGGATGAGAAGGCCTGGTTTTCAGTCTCTGCTCATCCCAAAGGAGTTCTATTGGGTTGAAGTCAGGGCTCTGTGCAGGCCAGTCAAGTTCATCCACACCAAACTTGCTCATCCATGTCTTTATAGGCCTTGCTTTGTGCACTGGTGCGCAGTCATGTTGGAACAGGAAGGGCCCATCGCCAAACTGTTCCCACGAAGTTGGGAGCATGAAATTGTCCAAAATGGCTTTGTACGCTGAAGCATTAAGAGTTCACTTTCATTGGAACAAAGGGGCCAAGTCCAGCCCCTGAAAACAACCCCACACCACCAAACCTAACACTTGGCACAATGCAGTAAGGCAAGTACCGTTCTCTTGGTAACTGCCACACCCAGAGTCATCCATCAGATTGCCAGACCAAGAAGCATGATTCGTCACTCCAGAGGACACGTCTCCACTGCTCTAGAGTCCAGTGGCGGTGTGCTTTACACCACTGCATCTGACGCTTTGCATTGCACTTGATGTAAAGCTTTGATGCAGCTGCTCGGCCATGGAAACCCATTCCATGAAGATCTCTGTGCACTGTTCTTGAGCTAATCTGAAGGCCACATGAAGTTTGGAGTTCTGACTCTGCAGAAAGTTGGTGACTTCTGCACACTGTGTGCCTCAGCATGCGCTGTCCCCGCTCTGTGATTTTGAGTTGCTGTTGTCCCAGTTGTTTCCACTTTGTTATAATACCACTAACGGTTGACCGCAGAGTATTTAGTAGCGAGAAAATTTCACTAATGGACTTATGTCCATTGGACTGGTAATATCCTTTCACAGTACCACTCTTGAATTCAATGAGCTCCTGAGAGTGACCCATTCTTTTACAAATGTTTTTGTCAAAGCAGTCTGCATGCCTTGGTGCTTGATTTTATACAAGTGATTGGAACACCTGAATTCATTGATTTGGAGGAGTTTCCCAATATTTTGCCAATATAGTAAAAACAATGAAAAACAATGTAAATCACGTTTTGAAACATGGACATTAAAGCATAAAGGGATACAAGCACTTCATTGGTGGAGAATAATTCGGCTTATTGCCATATCAAT
This sequence comes from Petrocephalus schoutedeni, assembly GCA_026780765.1. NCBI lineage: Eukaryota > Metazoa > Chordata > Actinopteri > Osteoglossiformes > Mormyridae > Petrocephalus > Petrocephalus schoutedeni. The sequence goes on from JAODKL010000118.1 coordinate 23,775,128, forward strand.
AGAATGTGTAATAAATTAATAATCATACTTTCACATCAACATACCAGGACAAGGACGCAGAGCATTCAGGTAAAATACATAGATTACCTCATATTTCCAGGTGATTCATCCAGTATTTTTGAAATTGTGCTGCACCTAATAGGTAGAGAAAGATTGTGCACATTATCCAAAATTAAGTTCAGTGTACAGTAAATGAATTGATTTAGTTATATCTAGCTAGGACTTGGAGCATCGTGGTAAAAAATGTATTGGCTTTCATGTTTCCAGTTGATCTGTTCAGTAGTAGTAGTAGCCTAATTCTAGAATTTGCAGGGTGGGGCATGGAGGAGTAGTGATTAGGGGTTGGGGTGGCATTGTTACTGTCGTTCTGACAGCATCTTTTTTAGTTTTTAAATGTTTCTAATTATTTTATTGCACTGTAGTTCTGTGCATCTCCCAGTGTAACTGTGTATGTATTTTTACCCCCTGCTCTATTCTTTTCTCTCTTGGAGGATTTAGGCCAAACCTACCTGTCAGCCTTTGTGGGTCATTTCCAGCCAATGGCTCTTTGTGTGCATTCTACAGCTTTGCTGCACATGTTCTATTTTTGATAAAGCACCTGTGTCTCAGAGTGGGTCAGTGGTGCTTTTAATCCACATAATGATGTGAGTGTTAGATCTATCTATGAAACGAACACTTTACTCCGTACTTAGTAATACTGATTTTACTGATTGTGTTGGTAGAATAGCTGCACATGAAATGTCAAATAAAAGCTTCTGGTGCACTTGACTTTGACTTCTTTGTAAACTGCCTTTGTTAAGACTTTGATGACTGAGGTCTAGATCATTGTTATGATATCATCATATTTTTGATGCTAATCGGTTATTCTGTTCCAAGATTTTATCTTGCATTGTAAAGTATTTTTTTTCCTGTTTTTCAGCCATTTGGCATTGCTTGTTTTGCAGTTTGTTTTAAATATTTGTCAGTGTATTATAGTCTTTGAATTCAGGTATTTAATAATAATAGGAACTCAGCACAAGTCTTTAACATGAAGTCGATCTGTAAAATATATGCATTACTAATGTTTTACAGGCATAGATCTATAATTGATTATCCATGGGACTTGTATTTAACTAAAAAAACAAAAATTTGCTCCAAAGAATTTCATACAAAATCTTCAGTCAGGTTTAGTTGGAATAATATTTTGAAATGACCTTTTTGCAGTTAATTTCTTGTTTTAATGATCCATTTACCATGCTTGATGTAGGAAGCATTTATGTTCTGTTTTTGGATTCATTTGCTTACAGTGCAGATATGGCTAGTGGATTTTCTAAACAAGCTGTAGCACAGCTGGAGACATCTGGTGTTTTTCTTTTAGGGGGGTTAAGCTTTCTTAGTGCACCTGCAACAAGAAACTGCATGCGTAAAGTCATTTTTTTTTAGGAGTTGAACATTATCATTTGTTATATGACAAGCAGTAGCAAATGATTATTCATTTATTTGTCTCCTGGCTGTTTAAATTAATACTAGTGTGCAGGTTAATATTTTGTGTGAGTCTCTTGTAAACATGTTGAATTGCAGATGGTTTTTTCATATGACAACAAGCATTCTTGTTCTGAGAAGATGTACAGGACTGTCACCATTGTCGATTAATGGAGTAATCATTTAAATATAATACATACATTGCAATATGACACATGGCTAAAACCCATCAATCACTGCTGTGTGCATACTTACTCATACACACATATAGTCAATTTAGGCACTACAGTTCACTAAAGTTGCATGTTTTTGAACAGTCGAAGGAAACTGGAAGATCCGCTGAAAAGCCATGCACACAGAGGGGGTGCATGCAAACTCCACACACACAGCGGCGGTGTGTGCCTACAGAGCGAACCACTGCGCAAATGGGCCACCCTCAATAGTATGCTTAGCCAATGTTAATACTGACATTGCAAGGACCGGGCTTTCTGCTGGGTTGACACCATCAAGAAGTTTCACTAAAAAACATTTACTCATAGGAAACAGAACTTGCTTAGCAATTCTATTGATGTTACCCTTTCAACATTATCTAGAAAAAAAAATCTAAAGTTTGCCGCCAGTGCTTCTGCTCGAGCTCTGCTCGTGCCCTCTGAGACACTCCTAATCATTCTTGTCCTTCCTGTAGGACTCACTTGTAGGACTGATTGGCCCATATGTGGTAAATTAAAAATGCGTTAGGAGGAGAAAAATGAATATGCACTATTCACAAAAATATATTAATCTTCTGCTGTATGGAGATACTGTTTTTCGCAGAGATATTGAGCAAAATCAGGTGATTTGTTGCCACTGACTTGTCTCTGTTGGCACAACTCATGGCAGCACCACCAATTAATTTGACAGACTCTATTGGTAGTTAAGTTCTTTTTTGTTGTATAGTTAATTTTCAACTCCAAAATATTGTAAAAATGTCCAATATCACAATGTAAAATTGTTCCAAGATCATTCAGCCCTAGTCAAAATGCACAATACATTTACAAAAGCTATTATAGTATTATATGGTTAATTATATATATAAAAAGTTAATTATATATATTGTATGTTATGTAGGGGGGGGGGGGTGCAAGCAACGGGGGTAACGTTCATCTTAACAGCGATTTACTTTAACATAGAAGAATCATAGAAAGTAAATTAGCCTACAGAATTTAGGTCAAAAATAATGACAAAGACAGGCTTATCCTACTCAAAGAGGTTAAATATCTATGTATAACCTTAGGCCAGTCTGTCACCTGAATGTTTTATTTTTAAGATGTATTTGCTTTGCCATCATGCTGTTGTGATATTTAAGTCATGTTCTTGCAGTACTGATTTACTGCATTTTGTTCACTTTTAATGTGAAGTGCTTCCACACAACTGATGCTTTCACTCTGGATTTGGACCCTCATCCACTATGTGCCGTCTCCCTTCTGCCATGTTGCTGAGTAATCGAGAAGGCAAATTTTAATCAATGTTATCTTTATAACTCAGTAATAAAGTTTAATCAAGCAATCATGACAGCAGTAGTTACGTATAAATGGCGCTGCTTATCTGAAAAAGACTATTGACACCAGCTCAGTATTTATTTTATAAGACACTGACATGTTTTAGTGTGCATTTGCTACGCTTCTCTTTTTTGGAGCAATAATGGAAATATAGCATTACTGTGTCTTGATAGACAGCATTTAGTGAGGAATTTCCATAGAAAAATGTGCAACCAGGTCATTTGGTCCATCCTTTGTAAAAGACCCTCCCACCAGTAGTAGTTAGGCCTATATGTTGTATTTTGCAGCTCGTTATAATGTCAGATTACTGTATTCTGAAAAGTATCAAGTTGATTGTGAATCGTCCTTAATGAGGTTGAAATGCAAGCCACCTTGAAGTTCAACCTTTAAATTTGAAAAGCATCATTCTGTATCCAACCCATAATGGGTTTAAAGTGCCAGTGTATTCCAGCTGTGGCTGTTAGCATCAAAAGTAATGCAGTATTATGTATTATGTAAAAACATGACTCACAAATGCCTAATGAAGTAGACCTATTAAAGAAAGCAATTAGCAAGTAACCGATCTAGGCCTGTAAAAAAAAAATTAAAAAATGACTGTAAAACCTGGCTGGGAAACATTCTCAGAAAGGTACAGTGTGTATTGACCAGATTTGCTAAACAAAAAGAAGCATGCATTAAGGTATACAGCTGCTTTATTCCCTTTGTGCTGTTAGCCATCAAGGACTGAGATTATCTTATCTTTGTCCATACTCATCTATATTTATTTGAAAACAAAGGGAAAGGGTAATATAAATAGGTGCAGGCCTGTTTCCTGTAACAAGCAAGATTACTGAATTAATAGGTTTCTGTTGTTTGTCAGTGCAGTTTAATTTCATTTCAGTGAAAGAAATGTTCTTATCTGTCAGTATAATTTAATTAGATTCTGATGGATATATGGCAGACTTTTGTGCAGTGCAAAACGTTAGGATTTAATTCAGTCTGAAAGGACAGCACTGCAGTTAGCACAGAAACATTGCTCTGCAAAGATTTCAATGCACATGGAAGTCCAGAATAGTATGAATTTAGCATTATCTAGGCTGCATGACATCACATCACTTTATACTGTAATCGCAATTATATGGCATATGTGCAATAATCACCCAAGCTTTAGATGACTGCAGTAAACACTGGTCCGGACGCTGGCCTTTCAGGACTATATGGACATTTACTTACACCCACAATTTGCTAAGCAGATTAGTAGTATGCCTGAAATAATAAGAGCCATACTGCGATGGCCAAAAATTAGTCTGCATAATTTTGGTGTATCTTTATGTGGATTTAATTTGGTTAGCGGAGCACGCCACTTACTCCTGTTCTGGTACATGAAAGCAATAAGCACTGAAGCAGAGGTGAAGAAAGGGACAGTTCAGCAGCCACAACATCTTTTGAAAGAGGAGATATTGTGGATAAGGTAAAAAAGATGTCTGTGGTGTGGTGGTACTTTTCCCATAAGGAAAAACATAGGAATATGCCCAATTTATACACATTGCAAACTTTTGTGTGTCACAATATACTTCTCATTGATATTTTAGCCGTACTTGTGATCATAAGTAAACATCCGTATAGTACTGAAATGCCGACATCAACAATCCTAGAGTGTCGTCACAGGACCTAGAGGAAGTTCTTGCCACAGATGATGTCAAAGTACATACATCTATCATGAGAAAGATACTGCGCAAGTTTGAATTGAATGGGAGGTGTGCAAGGAGGAGACCCAAAAAACAAAACGACTGAAGTTTCTCAGAGAACAGAACCCAAACGGAACAGGACCTCACACCTACTGTGAAGATGGGGGTGGAAATGTTATGGTTTGGGGCAAAAAAAAGTGGAGGTGGACGATGCAGCATGACAGTGACCCAAAACATTCCAGTAAATCTACCAAAGAATGGCTCAAAAGAAAGGAATGGAGAGTTCTGGAATGGCCATGTCAAGGCTGGATCTTAATCCTATTGATATGCTGTGCATGCAAGAAACACCTAAAACTTTTATCAATAGATAACATTTGTAAGATGATCAAATATTATGTTATTTCTTAATAAAGAACTACATATTTAATGGAGTATCCTAATTTTTTCACATGACTGTACCATCTGGAAAGCAAATCTTTTATATAATTGTTTTGCGAGGTTAAATGCCATTCCTATGTCATATTGAGTTTCTTTGAATTGAAATGAATTATTGTTCCTGTCATTCCAATTCGAATAGCCTTTCAGCATCCAAATTCCAATTCATGTACAAAATGGAGCACAATTCACAAATTCCAAATTTTGCATAACCCTGATATGGTTAAAGATCTGTACTTGATTTTATTTTCAGATAAATTGCCCCAGAAATGAAGCAGTAGAGCTGTGCGGCAGTAAGGGGAATGACAGCAGTAGTAGACACTTGGTCTTGTGAACACAGTAACTCTCCAATGGATCTTTTTCAAACTAATCCAAATTCCAAACCAAATCTAAAGCAACAGCACTTAGTGACATCGGAAAGAATAGAGGCTTATTCTTTACTAGCCATTACTACTCTATTTAATCTGTTTGATCTTCGATGGATCTTATTACTACTTCACAAAAGTAGTATACGGATGGAAATCTACATTTGAAAATCTTCCCCCAATAGGCCCCAAATCAACCCAAAATTGGAACTGCACTGTAGGGCTTCTGGAAAGCTTCTGCAAATTGGCATGTAAATGGAAGGTGCAGTACATGAATAGGTGTAGTTTCAGAGTTAAGTGTTACAGCTAGGACTCTGCTTAATTTGCTTTCTCAGGTTAAAACACATTTATTGGCTTTCCAGGTGATCCATCCACTGCTTATAGAAATTGTACAGCTTGATAAGTGTGGCACTAGTACGGATTAGATGGGTGGAGCAGGTGATGGGTCTGTCCAGGGAATACAATGCTGTCGTTTATGACAGCCCCCTTTCCATATTTTAATGATCTAGCTCATATTATTACTTACCCCAACACATAAGTAGGCAAGAAGGGAAATGGGGTGACAACATTTGCTGATATTTTCTGTAACTGGTGCTTATTCATATGCATAAAAATATGGCTGAGGGATATGTTTTTGGAGAAGTGGCGTGACATGACTAAGTGATGATGCTGGCAAGTGAAATATACGTCATTCATTATGTTACAGGTCTGATCATGTTGGGAGCAGCTGAGTGCAATAATGTTTTCCCTCAGCGTCTGTATTTTTTTCTTTCCAGATTTGGAAGACAGAGGCGGCTCTGGGTCATGGGGAAGTGGAAGCCGTTCTTCTAAGGTAAGGTCAAACTGCTTTTGTTTTTCATAGAATTGTCAAAAAGAAAAAAAAAATCACTTATCGCCAAAGCAATATAATCAACTCTAATAAATAACTGAGACGTGTGTGTGTGTGTGTATATAAAAAAAAAAATATATATACATATATATATATATATATATATATACACAGATATATAT